>CM070507.1:7190040-7339226 GCA_036346375.1 Guadua angustifolia | reverse complement strand
GTTTGTTTTATGCTTCTATTTTTGCAACTAGTTATGTTCAGTGGCTTACTTGTTGGTGGCATTTGCATTCTTTGGGATGTACCAATTAAATAATTGAAACAAATAGATTCATCTTTCACTACATAATTCAGTACCACATCTTCTGTTTCTTGTCTGTGGTGTCATTTATCGTCTGCAGTGTTTATTATGATAATTTGTATTAACTAGAAAACTAGATACTGTTTGCTGACAATTTTCAACAAGTTGCATTAGAGCATCTCCAATGGTACTAGCTATAAGAAATATCCATATCATCTATAGATAGCATATTGATAACCTCTCTAATAGATTAGCTATAGCATTATCTATAAAATTAAATATTGGCCCACATGTAATAGATAATAAGTGCTTTGGAATCAGTTATAGCCTGGCTATACATTGGCCCTGTTTGTTTCGGCTTTTTCACCAGCTTAAAAGCCAAAAAGCTAAAGCCGAAACAAACGGAGGGCTTTTTAGCCGGGCTTAAAAAAAGCTCAAAGTCTCAGTACAACTATAAGCCAAAAGCCAATCAAAAAGGGCTTTTTTGGCTTTTGCGGAATGGAAATAGGCATTTGCCATTGCAATTCTAAAATAATTACCCACCAATGCCACTTATATATAAAGGAAGAATCCTCACTTTTTTTTTTGCCCTCTGGCCTCCTCCCCAACTCCCTCAACGCCAGCGACGGCTTGCCTCCCTTGCGCCTCTTCCTCTCCGTGTCCCGTCCATCCTGGTACGTTTCCTCTTCCTCTCCTACCTCCTTGCTTCTTCCTCTACTTCCCTGTCTTCTGTGTCTTGGTTCCTGCGCATCTATTAGGGTAGATATGCTCAAGTATTCTCTGATTCATTGATTGATTGCTCTGAGATCTCTTTCGAGCCCCGTTAGGAAAAAAAGTTGCTTCTTTAGATCTCTTCTTGCCCTCGCCGGGCTTCCCCACTTCTTTAGACAAGTTCCAGTTCTTTATCAGATTCTGTTTACTAACTACACTATTTTATAATGGATGCAGTCAGATGCGTCTTGTGGTAAATTAAGTCCTTCCCTATTGATCCAGATTGATTGGCTGGAGTGATGATTTTGATTAATTGCGCGACCTTTCTTCTCTGCTGATATTTCTTTGTGTCACATTCATGGTTTCTAGGCGGCGCTCTCCGTAGAGATAACGGTGGCACTATTATTTGATAGGAATCGTTTCTTTCATGTGCACGTCTTCCCTCTTGTCTTAAAGAGGGATTAGGATGCTGTAGGAATCTCTGGTTCTTTGCTGTTATTATCTTGAATTTCGATGCATTTTTTTACAGAAGCCCACCAAATAGTTCGTCTTTTTGTCATACCAATGGAGCCAGGAAGTGAAGTTTTACCATAGGCATTAGGCTCACATGCAATTTTGCCATATTTTTCCCTATCCACCCTGCCTGTTCATCAGGGGACTATGATGACAGACAGTTTTTTCTGAACTGGAAACATAAAGAACTACCTCCTATTCGTCACCTGCTCCACAGATGCCAAGAAAAAGGAATTGAAAATAAAGGTTGACACAAAATGCTTGTTCTGGTATCTAGCTAGGTACTTATATATTTGAATTCTACTGTGGCATGCTTGCCAATTCATCCATTAACTAGATTGAAGTGAAGTTGGTTTTTAGCCATGATAAGCATATTCATATTGCACTGCTCAAGACTTGCAATTTTGGATCATTGAATGAAGTGAGATTGAAGGTTGTTGCTTCGTGATTGTGATGAATGACAACATAAATAAAGTCATCGCATGTACAGTGAAACTGAGAAAGTCTAACTTTTGTGTCATATAAACAGAAGTTAAGTAAAGTCCTTATACCCCTAAAAGGGTATTTTAGACTTTCAAACAAAAAGCTACACCATCCAACCCATAAAAAAGCGAGGATACCAAACAACCTGTCCTGGCTTAAAAGCACATAGCTATAAGCTTATTAAGCCAAAAAGCCAGCTTTAAGCCATGTAACGACCCTCATTTTAGCAATACTAAAATGAGAATCTAATGTGCATTCCGTACTAGTCCTTGGATCAGTAGCTAGTACGCACATTTACAACAATTGGAACCACAACCACACATCATAATATTAAAGTGGAAATTAAATTATACAACGTGTCCATACAAAACATGATAAATAATTACAGGAGAGATAAAGTCTTGTAGTGTGCCCATCTGACCCTTAGGCAATTAACAAGGTGCAAATCCCCAGAAAGAATGTTTCACTTGAAATTCTCGTAACCTGCGACGAAAAGATATTCTTCGAAGCGTCGTTGTCTTATCCATCTAAAACAACATAATAAGCAAGGTTGAGTACTTTCGTAGTCCGCAAGACTTAAGGTGGTATTTGCAAATGCAATAAATGCAAGCTGAATCAAAGGAGGCTTCTAGGTTAGTTTTGCACAAAGCAGATTTTAATTTAGAAATCGATTTGCAATTTCTCAAACGGAATTTGTAAGAGCAAGTTTGATAAGCAAGTAAGTAAAGTATAAATGATACTCACAGTCCATTGAATAATCCAGTGATCCAGTAGTCCAATAATTCATTGATCAGATTCATAATCCAAGTAAAAAGTCCAACAATGTCAACCCATTGACTTCAAGATATAAACATCCATCCAATAATCCAATTCATGTAATCCAACAATATCAACCCATTGATATGAAGTAACAGTTGTAAAATAGGTTTCAACCCAAAACCCACTTTTAGAAAATATCAAAGCCTAACTCGCATCAGTTCACCAAGACACCCATAACCGCGGGTACGGCTAATCGATTAGATTTACACTCTGCAGAGGTGTACAGCTTTACCCACAAGGAATGATCCACTTTTTTTGCTAGGCCATTTCGACACATGCCTCCAATAGGTGTGTGCCAGCGAGGCGATCATACATAACCGTTACATTACCTAAACCTGACTTTGCACCAGCCCAGTGACGTTAACCCTTGCTATGGAGAAGAAACATAAATAGCAAACATACCCTGTCTTTTAAAAGTAGAAAAATGAGCAGTACCCCTGCAATAAAGGTTTCTTCCCATAACAAGGCGTACACAGTTATACCGGTATGCATTTACCCACATTGCGGTGTGGTAGCCCCTCACAAGCAAACCTAACCAGAGTGCTTCTACTATCTACCGCCTACCAATGTGCAAAGCCAGATTTAAATAACTTAATAGGTTAAGACTGCCCCATAAACAGTACTTATGGTTGCACGGATTCATCTTGAATCATACAACATGACGTTCGGTCCTTAATCCGACACGGACAATACTCCACCCTACACTACGTACAAGTCCTCTTGTACATCCGGCTATTGCCAATAATTGCCCGCATCAAAATCATAGTTTTATTTTGGATTTTTACCTAAAATACCAATAATCATTATCATCATATCCCAAACACATTTTTAATTTCTCAAAACAATCTTTTGATCTGATCATCATCATCATTGATTCATTGTTGGTTCTAAAGCATGGTTAAGCATAGTTATTAAGTCGCATATACCCCGAATTGACATATTGTCAATCCCTTTCCTATGGTTATCAAGGTCCACACATTCATACTTATCAAGGAAGTTTCATGATACAACAGATATATCTACTAGTATCACTAAATAACGGATTTACTGAAAATAAGCGCATGCATGAAACCATTTGATAAACAAAAGGAAAATAAATACTGGGAGCAATATGGTCAAAGGGGTGTTTGCCTTGCTTATTTGTCGCTTACGACGGAGTCGTGGTTGTAGCTGACGTTGACGGTGACGGAGTTAGCAACGTCAAGTTCTACACGTCGTTTGACGGAAATATAGCAAATAATAAACTTTAATAAGGGCAAAAGAAAATAGATAGAAAAGAAAATAAAGACTCTTTATAAAGAACAGGGATTGCTCTTTATGAATTTATAAATTTTATTTTATGAATTCAAGATGCAAAAATTGTTTAGATTAATAGAATTAATCATTAGTCAATTTGTTGTATGATGTATATGTGAATAGTATTCATTTCTTAATTAACATTGTGTAAGAATTAGTTGTGGGTATGCTGGAATGGTTATAACAAGTTGCTGGTAATATATTCATGCCTTTTAAGAATATTTTGGTGATACAAATATTTTAATTATAGGTTTCTTCATTATTACTGTCGACGGGTGTTGTCGGCAATAATTAAAAGGGGGCTAGGCGCTGGATCCAATCTTGATGGTAACACGGGACACAGGATGTATACAGGTTCGGGCTCTCGCGGAGGAGATAACACCCTAGTCCTGTGCTCTGGAATTATATGTGGCTAGCTAATTGCTGATGAGATTATCTTCTGATGATCATATCTCCCGCCCCTCCCTTTATATAGCAGAGGAGGGCGGTTACAAAAGAGAATCCGAGTCGGTTACAAGGTAGAGATCACATCTTCTGCTCCTATCCGTTTTGGGTAACGGTATAGATTACAATTGTATCCTACCTAATCCGACTTAGTTATTATCTCCGGTATGTCCTTATTAGGTATGCCTGGGCTTATCCCGTATATCTTCTAGCCTCTTGCAGTCGGACTGGCCCATCCATGCCGGTTGAGCCTTGTTGGCCTGCCATGCAGATACCTGGACGTATATGTCCCACAGTAGCCCCCGAGTGCTTCGCGGTCGGATTGCCCTCTTACTTCCAAAGCCTCCCGATTGGTATTTCATGCCGCCGAGTGCTTCGTAGCAGGCGAGTAGGTCGTGAAGGACTCGATAGAGCATCACGTGGCGCTATTCCGAGTGGTTCCCAACCCAACTTCTCGGATCGGCACACGACTCGTCATGGAGAATATCTCCACTTAAGTTTGGCTTTTAGCCCAGGGGTACTTGTGCACCAGAGCACATAGCTATTGGCCTGACATGAGGCGTACCGCTGATTTTGCGTTTTAAACTATCTTTATGATATCTGATCCCGTTTCAAACGGTATCCAGCATATGGCCTGTCATGAGGCATGTCATAAGAGGATGTTTATATTTGGAAGGCACCCAAATCCCGTCTGATGCGGTCATTGGCTTTTGGCCCATCATGGAGCGTACCATTTTCCAAATCAATTTTCAGCCCAATTAAGCCTATGTACGATGATTCACTGCACACGGCCTTAGGCCCAACTTGAAGCACGCCCTAGGGCAACCCCAAGTCATGCGAAGGGTGAAGCATTTTCCCGCTCAGAGCGAAAGCTTGGCACCGCTCCCTATAAATGTCAAACCAAGTGCGACTGAAACGGTTTTCTGCGCACTGTGCCCATTTGCTCCTCCATCTTCTTTTGTTCGGTGTTCCTCTAGCGAATCACGCCGCTAGGGTTAGCATCTTCCATCTTTCCAATCCGGTGCAATTGCAGGTTATTTTCGCCCAAAAAATGTCTTATTCTCTTCGTAAGGATGCTCCGTCATCCGCGTCGGCCAAGGATTGGGCCACTTCTGTGACGACGGATAGGCGTCTGGAGAGTCTGGTCTGCGTCGGCGTTTTTCCCCTGTTGGTGATGCTTTCTGCTTATCCTGCCACCGGTGAATCCTGCCCCACTCCCCGCTCTGAAGAAGTGGTTGTCTTTGAATCTTTTTTCTTGTGTGGATTTGGCCTCCCCGCTTGCCCCTTTTTTCGAGGTCTTCTTAAATTTTATGGAATTGAATTGACTCACCTCAATCCCAATTCCAACTTTCAGATTACCACCTTTGTTCACCTTTGCGAGGCTTTTCTTGGCATCCACCCTCATTTCAATCTTTTTCGCCACCTTTTCCTCCTCAAGCCTTTCCCTAGCAAAAACTCCCCCAAAGCAGTTGGAGGCGCCGGATTCCAGCTGAGAGACGGCCTGAAGAAAGCCTATTTGGCCATTCCCTTTAAAACTTCAAACAAGGGCTGGCACCAGGAGTGGTTTTATTATTCCAATCTTAAGCCTTCCTTGCCTGCCTTTTCCGGGCTACCACCCAAGCCTTCGGCCAATTGGTCCTCACTTCCTTCGGGCGATGGGATGGAGCAGGTGGTAGACCTTTTGGGGATGATCGCTGAATTGAAGGGGAACGGTCTCACCGGAGTGGCCGTTGTCCTCAATTTTGGTTCACGCCGAGTTCAGCCTCTCAAAGAACGGGTTCATCTTGGATATGAACATGAAGGACCGAGCGACCCTACTCGGGAGGTGCCTAAGCCAATTGCAAAGGAGGAGCTTCTTAACCGTGTGGCCGATTTGTTCGCTTCAGGCGTTCGAATTGCCAACGAAGGATGTCCAAAACCCTTCAAGAAATCGAACCCCCCACCTTCGGTAAGATGCTCTCTTATTTCCCTGGATTAGGTCTTCTGATTCTTGCTTGGCCGTAATTGAACATGCGTCTTGTATATATTTACAGGATCGTGAGGCCTTCTTTTTTGACGTGCCCTTGCCCGAATTTTCGGTGCACAAGAGCGCTAAACGAAGCCGCCCGTCCCGTTCCTCGTCCTCGACTCCCCGCGCCAAGAAGAGCAAGACGAGTGAAGCCGAAGACCCCTTGGGAAAGGGAAAACGTCCAGTCGTCCGCACATCCAAGGAAGAGAAGTTAGCAGCGAGCGTGCGTCCGACTGGAGGCCCGAAGGTTCGGGACTCGATGGCTACGCACTCTCCCCTCACAACTTCATCGTCTTCAAGTCAATCCGTGACTCCAGTGGCTCCTGAGCCCCCGGGCCAGCGCTCGGCCAACGACGTGCCACCGCCTTCGCTCCCAAACAGGGATCCTTTGTCCCCCGCTCCGGGTGTGCAAACTGGTTCTTCTTCCGGTGGTATTACTACTCGAAAGAACTCATTGTTCAAGATAACGAGATCCGACAGGTTGGTTTCATTGTTCATTGTTCCTTACTCCATTGAATCATGCTCTGACTGGTTCATCTTTCAGAGAGCCTTCCGACGAGGTTCCTGTGAAAATGCTGCATCAGGAGCCCCAAGGAGCGACTGCTAAAGTTGCCACAGGCGCATCGGAGATCCATACGCCGGAAGCTGCCGAGCCCGCTGCCCCTGAAGTCGTCGTGGAGCAATCGACGGCAGCACCTCCGACCGCCCCCGAAGCTACGACCACCAAGGCTAGCTCAGATCCGTGCAGCCCCCGGCCGCTGACTCCTCCCGGGCTGACTGGTCAAGCCGTGCCCCTTGAGGCCGCTGCTGATCCTGCCACTGAGCCTCCGCCCACCGAACGTCCTCAGTCTTCTCACCACTCGCCACCGCCAGAAGAACTCCCTCAGCCTCCCCGCCCAGATTCTCCGATACGGATTGCCTTCTTCGATAGGTATGACAACGGGAGGAACTTTGATGACGAGGATGAGGCTGAGGAATGGGCGACTGTCCGTGAAGCTACTTATACTTGTTTTCGTCTTGGCAGCGTAAGTTGCTTATACCGAGCTGTTTTTAGGTGGCCCCTTCTTGTTGTTCGTAACGCGCCGTGTGTCTTCATTGCTCGTGTTGCCATCCTCAGCACCTGGCCGAACGTGCTCAAGACCGGAATGCCCTCATCCGGGAATTACTTCCGAGGACCAAGATGAGGAAGGATTATGCGGACGAGGTCGAGCGAGTTCGCGTCCAACTGCAGGGGGAACTCAACCGGGCTCAGGTCGAGAACCGAGAGGAGCTGGAGAAACTCCGGGCCCAGGTCTCTGAATTCGAGGCAGTGAAATTGAATCTGACATCTTCCCTTGATGGTAATTTCTTGGCCTGGCTGCATTGGTCCACATTTTTGCTTTTACTTCTTGACTTGCCCTTCTTTTGTCTTAACTTCCGTCTTTGCCACTGCAGATCTTCGGGTAAAGCTTAAGTCCTCTGACGAGCAGGCCGAGAAGCTAAAGGAGTCTGAGAAGGAGGCCAAAGCTGAGGCGGCCAAGCTGAAGAGAGAGCTAGAAGGTTCACTCCTGACTTGTTTTGTTCATTTCCTTCCCGCGCTTCGCAGCAACCTTGGACTAATCCGACTGGTTATGCAGTGCACCGGGTCAACTCGCAAGCCCAATATCGCGTTCTTGATGAGAAGATCAAAGCCACTGAGCTGCGAGTCGACAGGATTCAGGAGGGCTTCGAGAAGATCTTTGCGGATCTTTGAGTCTGACGATTTGGGCCAGTATTTATTCCATCTGACGCGACGCCACAATCCGGTGACTAGCAGAAGGGCCTGAGAAGCTGACGGCGCGCTTGAGGGAGATTGCGACCACTAGCGCTTGCCAAGCGCTAGCCATAGTGAAATCCCTGTATCCCCGAGTGGAACTTGAGGCGATCAAGGAGGGCTTCGCCTGCTCTGTTGACGACGACCAAGCGCTCGCCCTTGTAGATGAGGTTAGGGACATCGCTTCTGCTTTAGTTGGAAACCTCGATTTGGGTGCCGTGTGAATATTGTAGTAAGAAGCTTGTCCTGCACCTGTTCTTTTTTTGCTTTTTGGAGAAAACGCTTGATTACTCGTGATATGTCTTGCTTTCGAATGCTATAGTGGAGAGACCTTTTTCTTTTGGGGTAGGACTCAATTTAGAGGGTACCCAACTTCCGTTTTAGCACGGTCATTGGCTTTCGGCCCATCTTGAGGCGTACTGTCTCCCAAATCGAATTCGGCCCATCTTGAGACTCCTATGCGTAGCATTTATCATGCGCGTTGCCTGGCCCATCTCGAGACGTGCGCTAGGTTGTGCCTAGTACACACGGAAGGTGAAGTGTTTCCCGCTTAGGGCTGAGGCTGACGTCGCCCCTTATAAGAGTGAGCCTTGCCTCGAACGCAGCAATCTGCTGCACTCCACGGTAATCTGGCTACCTCTTCGTCTTCCTTCTTCGAGCGCTACTTCGTTCGTTGCTTTGGGGCTTGCATCCGTACGTCTTCTTGATCCTTGCGAATTCTCCATTTGGCTTTTCCTGTATCTTCATTCTTCATGCATAAGGGCGTCACCGCTGCGGGAGCGATCGTCCTTTTCTAAGCTCTTTTCCTTGTTTTCTTCAGGCCCTTCATGGCTTCTTCCCCCGAACCCTTTCTGTCTGATGATGAGGAGCTGATGTTCGATCTTGAAGATGAGGACCCTCCGCCTCCCGTTGAAGAGGAGGACGACCTTGCCGAGCTGTGGGCTCTATACGATCTAGCGATGGCCGAGGTTGCGGAGATGGAGGCCGTGGCCTGAGACACCGCCGCCGTCGACGCCCTGCTCGAGGTCGTTCCGAAGCTCTTCAGGGCTCGGGACGCCCTTATTGAAGCCGTAGGGCGCGTGCACCGGGCGTAGTTATTTTAATTTTCTGCAAGAAATGGTTATGCAATGTTTTGGAGTGTATGGACCTAAAGCAGCCTGGAACAATATTATCCAATATTATCTTATGTAATATTGCCTTAATGGTGCTTGCTATTTCTTTTTCCCCATTTGATCTCTCGACCTTTTCCGAAACTGAATGCTCTTGGAAGTAGTACTGGAGTTTGCGCGAGGTAAGCAATACGGTGTACAACAATTTTTGCACCTGCGGATACCGTACCTTGGATTCTCCTAACACCTCGCTGACGAAGTATACTGGCCGCTGGACCTTCTGAAGGTGTCCTGCTTCCTGCCGCTCTACGACGATTGCGGCGCTGACTACATGAGTCATTGCCGCAATGTAGAACAAAAGGGGTTCCTCGGGCATTGGCGAGACCAACACTGGTGGCGATGACAAAAATGCCTTGAGCTCTTCGAACGCTTGCTGTGCCTCAGCCGTCCAATGGAAGTTGCCTTGCTTCTTTAGAAGTTTGAAAAAAGGCATTCCCCGTGAGCCCAAGCGGGAAATGAACCTGCCGAGTGCCACCATACAGCCTGTGAGCTTCTGGACATCTTTCTAGCTAGCCGGAGGCTTTATCTTCAGGATAGCATTGATTTTCTCTGGGTTTGCTTTGATGCCGCGCTGTGACACGATGAATCTGAGTAGTTTTCCTGAGGGGACCCCGAAAACACACTTTTCAGGGTTAAGCTTCATCTTGTAAGCCCTTAGGCTTTCAAATGTCTCGGCCAAGTCGGATATGAGGTCCTCCTTCACACGAGACTTGACAACAACATCATCGACATAGGCCTCCACGTTGCGTCCGATTTGGCTATGAAAGCACCGCTGTATTGCACGCTGATAGGTTGCGCCAGCATTTTTCAAACCGAACAGCATTGTGACGTAGCAAAACGCCCCAAACGGTGTGATGAACGAAGTCTTGATGCAGTCTTCTTCTTTTAGCCAGATCTGGTGATACCCTGAATATGCATCCAGAAAGCTAAGGAGCTCGCAGCCCGCCGTTGAATCTACCACCTGGTCAATACGGGGCAACCCGAAAGGGTCTTTTAGGCATACTTTGTTAAGATCGGTATAATCAACGCACATGCGCCAGCTTTTATTCTTTTTGCGAACAAGAACTGGGTTCGCTAGCCAGTCGGGATGATACACTTCTTTTATAAAGCCTGCTGCTAAAAGCTTTGTGATTTCTTCCCTAATGGCTTCTCGGTGATCTTGAGCAAAACGTCGAAGCCGCTGCTTGATGGGCTTGGCCTTCTCGTCCACATTTAGAGAGTGCTCGATCACCTCCCTAGGGACACCGGGCATATCGGAGGGTTTCCACGTGAAAATGTCCCAGTTTGCCCAAAGAAAGGTGACGAGCGCGTCTTCCTATTTGGGATTGAGTCCTGTCCAGATCAAAGCTGTTTGAGCCGAGTTGGACGGGTCAAGGATTACCTTCTTGGTCCCCTCATCAGGCTTCATGCTTGTCTTGGCTTGTTTCTTGACCGGTACTTCTCCTTCATCCTGCTGATATGCAGCTGCCTGTCGGATCTTCTCTCTGTCATTCTTGCCTCTGCATCCTGGCGATATCTGTTGCTGTCGGATCTTCTCTCTGTCATTCTTTGCCTCTTGAGTTTCGACCATCTCATGACTTTCCTGTCGCACCTGAACGCAGCGCAGCGTCACTGCATGGATGAGATAATGCCCTTCGGCCCTGGCATCTTCAAGATGAGATAAGTATAATGGGGCACGGCCATGAACCTGGCAAGCCCTGGTCTCCCCAAGATAGCGTGGTATGCCGTCTGGAAATCAGCTACTTCGAAGTTGAGGTACTCCGTCCGATAATTTTCTTCGGTCCCAAACGTGACCGGCAAAGTGATTTGCTCGAGCGGGACCGAAGAGGTCCCGGGAATTACTCCATGGAACGGTGATGAACCCCGCTTTAGCTCGGAGCGAGGAATCTTCATGTCGTCAAAGGTTTTGAAAAAGAGGACATTGAGTCCACTTCCCCTGTCAACCAGCACCCTCTTGAGTTTAATGCTGCGAATCACGGGGTCCAACACCAGAGGATATCTTCCGAGATAGGGAATGTGATCCGGGTGATCCGAGCGGTCAAAAGCAATCGAGACTTCGGACCATCGAGTCTTGGGCGTTCTTGGCATAATCGCCTTGATGTCGGCGGTAGCTTTGCTTCCGCTTGGACTCATAAGCAGCCGAGCCCCCAAATATGTAGTTGAGCTCACGCTCCGTCTTCTGGTACTCACCTTCGTCATCTTCAGGGGGATCTTGCCTTTTCTTTTCTTCCTCTTTTGCTTCGCCCTTGGCCGACCGCTTTCTGGACTCCTTGGCGAACCTCCTCAGAGTGAAGCAATCCTTTGCAGCATGTTTCCCCTTGGGATGGAATGGGCAAGTTGCCTCCATTACCGCATCATAGTCATCGTATGCGGCTGCAGTGTCGGCCCTTTCGGCCGCCGCCACGGTTCTTCGAGCTTCCGCTTCTCATCGCGCACGGAGGACTCGGCGTGATCCTTCTTATCTTTATGCCGTGGACGATCGTCTTGACATTCGGCTAAGGCATCTGAGGCTGTTGCATAGCGGTCGGCCAACTCAAACATCTCTCTTACCGTGGTTGGCGGCTTCTGGGACATCTTCTTGATCAGATCTGGGTCGCTGACGCCTTTTTGGAACGCCGCAATGACTGCTGCTTTCGAGATATCCCTGATTATATTTTTCTTCTGCATGAAGCGCCGAATAAACTCTTGGAGTGTTTCACTCCTTTTCTGATGAAGCTGATATAGATCACATTGGGTCCCAGGTCGCTCGTAAGTTCCCTGGAAGTTCGTGATGAACTGCTCAAAAAGATCTCCCCAGGAATCTATAGAATTCGCTGGAAGTCCGGTAAGCCAAGCTTGAGATGAAGGAGTAAGCATGACCGGCAGATAGTTGGCCATTATGTTTTGATCGCCTCCTGCTGCCATGATCGCAAGGGAATAAACTTGCAGCCATGCTTCTGGATCTCTTTCTCCGTCAAACTTAGAAATGCCCTTAGGGTTGAATCCTTCAGGCCACACCACTCGGCGGAGTCGGGAGGTGAAGGCTCGGATGCCCTCAATAGGCCCATCACCGCGCCGCCGTGGGGAACGCCGATGAGGCGATCTAGCTCGGCGGTCTTGACTATCGCCTTGGTCACGGTGATGATGGCTTCTGTGATCGTCTCAGTCGCCATGGCGGATGCCAAAACGCTTGTATTCATCTTTGCGCCTACAGTGCTCTTCTTCCTCCCGGTCCCGCCGTCTGGCGTTTAGATCCACTCGGAGGTCACGGCTGATGCTTTGCCGGGCGTCTTCTCCTCGTCGAAGCTCACGCCTAGCACGATTGCGAGTGGTATTGCTGCTAGCGGCCTGCGAGTTGACTATGCGGGTACGGGAGTGCTCCTTCTCCCTTGGCTCCTCCTGGTGCTGTTGTATTGCTGTCGCCGTCACTATGGCCTGAACTTGGGCCACGATCGGCGCAGCTGGACTGTCGGAACCGAGCATTGGTCCCAATGTGTCGAGGAGCGTCTTAGAAGCAACAATATTCTGCTGGGGAGTATGAAAAACCGACTAGTTTCCCATCTTCATCTGCAAAATTTCTTCGTTGACGTTGTGGTCTCTGCTCTGGAGAGACTTTGCGTGGCCTTCTTGATGAAGACGCTCTGCCCCTGCAGCATCCGCAGCATCCTTCTGTTGCTGGGAATCAGTTTGCGGGTCTTCGATTACAAAAATTCCACGAAAGCCTTCAAACCCGAGCGGTTGCTCGGTCGGGCGGGCAACAGGATCGCTTCCAGATTGGATTTGATCCGAATCCGAAAAGGAGAGTTGGCCAAAATCATCGGCAATGAAATCCAGACTTCCAAAGCGAAAAACTTGGGCCGGCGTGAAGGTGACCATACCTTTGTTGAAGATCGCCATCAAGCTTGCTGCGATTGATCTTAGCACAACCCCTACCTGCCGCGTCAACTGTCGACGGGTGTTGTCGGCAATAATTAAAAGGGGGCTAGGCGCTGGATCCAATCTTGATGGTAACACGGGACACAGGATGTATACAGGTTCGGGCTCTCGCGGAGGAGATAACACCCTAGTCCTGTGCTCTGGAATTATATGTTGCTAGCTAATTGCTGATGAGATTGTCTTCTGATGATCGTATCTCCCCGCCCCTCCCTTTATATAGCAGAGGAGGGCGGTTACAAAAGAGAATCCAAGTCGGTTACAAGGTAGAGATCACATCTTCTGCTCCTATCCGTTTTGGGTAACGGTATAGATTACAATTGTATCCTACCTAATCTGACTTAGTTATTATCTCCGGTATGTCCTTATTAGGTATGCCTGGGCTTATCCCGTATATCTTCTAGCCTCTTGCAGTCGGACCGGCCCATCCATGCCCGGTTGAGCCTTGTTAGCCTGCCATGCAGATACCTGGACGTATATGTCCCACAATTACCGAGTTGATTTACTCGTGTTATGAGTTTCATAACCCATAATAGTTAGGGCTGTTTGGTTGAGAGGATTTATATGCAGATCATGAGAAAATGAGATTATTTCTTCAGCTTAAGGTAATCTATACTTCGGAGAATGTTTCTAAACTGATTTTATAAATTTTAGGGTTTGGACGATATATTACATTCATCATTGAAAAGGGCTTATGTGGTATTATAAAGTTTACATTATACGAAATCGGCGAGAATGATGAAGTGAATGATTAACATTTAAAGGTTTTGAATTAGCTGGATCTTCATTGATAAGCAAGTTGTAGCTAATTGTTTTTCTAGAATATGATAGTCCATATACCAAATATTGTTTCTACGCTGATCTTTCCCAAAATTGCATTCAGACGAGTTATTCTACAAGCCATCGAAATTGCTTAGTTGGCATAGTTTTCTACGTGACTATTTCACGAAAGGTATTTGTAGTAGCATGATTTATATACAGAACAAGTTCTAAATAGAATATTTTTCTAGATTATGGTAGCATATATAATGGAGTGTGTCTTTGGACTAAGTTCCCTAATAATGGTATTTAGACAAGAAGTTTTATAGGTTACTAAAAAGGCTTAAATGATCACCTAATGGACGTTATTGGAATTCGGATTTCATGTTAACTTTGCGGTTACACTAATATGATCACTTACTTATTTTTCTGGCATAAGCAGGGGATGATCTTAGAAGTGTTTTAGAACTTGTTTCGTATTATTTTGATTATGGCCGTGATAGTTTACAAGTATATGAAGATTTAAGGCTTTTATAAGTTGAACTTAATTTAGTTTATTTTGCTTAGTGTTATGGGCTTATCTTATCGAAAATAATAGGATTACCTTTGCCTAATCTGATACTTAGCTCATGAAGTTTTATGTAATCTTTTGTTGCTGTAAAGTGAATCAGAGTTCATAATCCATTCTGAACTATATGCTTATATACATAAGTATTTTATTGCTGTTTTATTCAATACATGAGTCTGCCTCTTATTTACGAAATAATTTGGGATTAATTCATTTCTTAAATCCTATGGCATATTCAAATAACCTGTTGACATACTGATTATTTAGAAATCAACTTCATTTGTTTCATATTTCTTTCGTACCATTTATTTCCAATTTTGAATATTTAAGGCATTGGAAATGATCCTTTTTAGAATATGATTCAATCATAAGTGAAATTCAAATATTTTTATATTTTTAGGTATTTGGTAGCATGAGGATTCTATTGAAATTGGTTTTAGGTAATTCTGAGTTCATTTACAAAAATTTCATAAATAGCATATAATTGGGTTCTTTCTTAAAATTTGAATTTCAAATTCATCCGTTGATCCTTTTCAAAATATTTTTGCATAATTTGGAAGTACTTTATTTTATGTGAATTTAGAATTTTGTTTCATTTTATTTAGATTAAAAATGCAAATGATATTCAAGATTGAATTGATTCGGATTTAGGAAATTCCAGAGAAAATCAAAAATACATTTTCAATATTGGAAGGCATATTTACCGATTAGACTGGGGTGCATCGCTCTAACTGACAGCAGGGGCCCATTCGGCAGAGAGAGAAGAGCAGAGCAGTGGCTAGGGTTGAACGGCGAGGGGATTCCGGCGGTCTTCCGGCGAAGGCGAGGTCACCATGAGGAAGAGCTTGGCAAGGTGCATCCAACAGTGGAATCCATTCGACCGGAGAGAAAGCAGAGAGGTGCGGCACTGAGCTTCAAGCGGCAGCGTTAATGGCGGATCACCGGAGAAGATGAACAGGTCTCTAGGGATTGAATCGGTAGCATTTTAAGCATAAGGGGATACTAGGGAATCCATTTTTGTGGTTATTTCGGCGAAAGAGACATCGGATTGATTGCTTAGTCGAATAATGGGAGGTGAGGAAGGAGGCGCCGCAATTGCGGCGAGTTTTGGCATGAAAATCGGTGGAGTATTTTGAGGGCTTTTGATCCTCTCGGCTTGGTGGTTCTCAAGCTCGAAGGAATTTGGAAATAAATTCTTATTTCATGCGAATTAGTTTCGGATTGGAGCTTCTGAGCTTGCGGTCATGGCGGAAGACAGGGGGATTTCGGGCGGCTCAGTAGGGTAGAGGAAGAGGGAAGTGAGGGGAAAGAAAGGGCGACTCAAGTGATTGCTTGGCGCCTTTTATAGCTGCGGAATATGGATGAACCGGCCGGATTGAGCTCAGCTCGGATGGAGGCTTCCCCGAGTGCGACAAGAGTAATTAATGGCTACACATGAGGAGGTATGATGGTTCCCGGGAAACACGGAGGAGGCCGCCGCGTGGAGTCGTCGTGGGTGATCGGTATTGGCTAGGAGATGCTAGGCGCAGAGGAGGTGACGCGGGCTACAGTGCGGGCGAGAAGGCTTGGCTCGGGGGCACAACCGAATAGAGGAAGAAGAAGGCCAGGAGAAGGGGCTGGCTGGTGGACCTGCACAGGGATCGGGTCCCACATGGCAGCGAGAGGATCGTGGATGTCTAGCAAAATTTGGAACTAGCTGCCAGCTGAACGAGATAAGGTTCAATGAATCGGTTTCATGTATCATCAAGAATTTATGATAATTTTTCTGTCTGATGGTTTGCCAGTTATCTTCATACTATATAAATTTCAGAGCAAAATATTATCCGTAGAAATTATAATAATTCTGACAAGGTACAGTGCACATTTTTCCATTTTCTGATTTGGATTTATCAGAGAGATTAAATCTTATCAAAACTTTTTCAACCTTTTTATATGAGTTCAACCTGATCATGTGAGTCTTCAGTAAAAGTTTCAGATTTAAATATTTCTTATTTAATTTATTATAATTCTGACATTCAGAGTACTAGTTTCCAATTCTCTCTGTTTTTGAATTTTTAAATATTCCAAAATACTTTATTAATTCCTGAAATTTTTACTGTAGGTTTATTAATGGATCTAAGAGATAATATAAAATTTTAATATTGAAATGATGATAGAATATTTTCATTTAATTCTGACATTGTTACTATTGCTAGTCAAGGTTCATTAAATGGCATTTAATTCGCCCATAAATGCTTGATATCACATTTTAAAATTTTTAAATGAGTCACTGAGGTTTTACTAGTTTTATATAAAATTTTTATTTATTTTATTGTTGTAATCATTTTGCTCCTCTCTTTATCCATTATTCCAATTTATATTAAATGGATTTCTTAAGAACCAAAATTCAAGGAAATTTATGATTAAATTAAATTTCAAATTGAATTTTATTTTCAATTCATTTTCATATTTTGATTGATCTGTAAATTTTATTTTGCAGCTCATCCTTTGATTAAGGTTGATTTCAACATGTTGAGATGAAGGAAAAGATTTTAATTTATTCTCTGAATTTTAACTGAAAATTTTATTCAATTTCATTTTCCAAATTTTTATATTTTTATTTTACTATTTAAAATTTTCAGAATGTTACAAGCCATAAGCCAAAAAGTCTATATCTCTCTCCTCATTTTCTCTCTTCCACCTAAGCAAAATGCTAATTAAGATAGTACCCTTATACCTAGCTGAAGTGGCATCATTGAAGATGCTCTTACTGTATGATTGTATCCTTACTTGCTCCTGTTTTCTGACTGTTTGGTGTGAAGTCACAGCAGCGGACCGCTGGAAGACTAGAACCAAATCTTCCCAAGTTACCATCATGAGTCCATGACACGCCAACCAACATTGCTCATCTTGTTTTGTTCGTTCATTCATCTGGTATCTCTTGCTGACCTAACACCTAGCTGGCAGATATTCATGAGTTTTGTTTTTATATTTCAAACGAAAAGTACCCGGCGACGGCATATCTCGCTTATTCGGATTTGGATTCGAAATAAGGAACATGTAGTACTGAATCAATAAAAATAGCCCCTCGACAGTCCGTTCCAGTTCGATCCATTTGATGAATTCTGCATATTGGCCTGTTCACCAGCACTGTCCGACATAAATGCTACTACATCCGTTTTCGAATACATGTCATTTTAACTCTTAAATATATATTATTCTATAATTTTGAGACAACTTTTAACTGTTTTTTCCTTTGCATACTCTTACCATTCATTATATCTAATAAGTGAGCTAACGAAGGAGGACGATCTAATTATTTCTATACTTCCATTGGTTGAAGTGTAAATCCTAAAACGTCAACTACACGGGATATAGGGTAGTATTTTGTTGCAAATCATAATGTGTGAATGCTATCATGTCTCTTTAACTCTTTCTCTTAATTTTTCATGCATGATTGAACACTGAAACTCTCTTTCTTGGTGACTAAAGAAAGACCTCTGTTTCTGGGTGTCTGAAATAGCCACTATTGTATCCGTTACAGCAGTTGAAGTTTTGGTAATTTTGGATAGTTCTAAATTTTAGCATTTCCAATTATTCATTCCTATAAAATGAAAATTAGCAATTTGAATAAAAATAGATAACTTCAAAATTTATTATTCTGATATATCATGTTAAAAAAAGAGTTAAAAGAAGCTATCACGTTTCGATCCTAACGGGCTAGAAAATTTTATAAGTCATACTACGTAACATCACACTATACCGTTCAATTGCACGGACCAATCGAGTAGTTGATATGGATTATACGTGATTTGCATAAGCAAATCAAACCTTGAGATGATGTTAAATCCTATAAGTTGCCAGATCTTTCGTGATGGTACAATAAGGATAATGGCAATGAATCAATGCGAGAGAAACAAATGCCGATCTGCGTGCAAGCACCACCAAATCGTATCAATTGTTGCAAAGTTTAAAATCTCACCGAAATTTCGTGAGATGTCGCCTAGATCCTAGTTTTTGGACGTGGATGAATATTGAAATCTCGGCCGGAGTAAAAAAATTCAAAAAAAAATTAAATTGCTACAGTAATCCTAGGATTAATCTCGGTGAGATTTTGCCAAATCTCGCTGAGATCTCATGTTTTTTGATCATATTTTGACTTTATTGACTGGATTTGGTCCAATAATCCTTAAGAAAGTCATCTTCTATGAAAATTTGCTGAAAAACCGAATTTTTGAGAATTTTTTTTAAAATAGTAGAAACACTATCAAATTTTTATAAAATTGCACATACTTTATCATGATGTAAAACTTTTATGGTATCATCTTGAGAAGCGTAGGATTATACATAAAAATTATAAAAATAATTGAACTTCATTTGTTATCTTTAAAAAATCAAAAACAAAATGAACATAATTGGGGCAGTAACCTTGTCAGAATTTTATAAATTTTCTTGAGTGTGATCATGATCCAAAATTTTTATGAGAGCATAATAATTGCCTCAGTAACATTCTATAAACCTTTTAAAAAAATTCAACTTTTCAGTTTGCTGAATCAAATCTATGTATGCATTGAGCTTCATTTGTTATATTTCAAAAATAAAAAACAGAAAAAACATAAATGGTACATTACACTTGTAAGAATTTTATAAATTCACTGGAGTGTAATCATGATTCAAAATTTTTATGAGATCTTATGCATTTTCTTAGAACCCTTTTTCAAAATTTTCAAAAATTCAAATATTTTTTGATTGCTAAGCAAATCTATCTATTGATCATCAGGCTTTTATCAGGGCTTAGATCTGTCAGAATTTTTGGAACTTCTTAAGCTTGATAATCATATGAAAATTTTATAGAAATATTACTAATACATAAGGATCATTAAAAAAATTTAAAATTTTCTAACGTGATTTGTACTATTTTTCATTTGGCTGAAATTTGTTGGTAAAGTTTTTATCAGGACAATAGCACTGTCTTAATTTTTAAACATTCATGAAGCTTGATAATTATCAAAAAAATTTATAGAAATATTTTTTATGTAGCATAACCATGTAAAAAAAATTCAAAATTTTCTAATGTGTTTTATTTCATTTTTCATTTAGTTCAAACTTATCGGCCGGCATTTTATCAGGACAGCTGCAATGTTTTAATTTTAAAAAATTAGTCAAATATGATAATTATCTGAAATTTTTTGAGAAACATCATTGATGTGTCAGGTATCTCCAAAAAAAAGTTTAAATTTTTTTGATATTGTTTGAGAAATTTTTCACTCAACGCAATTTGGCCAAGATCCCGGCAAAACCATCCAAAATTTTGGTTTTAAAATCCGGATTTCAATTTTTACTTTTGTATTTCATCCGGAATTTATTCAAATTTTGAGATCTCAGTGAGATTTTGCTCTCCAGCTAGCTCCGACACGTCGAGCGAAAACAAGATTTCAAACCACAAGGATTCTGCACGCAACCCAAAAACAACGATTCTTCTAAGGAAACACAAACCGCACAATCCACATAGGGAACTCTGTAAACAATGAAGCACCCAGGTTGTAACATCCCAATTTTTGACTTTTCAATTATTAAATATTATTTTATTGCAATGTATGATTTTTGTGATTTTTTTTGGAATTTATTGGATTTTTTGAGATTTATTTGAATTATTTTGAATTAAAATGTATTACCTTTTGTTAAGAAATAATTATAAAAAGAAAAGTTAAAAATAAAGTTTTATCAAAAATATTTTATTTAAGTCCAGAATGTCTCAAAGTATTTTTAAGATTTTTCTTGGAATTTTTAGAGTATTTTTACTACCCTAAATGAATTAATTTATTTTCTTGAATTAATTTAATTGGGAAAAACCTGGAAAATCTCTGTGAATAGTACTGGGCCCGGCCCGATTCATTGTCTTGGATCATTGTTGAATCGGGAGGTGTAATATCGACCGTCAGATTAGAATCCAACGGTCGAGAGCAGCCCACGTCATTTAAGAAACCCTCAACGTTAGCAGCCGTTTGATTTCCATCGTGTGGCCATTTATAGATCTTACCGATTCGGGAAACCCTATCGCGGTCTTGCCGTTGATTGCCGATCGAATGGTGCTCGTGCGTCGTCTTCAACCCGAACTGCGTCGCCACCGTCTCCTAGTCCAATACGCCGCCGCCGTCGGACTTTCCGGATTTGCACGCCGTCGCGGGGTATATAAGGCTCTGGACCCCTTCTCCAATACTCACCCTGAGCTGCCGCAACTTTTCCCTAAAGCGCCGTCGCCGGAGCATCACCGAAGTCGCCTCGTGAGCTCGTCGAAGTTCGCGACATCTCGCCGAGGAATTGCGCCGTGATTTCGTCGCCGTCGGTGTCTCTTCCGCCGAGTGAGTCTCGGATTCGAGATCGCCAAGTCGTGCCACGTCTGCGCCACCGCTCGTTGGTCATCGGAGTGCGCCGAATCACCGTACCCGTGGTCATCTTCTCCGAGTCCGGCTAGTTGCACCGCCGCCGTTCCATTGCCGCTCGGGAGAAGCCTCAGCCGCCGGATCTTCAATCAACGCACGGGATTGAGCCACGCCACTCGGTGAACAGGAAACGCCACGGGTAAGTGCGTACCGTCGAATCTTAGATGAGCGGTTGGATTTGCACCACGTCAATTATGAGCACAGTAAACCCTAGGGTTAATCTTGATCATTGGATTTAGATCGTATGGCTAGGATTGAGCCACGTCGTTAAATGCACAGTAAAGTACATGGGTAAATGTGGGGCGTCCGATTTAGATTGGATGGTGGATATTGGGCCACGTCACTAGTTTAACCGGAGTCGATAGATTAAGATCCAAGGGTCCAGATTTTGCCACGTAGCGTCCGTACAGCAGAGGCGGAAAAATTCAGAATTTCTTTTATAAAAATAATTCGGTTAATTCGGAATTTATGAATTTAAGGATTTTTCAAGAATTTCAAACTTCTAAATGCTATAACTTTTGCATATGAACTTCGATTGAGGTGATTCAAATTTCTAAAAATTTATAAAATTGAGATCTATCTAATGGTAGCTTTTATTTGAATTTTTGAATTCATTTGCTATTTAGTTTTGGTGTTTATTTGCTATTTCTTCTCGATCCGCGTAGACGTTGAATTGTGTGAGGCTTCGGAGAAAGAATTAATTTCTCAAGAGCAATCTTCAAAGCAATATCAAGAGCTTAAGCAAGGCAAGTTGTGCTTTGATCATGTTGCACCTATGTTGGGAAAAATTGCTATTTTGCTTTACTTTATTGCATGTTATTTTATGTGTATAAATGATTTCAACATAAATTTGGGATTAGCTAAACATACCCATTGAGTTATACCCTACCTTGATATTTGTATGCCATGCTTCATTGTCACCCTAAGTTGGTTACTATAGTTGGTTAATAATGAAATCAACATGGATGGTTAGAACGGAATAGAATTGCTTAGCCATGCTACGTCATCACATGTTCTTGAATTCCTGTTTAATAATCTTGACTAATGGAATATGGAACAATGATGAGAATTTATGTGTCATGTGTGGTCACACAATGAGATTGAGTTGTTGTGGCGAGGAGGTCACACAACGATGTTGATTTGTGTATAGCACGTGGTGCTTAGTAATCAACTGGGTTTGGTAATCACTTAGATTGAAGCAAGTGGCAAGGGCAAGTGTGCCAGGGTGGGCCCGATGGGCAAGAGGGTATGTGTAAGTCTTGCTTTAATCAATCCTAAGGACTTAACCTTGCGAGCCTTTGACCTGAGTCAATCTTGCAACCACATGTCTATTATGGGGCAGCCTAGCTGACTAATTTGCAAATGCTTAGCTTGAGTGCTATCGTGGTGGTGTGAGACCCAAGTAGTGGTAACGATCCTCGCTTGGTGTGGCTCATATGGCGCAAAAGGGGGCCACAGGTGTGGTAACCAGACCCTCCGGTGTTGAAACCTCGTGGTAGCTTGGGTTAAGAGGATGCATTGTAAAGGCTTTGTTATAATCGTTCACTGTGTGGTGCATGGTTGTATCATGTGGGTAAAGTGCATAACCTCTGCGAGTGTACAAACTATTAGGATAATTGTGCTCACGGTATTGAGCAATGCTCGGAATTACTGATCAAGGAGTAGTTAATTAAAATGGACAAGCGTGTGGGATGGCGGGATGCCATATGGATAATGGAACTTGACTTAGGATGGAATCTTGGTTTATTTGAGAATCTTGAATCTATTCTTGTTATTATTTGTTTCTTGTCTTTTCAATCTATGTATTGTATATGTTTACAAATGCTGCTTAGTTGCAAATTGAACCTTAGCCATACCTTTGGAATAAGTCTGCATATAGCTATGGTAGAATTGCATTCTGTGCACAACTTGTTGAGTACGTGTTGGTGTACTCACCCTTGCTTAACAAACCAACAAACAGAGGAGGAATCATCGCCGGAGGACTTTCAGGTGGACACGAGTCACTAGGCCAAGCCTCGTCAGCTGCCTGTGGTGTGCCGATGGGACATCTACGTCTTTTTGCTACTTTTCACTGCATTTGTCTAAAGTCTAGCCCATGTGACTGAATAATGTAAGCTCATACACTAGTTATATTAAATAAATAAAGTCTTATTATCCTTATCGTGTGTATGATATGATGCTTATCGATGTTAAGCTGTGTGCACTAGCGTTGATCCTGGGACTAGTACGGTAAAACACAGTAGGTTCGAATTGGTGAATTCGGGTCCCGACACAGGTATACAAATTTTGCTGAAATCCGATGAATTTTAGACGAAAATTTGGATTTCAGACCACCACGAAATCTAAATTACCGGTCGGACAAAAAAGTTGAATTTTTGCTATAGTAATTTCATTTTAGGGCCGTATTTGATTCGATTTGGTCCAATAACCCTTAAGAAAGTCATCTTATTTGAAAATTTATTGAAAAACCAAAATTTTAAGATATTTTATAATATTGGTAGAATCACTTTTGGTTTTTGTAAAATTCTATAAGCTTGATAATGATTTAAAAATTTATGGTACTATCTTTGGTAGTGTAGGATCATAGAACAAAATTTTAAAAATAATTGAACTTCATTTATTATCTTTAAAAATAAAAACAGAATGAATATAATTGGGATGATAATCTTGTTAGGATTTTATAATTTTTTTCGTTTGTGATCATGATCTAAATGTTTTATGAGAGATTAATAATTGCCTCAGTACCATTCTATAAAATTTTTAGAAAATTTCAACTTTTTGTTTGATCAATCAAATCTATGTATGCATTGAACTTTATTTGTTATATTATATTTCAAAAATCAAAAAGAGAAAGAATATAAATGGTATCGTGCCTTGTTAAAATGTTATAAATTCACTAGAGTGTGATCATGATTCAAAATTTTTATGTAATCTTAAGCATTTTCTTATCACCCTCTTGTAAAATTTGCAAAAATTTTAAACCTTTTTTATTGCTAAAGCAAATCTATATATTGATCATCGGTCTTTTATCAGGATGTACCACTATCAGAATTTTTAAAAATTATTTAGGCATGATCATCATATAAAACTTTTATAGAACCATTAATGATACATCAGGACCATCTACTAAAATTTTTAAATTTTTCTAATGTGGTTTGAATAATTTTCATTTTGTTCAAGTTTGCCATGAGGCTTTTAATAGGACAATAGCACTGTTTAAATTTTTAAAAATTCATGAATCTTGAATATTATCTTAAAATTGTATGAGCATATGATGGATGTCTCAGGACCATCTTTAAAAAAATTCAAAATTTTATAACCTAGTTTATTCTAATTTTCATTCGGTTCAAACTTGCTAATCAGTGTTTTATTAGGACAGTAGTAATGTTTGAATTTTTAAAAAATCTTCATATTTCATAATCATCTAAAATTTTTATGGAAATATCATAAATGTGTCAAGACTCTCCAAAAAAAGTTTTAATTTTTTTTGTCATTGTTCGATTCACTTTTCAGCCGGTGCAAAATGGCCAAAATTTCGGCAATTTCGGGTAAACCAGCCGAAATTAGGGTTTTTTGCTAGCAAACAGACCATTTTTGAATTTTGGCTGGTATTTATCCAAAATGCGAAATTTTGATGAAATTTCAGATCTCAACCCTACCCAATATTTTATCGGAAACGAAATTTGAGTCCTTGTAAGTACCTCGTCTGTTCCGCTTGCCTGTTTTGCTTCCTCTGTTCGTCACAAGTTCACAAGTTTCAAGTTCCTCTCCTCTCAAGAGTCTCACTCTTCTCTCGGCAGCACAGAGGGTGACACGCCCAACGGGGAAAATACGATGTATGACACTCAATTCGTTGGCCTCGTGCAGAATGACATTAAATTGGGACGCCTGATACGAAACGACATTGTGCCATCCAATTTCTCCCCTAGTGACATTTTGCCCATTTTTCTCCCCTTGTCCACACTTTTCCCTATTTTCTCATGTAAAGTGGCCATACTGCCCCTGGGCAAAATTGGTTGCAAAATAGATTCCAGTGGAGGTTGTTTGGCGCTGGAGATTAATGCTGCTGCCCGCTGGGGTTTATTTAACTTAGCCACGTTTTGGAATGGCTAAGCACATTTTTGAATGCTATGATTTTAAATATAATTTGAAAACTGAATTGATATTTAAATTTGAGCATTATTTCAACACTAGTTTTAGCCAAATTTCGAGCATCTTTTCAGCACTAGTTTTAGCCAAACTGAACATCATTCCAGCACTAGTTTGCCATCTAATAGAGCATAATTTCAGCAGCACAACATTTCACCAGAGCATCATATAATCAATACAGAGCATAATTTCAGGAGTGCAAAAGCATCATTTGCATAGTGCAGCATTACATAATTTCAAAAGCATCATTTGCACTACATAATTTGAGAGCATCATTTCAGTTTGGCACTACATAGAGTGTAGCATTACATAGTTTGACATCAAACTCACACAGTTGGCCATCAAGGTTTAATCAAGCATCAAAATACAGCACCATAAACCAAAAGAGATAGCATGACATCATGCACACAGTTTGCCTTTGAACTGACAGTTTGGTGTCATAAACCAAAAGAGACAGCACCACATCATGCAAGGTTTAAACAGCACCACATCAAGTCACAGCCATTTCTTTGACTGCAGCTCGCCCCACTTAGAGTAGGAAGGCTTTTTTGGAGTGAGTTATTTGCTGCTGGCTCTGGCTATCCTAGGAGAGGTTGACATGGTGCTGCTGGTCCCTTCACCACCTTAGTTGAGTGCCAATTGCCTGCAACATGAGCATATGGTTTGAGAATGCTATAATGCAAAAGCTATCATTAGCAAATGGTATGAAACGGTTACCTTCTTGTAACAGGACCAGGCCAGACTAGCAGCACTAGGCCCAATCTTTTGCCTCTTATTGGCCCTTGGAGGAGTTGTTATGGTCTAGCTTTGTGCTAGTTGTCTGTTGGAGAAGCAAGAGTTGGATATTCAAACATTTTTAACATGTATAGCATTTGTAACATGGACAGATTTTACCTTCTTGTAACAGGACCAGGCTTTGGAGTGGCTGAAGGTGCACCTTGTTTGGGCCCCCTTTTGGCCCTGCTTTTCCTGCACATATAAATGGCAAATGGCATATAAATTTGTATAATTACCATTCACAATAGCATAAGAAATGTTATATATAATTACCTTTTCTTGGTCCCAGTCAAATGACACTTACTACTGCCCTGCCTATGACCTAGCTCACCACATCCCCTACACTTCACCTGCCATTTGCCTTTGCCTTTCTCTAAATAGCCAATAAATCTTTTCTTCATCGGTCTACCTGTTGATCTCCTTGCCATAGGTGGTAGTAGAGCATAGCCAAGGTCAACACAGGGCCATTGTGACTTGTCAGTTAGTGGTGGAATGATACCAGCATATGCTAGCCTGAATGATCTCAATGAGAAGTAAGGATGCAGATAGTCATCCATTTTGAAGTTTTTCATAGTGGTTATGAGAGCCAGTGCATGGGGACAGGGTTTCCTTGAAACTTGCCATTCCCTGCATGTGCACTCGTGCTTATCAAGATGCACAACATGTCTCATGACCTCAAGATCCTCATTGATCTCACTGACTTCTCCTATACCCCTCTAGCAGAAGTGACCTTTAACCTGCTTAGTGACCTTGTAATTGCATTTAGTTAGTAAACTACAACAGGTAGCATGATTCCTTGTAGCTTGTGTCCTAGCCTCCTCCTCCTCTCATAAAGCTCCATGGTCTTGATTCTAATAGTGCCAGCTAGTTCAGCCACAGGCAGGTCCTTAATCTCTTTGACCCAGTTGTTCCATGACTCAGCCAGATTGTTTGTAGTGTAGTCGCATTTAATTTCCTCTGAAAATTTGCTTCTCATCCACAACAGGCTATGGTACCTAGCTAACCATGGGGCAACATCTGAATTTGCTCCATATATCTTTCTCGTATAATGTTCAAACCTATCAGGCTTAAAAGCCCTAACAGTTGGGTACATGTTTCCATACACTGGGCCTTGGAATTTCTTAATGAAGTTATCCATTAGGTGCCTAAAGCACTCTCTATACTCTACCCAAGTGTAGACATGCTTAACTACAGTTTCTAAACCTTTGCATGCATCTGAGCTTATTGCTAAGCTAGGTGGAGAACCTATGGATTTCTTTAACTGTTCCATGAACTAAGTCTAGTTGTCAGTGGTCTCTGCATCTATGTAGCCAAATGCTAGTGGAAACATCCAATTATGGCCATCTAAACCATTAGCAGAAGCAAGATGTCTACACCATCTCCTATTTAGGGCAGTGGAGTCTATGCTAATATAAGGCCTATAGCCATTTAGAAAACCATCAATGCTAGGTTTGAAGCAACAAAAGAATCTATGGAAGAACATGTTCTCTCCATCATCCTGGACATCTATTTCAACTACACTCCCAGGGCATCTAAGTTCTACCTCAGCTTTAAACCTAAAAGGCAGCTCAAAGCTTTGTTCCCATGTACCAAATACCTTATCAACAGCTCTCTGCCTACCAAGCCAAACTGTAACATTCAGTTTTTCAACTTCTTGGAATTTAAATTTCAAATCCGAACCCAACAAAATTTTATTTGAATTAATTTCAGCTCAATTTGAATTTTTAAAATCAACAAAGATTTAATTGGATTAATTTATACTTCAAAATAATTATTTATTATTTTATTTGGGTTCCTCGAATTTTATTGGATTTTTCTGTATTTTTGGGAATTTTTTGAGTTTATTTGCTATTTATTTTGATTTATTGGAGTTTAATCGGATTTTTTTGAATTTCTAAACCCTTTTTCCTTTTCTTGGGCCGGATTCACTGTTCATCGCCCGGCCCAAAAACTCCCGCTCAGCCCGTCAAGCCGAAACCCTAGCCTCCCTTGACCTCAGCCGTTGATCGCAAATCATGCGGCCGAAAACAGCGCCGCCGCCCCACAGTAAAACCCTAACCCTAAAGCCCTTTTCGGTCGCCCGTCCGATCCAGATCCAACAGCCCTCCTGCAGCCACGTCGCCTGAACTCAGCCGCCGCCGCCGCACAGTAAAGCCGCCAGACCTACCTTGCTTTCCGCACCCCTACACGCAACCCTAGGCTATTTAAGGGCGCGCCGACCCAGTCCCGAGGTTCACCACCTCGCGCCGCCCATTTTGCCCTAACTCTCATCGGCAGAGACCCATCCTACAGCCGCCACTACCTCGCCGGAGTTGAAGCCAGTCCCCGAGTCCTTCCGCCGTCAATCTCTCCCTCTCCGGTGAGTCTCCGGCCAAGATCTTGGTACCGTTGAACTCAACTTTTCATTCTCTTCCCGATTCACTAATTCTTTCACTCGATCCGTCACCTTTGCGCCACTTTGCGGTTCATCTTCTCCAGCTCCGGTTGAGTGCGTCGCGTCCCTCGCCGTCGATTCTCTCCGCAACTCTCGGCCGTCCGATCGAGCGTCATCGGTTGGATCTGCGCCAAATACTGTTTGGGTAAGCCGCTGAGACCGTTGCTCTGTTACCTTGTGTGTTCGCTGTGACACCCTGTCACCGACCACGTGGTCGCCACCACAGCACCACTTCATCGCCATCTCGGATCTGGTCTCCGCGTGGCATCCCTGTCAACGCCACCGTGTCGCTGTATCGCCTAGCCTTGCCTCGTGTCCGCTACGTGTACGCCATGTAGGCCCTAATGCTCGCATGGCCGTCGTCGTCAGCATCACGTGCGCCACATCGCCATCACCGTTCGCCCAGATCTGCGTGTCGCCACGTGTTCGCCATGCGTGCGCCACGTCGCCGCCACGTAAGCCTTAGTGTATACGTGTGTGCCTCGTCACCACCACGTGTTTGCCACATGTAAGCCACGTACACGCCAAGTCATCACCACCCGCACACATGTCGGCCACGTCACTGCCACGGCAGCCCTACCTCGCCCCAGTTTGCCACGTCTGCGCCACATCATCGCCACGTCACGCCACCGTGTGCCCTCGTTGCTCGCGTGTCCGCCACGTCACACCACGAGCCAAGTACTGTGTCACCGACACAAGGGCCCCACCGGCCAGCCACAGTGGAATTTTCCATTTTCCCGATTTAATCCCGAATTTCCGAATTAACAACCAATCACAGTGTGACACGTGTCGATTTCTGTTATTTTTCCGATTTTCTCTCCCGAGAAACTTTGGGAGGCCCGTTCTCCTCCGTTCGAACTCCGATTTGAACGATTCAAATTTCTAAATTCATATAAAATCAAGATCTATCAGTTGGTGTCATTTTTATGAATTTATAAATTTTATTTATTTTCAGTTTTATTTATTTTTGCCTCGATTTGCGTGTTTCGCGTGTAGACGACGCCCCGGTTGAGCGAGAGGAGCATCCAGCAGAGGTTGCAGCAGCGGGCGAGGTTGAAGGCAAGTCTCCCTTGACCATTTTGAACCCAAATTTATGAAATGCTACTTTGTTTTAAATTATTGCATGCTATTTGAATTATGAATTGTATTTTAAGGTCATTTTAATTGCTTAGATAAATGCCAAATTGTTATAACCACATTGATAATCATGTTGACAACCATTGACACCCTAGGAAAACTAATTACTGTAATTAATGGTAATTAATTTTGCTATGGGAACAGTAGATAATGCTTAGCCATGCTTAATCACGTCGGTACCTTACCATTTTGGAAATGATTTCATTCTTGATTCAAAAATGAATTGTGAAATGTATGGCAATTGGTGTTGCCGGTATTAATTTGAAATTAAAAGTGAAAAATGATTTAGACCGGGGCGGATTGGTTGAATGGCGGGTGCGGGATGCACAAAATTTTGGAATGTGATTGTCGCCCTAGTCAATTAAGGACCGATCGTGTGGACATCATGGGCCATGCTATACAGTACAACCACATGTCTATATGGGTACGACCTGGCTAAGTAATTTGCATGTATCGTTATTTGACTTCGCCATTTGGGTTGTGCGGTTTGCCGGGAGGGTACTTGCAAGGCGCAAGAGGGGGCTTCTGGACTGGGCGGGTAGCCCTACCAGCGGTGAAACCTTAGCGGGCGGAGTCGGTAGCGGTACTATGCACTGGAAAGGCCTTGTCATGATCTCCCTGCCGGCACACCAAAGGAAGTGTGCCAATACGTTGGCGCAAGGGGATGATCATGTCGTGTGGGTAAAGTGTACCAGCTCTGCAGAGTCTTAAAAACTACTTGAGTAGCCGTGCCCACGGATAAGGGCAAGCGTGGAACGCTTTCACATAGTAGATTTTCTGGTTTTTGGTTTTAAAATGGAAAATGATGGATTTGGTTTAAAATGAAAATGTGGTTGGGAATCCGCGAGCGGCTGGAGCTCCCGGATATTAGTTTGGCGGTTGGAGCCAACCAGGTAGTTGGAACCTGGAAAATTGTTATACTTCAAATTTAAATTAATTATGTTATTTACATTTTGTTAAATGCTGCTTTATTAAATTACTACTTGTATTTAAATTTAAATTTCGCTTTATGCAAATGAGCCATATATGCTTCCTTTGTTTAAGCCTTGCATTTAGTTACTTGCATTAAGTTTCCGAGACTTGCTGAGTATGTTGCATACTCACCCACGCATTTCATCGCGGGGCTGCTTATTCCATAAAGCAGATGAGGAGAGAGCCAGCTATCCAAGAGCATGTGATCCACCCTTCGACATCTGTGGAGAAGACTATGAAGAGGACGACTCGATCTTCTAGGGAGCGTACCCCAGTCGGTTGCCTGTGGGCAAACTGATTGGCTCAGTTTTGTTGCTACATTTCCGCTGTTTACTTTCTCACTGAAGCCGTAAGGCTCGATACTTGTAATAATGTGATGATGTTGTTGCACTCTTTTGCTTATTACTGTTATTTACTTTTGATATGTCTGTGTTATCATCACTGTATGACTGTGTGTGCTAGCTGATCCTGGACTAGCACGGTTGAAACACAGAGGGTCCGGATTTGGTAAATCCGGGGTTCCCGACACAAACTGTCCTATAGTTCAGTTTTACAGGATATATACTTACTCTCCAGCAACTTTAGCAATTCACTGGCTCCCATATTTGGCTTCTCCTTCAAAATTGGGATTGCCCTCTCTGCTACCCAATGGTAGTTGGCCATCTTGCCTTCCATTCTCCCAGAAGTTGCACACAAATGCTTCACTTCATTCACTGTAACCTGCATATAAAACACAAATGCTCACAATTTAGGCAGAATGATAAAAGAACATCAACACAAATGCCAAAAGGCTAGAAATTATACCCTCATAGACTTTCCATCACGCAACAACCTGGCTACTATTTTCCAAGGACACCCCTCAACCTTGCAATAGCCCTTGAACCTATCTACCTTAGCTTTCTCTATCTTCACACTAAATTGGTTAACAATGGCATGCTGCCTCAAGGCCATCCTAAACTCCCACATGCTGCTGTATTGGGACCCCTCTGTCATTGGTGGATTCTCTTTATCATATTGCACCGCTGCCTCTCTAGGAATATCATCATAAACTGGCCCCTCATTGGTTTCAAGGTCCCCATCATCTCTGCCACTAACATTCTGCGCATATGGATCATTATTGTCACTATCATTTGGAGCACTTGGGTCATCTCTGATTGAATTCGCAGATTGATTATCCCTAGTTGAATCTGCACTTGGCACATTGTACCCAAGCAAAGCATATATGGCATCTTCACCAACAACTGGGATTATAGCACCATCGTTGTCCTTGGTATTGTCCAGTATGCAAAGTTTATCCCAATCAAACAACAATGTGGGCAAACCATCTCCTCCTCCATCCATTGGCGCATTGCCTTGACAGCTGCTTCCAGCCCCCTGACCATATGCATTTGGCGTTGTCCCGATGCTCGTGACTACCTCGCTTGACCTTGTGTTAGCACCACACACACTAGTTTCCGTAGTGGGATCAATCCTACAAACATACCTCAAAGAGAAAAGAGAGCACAAAGAGCTGTTAGGTTTTGGCCTAATAGAACACTGATATGACAACTTGCATCGTTCAATCCACCCAAACGCATCGTCCAGCCAGCAGTACATCGCAAAATCCCCAATCCCCAAATACCACTAAACCCTAAAATCGAACCTAAACCCTAAATTTGAGCCAACCAAGGGGGATGCGCAAGCTCACCTCACAGGACTGTCCATTTCGCCGCCAACGATGCGGACGGCACCGCCAATCGCCATGATTACAGTTCCTGACAAAAAAATCATCCATGCTTAGTTCCTTAAACAAAGATATTTCTCCAAGAACGCGAAGGAACGGCAGAACCGCGAGCCCACGAACACCGGGCGCTTCGGATCTAGAAGAAGCAAGCGGCGCGTGCAGATCGAAATGGGAAGAGAGAGGAGGGGGAGCGGATCGACTGCTCCGAACCTGGCACGGGAGAGGCGGTGGAGCTGACGCGAGGAAGATATTCTTGCGGGGCGGCGGCTGCTGTTAGGTGGTGGGCGAGCCGACCGCCGATGGCCCGATGGCAAGCGGTGATAGGCCGGTGATGGCAGGTCGGCGCCCCTATCGCGCGTCGCTTGAGCTAACCCTAGCTCACAGCCTCTTGTGCCTACTGAGCACGACCAGGCCAAACTGGTTGGGTCCAACCAATTCAACAGACCCCAGGGGCATTTTCGTTAGTTCACATCATATTATTTGTGAAATGCATGGGAAAACAGGGAAAAATGTGGAAAAGGGGAGAAAAATGGGCAGAATATCACTAGGGGGAGAAATTGGATGGCACAGTGTCGTTTCGTATCAGGCGTCCCAATTTAATGTCATTCCGTATGAGGCCAACGAATTAAGTGTCATACATTGTATTTTCCCCACCCAATGGGGATAGAGGGCAGCATGGTGGACGAGGCGATAGAGTGGCTGGTGCACAACATCCTTGGGACCCTCTGTTAAATTATTTTAACATAATATGGCCCATGTAAATTACAGAATGGTTCTTATAATAAAAGGTCTTAGTGTGATGGTTGCTAGACTAAAAGATTAAGAATCATAGGGTTTAAAATCCCTCTCCTCTCCCTTCCAAATATTTAGTTGTGTACTATTTAGTATTATTAAGCATAATGTTACAGGAGGAATTACATCTAAGCATCAGTTTCTATCCATGTATTGTTGCAATTAGAATAAGTGATGAATTGTTGGCTACATGTATTAAAGTCTTTGAGTAATACCAAGTTCTAAATCTTGAAACTACTTGTTTAAATGCTAAAACTCCTTGCTTTTAATTGGTAACTCTTTTGGTTAATGCATGCATATGAAACTTCTTTAGGAGGAATGTTACAGAGGAACCTCTTCTTGGCTATAAAAGGAGACTCCTCCTGTACATCAAGGATGTGTGAAGAAACAAAAGAATAGTACACATATAAAAGAAATCTCGGTTCTTTAATCATCAAAAGAACTATATTAGTAGAAGGAAGAGAGGAGAGAAAAACTCGATATGCAAGGTGTTGCTAATATGTCTCAAGGTGGGTTTGTGCTTTTGCACATATGAAGGATGATTTGTGCTTCTGCACTATAAAAGTTGCTTATATGGTTGAATCAAAATGTTCTAAATGATCTTATAGCTTCCGCATTTATGCTTACATTTGGTATCAGAGCCATGTTTTTAGCACTTTTGATTCACCATTATAATTGTTCTTTTGTAGTATGGTGTAAGCGCATAAGTGAAATTGCATTTGTTCATAGTTTTTCCTTATGCAATTGCGTGATTCGTCATAGTAATGTTATTTAGAGCAATAAAATGTTATTTCTTTTCCAGTATTGTTATTTGGATAATATGAAAGAAATATGATTGCGTCTGTCTGTGATGTTTAAAGACGGATTTTTTTCTTTGTTCATAAGATCACAGTTTATTCTTATGAGCATAATTAAAAGTGATATGCTAATTAAATATTTATATTATTGAAATCATGTTTGTCACCAAAGTGGCCTTGCTTAAAAAGGATCATAAATATTTAGTTGAGCATTTCAATTGTTCATATTCTATTTGATGCTGTTAATTGAAAAATATAATGAACAATTGAGTTCACGAATTGTAATGCTAGGAAGTCGTCCAAAGGTGGACCATTGCTTACAATGGATGATATGAAAGAGGTTAATCAATATGCCTGGTCAATTTGTTAGTTTGTCCAAAGATAGCATGCACATTGACTTGAGTATAGTTGATTATCTATTAAAGTTTTTTGTTTTAGCATCATTATTGATTCCAGCCGTGTATCTAAATTTCATTCAAAGATGTTTTTAGATGCATACTTAAAGTTCGTTATTGCATGAACCTATTTTGTTTACTCAAAGTATTAATCTGTGAACATATTAAATTTTGCAGCATCCATTAATTTAATGAGTCAGGGTTTTGGGCTTGTCAAGTTTAATGGGCTGAACTATGTTGACTGGTCTGAACAGATCCGATTTCAACTGGGTGTCATGGACTTAGATCTAGCATTAGTTCTTGATGAAAAGCCTGCAACCATTACAGATGAAAGTACTGATGAGGATCGTTCCCTTTATGAAGCCTGGGAATGGTCTAACAGGCTAAGCTTGAACTTCATGCGCTTGACAATTGCTGAAAATGTCAAGCCGTCATTGCCTAAACCGATAATGCAAAGGAATTCATGACAAAGTTAAAGAGTATTCTCAATCGGACATTACTGAGACAAGTCTCGTAGTTGGGAGTCTTATGAGTGAACTAACGACCAAGAAATTTGATTGGTCTATTCATGCATGATCATGTGATTAGCATGGCAAATATTGCCGCAAAGTTAACATCTATGAGAATGGGCGTAAGTGAATCATTTCGGTCCAATTCATCATGAACTCCCTACCTCCTGAATTGGCTCGTTCGGTGCATTATAACACCATAAAAGAAAAATGGAACCTTCAAGAATGTAAAGCCCAATTGGTTCAGAAGAAGGAGATTAAAGAAAATAAGGATCACTCTGTTCATCTTACATTGCACGAGAGGTGCAAGTAGCAGCAAGGAAAAGCCAGGGAAGAAGGGTAAAGACAAGGCTCCACATCAAGTTAGTGAAGGCCAAATCCATAAAAAGATGAGATGCCACTTCTGCAAGAAGGTCGGTCATTTCAAGAAGGATTGTCCTAAGGGAAAGAAATGGTTCGAACAAAAAGGTATACATTATGTTTCTGTATGCTTTGAATCAAATTTTGTTGAAGTTCCTAGCCATACCTGGTGGTTAGATTCTGGTGCTACTACTCATGTTTCATGTGTTACACAGGGATTCCTTTCAATCCAACCCATAAGCGGATCTGAAAAGTTTTTGTACATGGGGAACAGAATGAAGGCACGAATTGAAGGGATCGGGACTTATAGAATAATCCTTGATACCGGTCTACTCTTAGATCTGAAGGAGTGTCTTTATGTTCCTGAATGTACTAGAAATTTAGTATCTATGGGAAAGTTGGATATAATAAGTTTTAAGTTTATGGTTGGAGATGGTATATTTTCATTATATAAGAATAAGTACTATTATGGTTCGGTACTTTAATTGATGGTTTATACCGCTTCAATCTTATCTTGATTTTTACGAATCCTGTTTCATGTTGAACATATTATTGGTAACAAACGTAGTGCACATAATGAGCGTTCTGCTTTCTTGTGGCATAAAAGATTGGGTCACATATCCAAAGAAAGAGTTTTGAGGTTGGTGAAAAGTGAAATTTTACCTCAGTTAGATTTTGTTGACTGGAATGTGTGTGTGGATTGCATTAAGGGCAAGCAAACCTCACACATATCAAAGCACCTGACTACACGGCAATCTTGGCTATTACATTAATACACTGCGATATTTATGGTCCTTTTGACGTTCCTTCCTGGAGCGGTGAAAAATATTTTATCACCTTTATTGATGACTTCTTACGTTATTGTTACCTATATTTGCTGCGTGAAAAGTCTCAAGCTACGAACATCCTAGAGGTGTTCGTTGATGAGGTGGAAAGGCAGCTCGATAGGAAAGTCAAGGTGGTGAGATCGGATAGAGGTGGTGAATATTTTGGAAAGTTTGATGAAAGTGGACAATGTCCAGGTCCATTTGCAAAGTTTCTTGAAAGCCGAGGCATTTGTGCACAATATACAATGCCCGGAACACCTCAACAAAATGGGGTGGCTGAAAGGCGGAATCGTACTTTCATGGAAATGGTTAGGAGCATGTTAAGTTACAGTAATGTACCCTTATCTTTGTGGATGCACGCATTAAGAACTGCTGTGTACTTGCTAAATAGGGTCCCTAGTAAGTCAGTTCCTAAGACTCCTTATGAACTGTGGACGGAAGGAAACCTAGTTTGAGGCACACTGCATGTTTGGGGCTGCCCATGCAGTATAAGAATATTCAATCCACATGAAAAGAAGCTCGATGAAAAGACCATTAGTGGTTACTTCATCGGCTATCTGAAAAAATCAAAAGGGCAGATTTTCTTGTCCTAACCATAGTACAAGAATAGTTGAGTCCGGAAATGCTCGGTTCATAGAGAATGGTGAAATCAGTGGGAGTGGTGATCCACGAAATGTGGATATCAAAGAAATTAAGTCCAACCCTACTCCCAGCATTGTTGTATCACCGTTACACAACACTGCAGAAAATACAACTATTGAACCAACTACTAATGTGCAAGTCACTGGCGAAAAGGAAATTCCACATGAAAGGGTATTGCGAAGGTCTGTACGGAATAAAAGACCAGCCATTTCAGATGATTATGTGGTTTATTCACTTGAACATGAATGTGACTTGAGTATTGAAAATGACCCAGTCTCATTTAAGCAAGCCATGGAAAGTGATAATTCTGAAAAGTGGTTTGATGCCATGAAAGAAGAGTTGAGATCAATGGATGACAATAAAGTTTGGGAACTAGTCGAGTTGCCGCAAAGTTCAAAACAAGTCGGGTGTAAATGGGTCTTTAAGACCAAACGCGACTCAAAAGGCAATATTGAAAGATATAAGGCTAGACTTGTCGCCAAAGGTTACACTAAAAAAGAAGGTATTGACTACAAGGAGACCTTCTCTCCAGTTTCAAAGAAGGACCCTTTGAGAATTATTTTGGCTCTGGTGGCACATTATGATTTAGAGCTTCACCAGATGGATGTGAAGACCGCTTTTCTGAATGGTGATTTAGATGAAGAAGTGTATATGAACCAACCTGAAGGATTCTTGGTTCTAGGAAAAGAAAATTTGGTGTGTAAATTAAAGAAGTCAATATATGGGCTAAAACAAGCTTCCCGACAATGGTATATTAAGTTCAATGATACCATTTTGACGTATGGTTTTGTAGAAAATACCGTTGATCGGTGTATCTACATGAAGGTTAGTGGGAGCAAGTTTATTATTTTAGTCTTATATGTTGACGACATTCTGCTTGCTACTAATGATAAATCTTTGTTGCATGATGTAAAGAAATTTCTCTCTAATAATTTTGAAATGAAAGATATGGGTGAGGCATCCTATGTGATTGGAATAGAAATATTCTGTAACAGAGATCATAGATTGTTGGGGCATGTCTCGAAATGTTACATTAACAAAATATTGGAGAGATTTAGAATGGAAAATTGCTCATGAATTGTTCCAATTCAGAAAGGGGACAAATTTAGTGAAATGCAATGTCCAAAAAATGATTTGGAACGGAAGGAAATGGAATCTATTCCATACGCATCAGTTGTTGGGAGCTTAATGTAGCTTCGACATGCACTCGACCAGATATCAGTTTTGCTGTTGGAATGCTTGGTCGGTATCAAAGTAATCCTAGAATGGATCATTGGAAAGCTGCGAAGAAGGTTCTTCGGTATTTGCAAGGCATCAAGGATCATATGCTCACATATAGAAGATCGAGCCATCTTGAAGTGATCGGCTACTCAGATTCAGATTATGCCGGATGTGTGGACTCAAGGAAGTCTACATTCGGCTATTTGTTCCTTTTGGCTGGAGGAGCAATTTCATGGAAGAGTGGAAAGCAATCTGTCATTGCTACTTCCACTATGGAGGCTGAATTTGTGGCATGCTTTGAGGCCACTATTCAATCACTGTGGCTGTGGAATTTTTTGTCTGGCCTTCGTATTGTTGATAATGTTGAAAAGCCCTTAAGAATTTATTGTGACAATTCCGCTGCAGTCTTCTTCTCCAAAAATGACAAGTACTCGAAAGGAGCAAAACATATGGATTTGAAGTACTTAACGGTAAAAGAAGAAGTGCAAAAGCGAAAGGTATCCATCGAGCATATTGGTACAGATCTGATGATAGCAGATCCGTTAACTAAGGGACTGTCGCCCAAGACTTTTAGTGGCCATGTTGAGAGGATGGGCATTACAGATAAATCCCTATTAGCATGATGAGTATATATATACATGATTTTGAGTTGCTCGTATGAACTTATGAATTCAATAAAAGTATTGTTTTGCTGATTATCCATATTATCGCGTATACAATTATGGTTGTATTGGATAACAATGAAAGTTTCCCATTAAAGTCAGTTTGGATTATGTCGATTGTGATACATGGAAGGGATCTTGTCACTGTATGACTTGTGACCGCCATGATTCTGTCACCACAATTCAATTTAGCGATGACTTGATAGATTCAACGAAAGGTGTACATTTAAAAGTTTATTGAATCATCAAGTTTTTACAAGGGCCAAGTGGGAGATTGTTAAATTATTTTAACATAATATGGCCCATGTAAATTACAGAATGGTTCTTATAATAAAAGGTCTTAGTGTGATGGTTGCTAGACTAAAAGATTAAGAATCATGGGATTTAAAATCCCTCTCCTCTCCCTTCTAAATATTTAGTTGTGTACTATTTAGTGTTATTAAGCATAATGTTACAGGAGGAATTACATCTAAGCATCAGTTTCTATCCATGTATTGCTGCAATTAGAATAAGTGATGAATTGCTGGCTACATGTATTAAAGTGCTGAGTAACAGTCAAGTTCTAAGTGCTGAAACTGCTTGTTTAAATGCTAAAAACTCCTTGCTTTTAATTGGTAACTCTTTTGGTTAATGCATGCATATGAAACTTCTTTAGGAGGAATGTTACAGAGGAACCTCTTCTTGGCTATAAAAGGAGACTCCTCCTGTACATCAAGGATGTGTGAAGAAACAAAAGAATAGTACACATATAAAAGAAATCTCGGTTCTTTAGTCATCAAAAGAACTATATTAGAGCATCTCCAATAGTCAAGCCTTAAAATAGAGTTCTATACCTCAAAATAGGGTCTAAATTAAAAAAAATAGGACCCAAGATAGCTATTGACTCCAGCAATTAGACCCTAAATCTCCAATCCTTCATTCATCCCTTCATTAGGGCCGGAGAGGAGCGTTGCTAAATATAGCAACAGGGCTCCGAGTCCTAAACCTATTTTGATAATTTTTCTCAAAATACAACCTCTGTTGGAGTGCTTTTTTTCCATCAAAGCCCTATAATTACAATTAGCAACCTATTTAGGGCTCCTCTTGGAGATGCTCTTAGTAGAAGGAAGAGAGGAGAGAAAAACTCAATATGCAAGGTGTTGCTAATATGTCTCAAGGTGGGTTTGTGCTTTTGCACATATGAAGGATGATTTGTACTTCTGCATTATAAAAGTTACTTATATAGTTGAATTAGAATGTTTTAAATGATCTTATAGTTTCCGCATTTATGCTTACACCCTCCTGACAAGCAAGCTGGAGGTGTGGACTTGCGAGGTCGGGCTCGCCGGTGACGTGCGGAGGTTCGAGCGCGAGATGCGAACTGTCGATACGGTGCTCGCGCGCCGCGGCATGGGGGAGGATGCTCGCCGGGAATGAGCCGCTGGCACGGTCACCAGACGGCCTGAGGCAGCTGCTGTACTACGCCGAGGACGTCGTCGACGAACTGGACTACTACCGCCTCCAGCGAGAGATCGAACAAGGTGTCTCGGATTCCCAATCCCCAAAATATCTGCACAAAAAATTAACAATGTGATTGTTCAAGCAATCGGGCGTCTTTGCTTTCTGTTTGCACGGGCACAAAAATCTAGTACTAATGTGTTTGTTTATGCAGGCGATGCTGCTGCTGCTACTTGCCTTGAGGGAACCGGTGCGTCTTCATCCAATTCCAATTCCATCTTGTACTGCTCATCTCGTGCGGGGTGCTACAGGCGTACTCACTGCCTGGGCGCCAATGGTTATAGATTTTGTTACGTGTTACCCCACAAGAAAGAGCAAAAGAGATGAGGATGAGCCAGCGCAAGACATCCCCGTGCCGCTCGAGAACAAGCGTGAATATATCTTGTGAATTGTATAAAGTCTGATATTGTATTCTCGAGACTTTATCAGTTAATATATCGTATTTAGAGTATTATAGCAGGACAATAAGACCGATATGAATATTTATTACATATCATTGTCACACAGAATAAAAGTCCAGTATATCACACATTACATTGATCCAAGTACAATAAAAATATATTACAGCTATCTAATTACTTTGATGATCGGCAAAAGTGAGGGTACGGCCTAACAAACCAACTACTCCACCAGGTAGTCCTGGTCCTGTAGGTAATCTTCACCCCACGTCTCATAGGTGGATCCATAGGATTTACCCTCTAAGCAAAGGGGAATTTAAGTAAGAGTGAGTACGAACGTACTTAGCAAGTATTAATAGCAAATGCAGTCTATGAATTTTCTCTCATAACCATTGTTGTTCATCTTCTCTCAAATTTCATTTTTACATAAATTAGGTTTTTGGTTTTCTTTAAGGGTTGTGTATTTTCATTTATGAAAATGACTACTAGCACTCGTATATGAGGTAACTGTTAGTAATGAGGCCCATGTGGTCCATTTATCTCTAATGCCAAAGCTACAAAAATTAATACCATATTGCTAGTTAAGAGAGGAGAAAGCCAATTTAAAAGGGAGAGCTCCGACCATGCCTTGTAATGAGGTATATGGAGGGTGAGGAGCACGGCTAAAGTCACACGCACGCGCGCGCGCGTATTTCGCGAATTACCGCGTATTTCCGCGTGTTTTTCCCGCGTGACTTGTGACTTGCGACGTCGCGAGTCGCCGTGCCGTGGATTAAATTCCTGGCACGTTTAAATCCTTTTAATATTCGGTTTCTCTCCATTATGGCGTCAGTTTCAATTGAAACAGTCTGTTTGATGACAGCTGTTACTAGCGCTCCATGATGGCGTCAGTTTCAATTAAACGATCCGTTTGAATAGCTGCGATTACTAGCATATAATGGTCTTTAGAACGGTCAATTTATTGGCGATTCTTGCGAGGCTATAAAACTGGAGATGTCGAGACAGATGTGACTTTTGTCTCTTGCACTCGCGTTCATCCACCGTGGTTGCGTCTTCGTCTTTGCTTGTTCTTCACCGACCTTCCTTTCGGGCGTGCACCGCGAGGCAAGGAGAGCGGGATCTCCGAACCGTTGCGCTGCGAGAACTCGCGACGCACTACTACTGAACCAGCTATCTGGCGGCTCAGAACCCCTTTACAAGCGGTTTTATAATCGCTTCTAAGCAACAGCGTGTGATACCCGTCGGGTATGACAAGCGGTTGCTCGAACCGCTGTCTTTGTGGCACGAAGCGGTTGGGAACGTGTCCAGAAGGCGGTGTAGCCGCCACGTGGGGGCGCCACAAGCGGTTCGTGTTACAAACCGCCAGGAGAACGATATTGAAGCGGTTAGTATTACGAACCGCTAGGAGAGCAAGACTCGAAGCGGTTGGACTCACCAACCGGTTGTGGAGAGAGTTTTCGATTATATGCATTATAGAATATGTTCTTCAAGTGTTTTTGTATATCGTTTTTGACCGTGAAATTAAATATGAGTGGAGGAGTTTTTGTGCAATTAAATATATATTACATATGCATACTCATACACATGTTCACATGCTAGCTCAAGACACAAAAAACGAACTTAATAGTGTAAAAATGGACAAGTACATACACGCAACCGACGTTTACAAGTTTGAATGATGAAAAAATGATTATCGAACTCATTTGTTGCATCGTCACTCTTTATGTCCTTGGTCGACGTGGATGTAAATCATCGGTTCAGCGGTGTCCAACGCAGAAACCTTACATGGAACTCGCCATTTGGAGATACAACCTCGTTGACAAGGAAGCCGATAAGTTGTTCTTGGAGTCGCGCACCGGTGAGGCGGAGCACGTTAACGTGCTCATCGATGTTAATGACAATTAATTAAGCGGGAAGTATATAAATATCCGATCACATGCAATTAATTAAAATGTAAGTTGTAGCTAACAAATTGACATGCATATCTGAACCTCAAAGATAATGTTCGGCTTGCCGCCATGGATAAAACTTTGAATATAGTGGAACACGTAGTAGCCACATAAGTTGTTTCCGGTAGTGCGGCGTTTAACCTTCACGGGAGAAATTTGAGAATATCGGATGAAGAACCGATATGGCGATGTATATTAATAATAGTTTTTGTAGTGCGTGCTGAGTGCTTACTATGACTTCAATTCTTTACTCGAATTCTCCTTTTGCTTCTTCTTAAACTTTGCAAATGTCTTGTTAAGGATGTTAATGAACCATTGGTATTTTTGGATTGGATTCCTTCTTGAGTCATAAAGCGTAATCCTGCCGTTGTCAAGCTCGATGACTAGAAGGATCCGGTGAAACCTATTCAGATATTGCAACATATGGATAAGTAGCTACTCGTACTATCAATGGCTTAAGAAATACAAGAACAAGAGGTTTGTGAGAACACGTACTTGAAGTTGAAGGCGAAGTATATGTACGGTTTGTAGTGTTGTTTCAACAATGCATGCAAAAGGTATTCCTCAAGTAGCTGTTTTTGCTTGTCGCCGTATGACCAGATTTTCTCGTTGACAATCTCGGGTCGATGAAGCCAACGTTCTGCTTGCCCGATCTTTTACATCGTTGTATCTCCATTCTACATAAGAAGGATAACTAAGTTAATTAGATTTTCAATTTTGTGGTGCGGAGGAAGCAAGCGGTAAACTTAGTAGATCGACACTTACAGACACCGGCGGGACATGAAAGACACGTTGACCTCGTCTCCTTGGTACACATGGTACAAGTCATCGAATTCGACCATAGTTACGTGTTGTTCCCTGGAAGAAATACTCATCTTGGAAGCGGAGGAGGAACATTGTATATCCTTTAGATGCCCTTTCCATGTACCATTCATGCATTTGGCGCATCTTGGTTGGGAGATCTTTTATATCCTTTGGATCAATTAGCGCTTTGCGAACTCATACTTCCATTTGATTGGTGCCATTATTGGAATATCTGGTCTAATGATTTGAGTCCGCCTCCTTCAGAATGCCATTCTCCTCAAGTCCTCGGACTCTGCGATCTTCCACTTTCTTCTTCTTTCCGCCGAAGGAGCCCGTGTATTTTGCATCGTAGCCTTTCTTATTGTCCTTTGTAGTCGCTCATCACGGCGCGGCGCCGTTCGCATGATTGAAAGTGCTTCACAGTTTTTTATCTATTTTAAGCTTGGACTCGCTTCTTTGGCGCAAGTCGCACAGCCACATCCGTCTTTTACGGATCTGACTAGCTCCTCATGATCAGTCATATGGCCTCTTTGGCGGTTGTTTTGACATTCTCTGGTATCGGATGCCGATTTCGTGGGAGGAGGTGCTAGTGTGGGATCTCTCCTTCGACATCGAGCTTCTTCCTCGGGGAGATCTTTGGGCGTGGATTGGAGATGTTGGGTGCTTCTTACTTTCGGCGGTGGCGGTGGCGCGAGTCGGGCTTCTTTGTGGAGCGGAGGTGAAGGAGGCGTGGCTGGACCATCGGGAAGCATTGCGGCTGAGCGACTGGAGGAGTCGTGGGTTGTCGATGTGGAGGCGTGCTTGCTCTCGAGCCGCTCAAAGTGCGGGGCCTCTCTTCTTTGGAGATATAACCTCCACACCATCCGGAAATATGATGTACTTTTTGCGCCATAGGATGAATGTGCCATGGAGGGCTGCCCAAGGTTGGTCACCTCGTCGCCCTGGGAATATCGAGCGAGATCTTGAAGCCCCCACCACCTCTTCCACCGTGACCTTGGAGTATCCGGAGGGTATCTGGTTGCGATGGAATGTCCGCCCGCCTCCACCGGATAAGCCATGCCGTAAGCCACCTTGAAGGAGAGGTTACGCATATCAATGTGTAGCTCGACCTTTGGCGGCGAACCTTGATCTTGTCCACGGATGACGGGCGGCTTGGTCGCTCACATAGGCCACGGCGGACGCCAAGAATCGCTCTTTTGGCGGTCGGATCGATCACGGATTCCGCGCCGCTCAACATTGGTCGAACGTAGTGCTCCTGGCCGGCTCATTGCCGGACACTTTTGCGTGACGGTCATCGATGGAAGCCTTCGTAGCTCTAAGCTCTTCCTCCAATCGGCTCACTCTACCTCGATCTCTCCTCTTGCTTCGTCCCGACTCGTAAGTGCTTGAGTCTTTGGCAAAGCCGTGCCTCCATGGCACCTTCCGAAACCTCGTGGTCCGTCCCGGTGCTCGGGGTTTTGAAGGGCATATGTTAGCTCGTCATTCTCCTGTCCGTCGCAAGGATCCCGACCGAAGTTCGCTCGATTGCTTCGCAATCCTTTCACCAACTTCGGACTGTCGGTGCCATCACCAAGCTACCGTCATCGGCAAAAGGCTGCCCGTGACCCAATAACCAATTGCGCATGCGGGCTCCCAATTCTCGCCAGTATAATATCGTGCCAAGCTCATCTTCCCGCTTGTCCCATTTCTTTGCGACCTTGATGTAACCACCGGTCCCGAGATGGTGGTGGTATTTCTTCTTCATGCATTCACCTTGTTTTTCTCTCGCACTGGCCCGTGCATCCGACGGCTTGTACTCTCGAAAGCATCCCAATGATCGGCCGGCTTAGGAAATTTATTGAAGTCCGGCCTTTCTCCTTTGTCGATGTACTTGCGGGTGAGGGCGACTTCCTTCTTGAAAGGAAGTTGCCATCTTCTTCAAAGCCCATCTCTTGGCCTTCGTTCAGATCCTTCGGAAAAGTGAAATTTTCCTTTATATCATTCGAGCGGTTCCTTGGTAGTCTGCAGGACTTGACCCATTTCTCGGATCTTCGATTGGGACGTGATCCTCACGTGGTAGCCGCAAGCGTTGTTGAAAGGCCCAATTGCTGATTCGGGGCTAGCAGACTCCGTCGTTCCGACTTTGTTATCACGCACTTTGTCGAAGGCTTTTTGTTAGGTCCTCGATTCATTCGGATGGGTGGCCGATGAGGTACCGGTGGATACACAAACACATATAATATGAATGATTTTAGAATAATTAAATGTTTACGGTGAATTTATAATGGGTAAGAGTATACCTCGGTACCGGTGTTAACGGCCTCATCGACAGCGTCAAGAAGAACATCGTGATTTTCCGATCGGTGATAACGGCCTCATTGGCTAAGACGCTACCCAGTAGAATGGTCTCGAACAATGATTTTCCGCTTCATCGTATTCGGGTCACCACGCCTTGGTGTCGCCATCTAGAGTAGAGCAAATCTCGAGGCTTAGATTATATCTGAAGACAAGATTGTTGAGAACAATTCGAGGCTTAGATTATATATGAACTTTCGCATGCAATCATATACTTACACATTTCACATGATACATATACAATTGACAATTCACATATACTTATACATTTCACATATACTTACACATTTCACATAGACTTACACATTTCACAAGATACATATACAATTGACAATTCACATATCCTTACACATTTCACATAGACTTACACATTTCACAAGATACATATACAATTGACAATTCACATATACTTATTTGTGAATAAAAAATAACGAATCATTCTTATTCCACACTAATAAGGAATGATTCATTAATTTTTATTCAAAGAAATTTTACCGAGTGTACGTCTTCATCGACCAAACCTCAAACTGAATAAAGGATAGATTGTGATTACGCCCCAGGCATAAATAAAGAGGAATGTTAATGAATCACCGATGGAGAGCAGAAAACTAAATCATCGACAACAATTTAGCAACTATTGTAGTAAAAATATATGAAGTGCTAGTAAAAATATAATAACACATTTCACATATACTTACACATTTCACATATACTTACATATACTTCTAATGTCGACACTAGTAGTCACTTGGCTATTATTTGAGTTGAACCCATTAAGGCCGCACATGGCTACATCTACTTGATTTACTTAACTCACGACATTAAAGAACATTGATATGAAGGGAATATGTATTGTGGAGAATGGAATCCAAGTATTAGTCTGCAGGATTAATCACATGCATCTGCATGGATTAATTTTACTTCCACTGCTACAATGTGTGTTGAGAGATTAATATGTGAGCAGGAGTACTACTCGGTGGCTCTCGCTCTCTCGCCGACTACTACTCCCTCCCTCCCGCAGACCACCATAACACATGAACACTAACAGAACAAAAAACCATTTCATAGCCATCCATTCAACACTCCTTGTGGGCACTAATCACAACACTTCATAGCCATCCACTAATCACAAAGACAACATAAACACTCCTTGTGGGCATTTCACCGAACACCTTGTGTGCATAAAAGCAGAGAGCAGAGGAGGCGTTTGCCGCGCACCTAGGATCTCCGGTCCTCCCCGGTGGAATGGCGGGCGGCGTCGGCGGTGGCAGAGGAGGTCCTTGGCGAGGTGGCGTCGGCGCTGGGACTCGGCGGAGGTGGCGACCGAGAAAATTTGGGTTGTGAGGAAGGGACTTAGAAAATTTGGGGTGTGAGGAAGAGCGGGCAAGATGAACTTTATATAGGGCACCCATTTTCTACAAGCGGTTGGTAATAACAACCGCTTGTAGAAGTCCTCTAGCGGTTAGTATTATCAACCGCTAGAAGAGGACTTCTACAAGCGGTTGGTATTACTAACCGCTGCGTAACGCATGGATGGGCGGGACAGGAAAGGTTTTATACAAGCGGTTGGTATTACCAACCGCTTGTAGAGGTGCTCTACAAGCGTTCGTAATACCAACCGCTTGTAAACGGTTGATCGCGTAATATTAAAAACAATACGGTGCCCACATAGCTCGATAAGATCTCTTCCTCCCCCCTGGCTAGCGCGTGGCGCTTGAGTGTACGGGCTCAACCACCCCGGTTCGAACCCCGCTCGCGCCCCCTTGCCATTCTTTTTTTTACTGTGGCCTTCTACAAGCGGTTGGTATTACTAACCGCTTGCAGAACGCATGGATGGGCGGGACAGGGAAAGGCCCTATGCAAGCGGTTGGTATTACCAACCGCTTGTAGAGGGGTGCTCTACAAGCCGTTCGTAATACCAACCGCTTGTAAACGTCTCGACCGCTGTAATATTAAAAACAATACGGTGCCCACATAGCTCGATAAGATCTCTTCCTCCCCCGGCTAGCGCGTGGCGCTTGAGTGTACGGCTCAACCACCCGGTTGAACCCGCTCGCGCCCCTTGCCATTCTTTTTTTATCGTGGCCTTCTACAAGCGGTTGGTATTACTAATCGCTTGTAGATCGATTTCTACAAGCGGTTCTTACTACCAACGCTTGTAGAAGTTGGTAGAGCTTAAACTCTCTAAGTCCCCGCATGCACTCTCCCACACCTTCAAATTTTCTAAGTCCCAAGCGCCTCCTCTCTGTCGCGCGCCCTCCTCGCTCTCTGTTTTCATGCCCACAAGGTGTTCGTGAAATGCCCACAAGGAGTTTTGTTGATATATTCATGTTGGAGTAAAGAAAATATTGTTGATGGTAATTTGTTTCACTCTTTGAAGCAATTAATTCATGTCGACGGCTTCATCAAATGGCGAGACGAAGAGACAACTAGAGGCATTGCGGATGAAGCTATCGTGTCCTCGGCGCGGAGATCCTCAGAATGTGTTCACCTCCGTACATCCAAGAATCCATCCCGAGTGTTCATGAAGTGTTCAATATGTCGGTAAGTTTTTGAAGTTATTCATTTGTTCATATTCCTTGACTTTCACCTTCCGCTCCATTCTTTCGCTTGAAGGGCACAAGATGTCCAGATAAGCGTAATGATAAAGCCACCATAGTCTTGAAAATCTTGCAATGCAAATTGCTGCATTACAAGAAGATTTGTCGCCAAGGAGAGTTCACAGATCCGACAGCCTAGTGTCTATAAGAGGGAGAGATGCACATCCCACGCTTCGATGACAACAAGAGTATTAAAAAGCTAGAAGAAAGGATGGAAAGAGTAGAGGACATGCTAAAGAAATTAGTTAATATAGCTATCATTGTAATGTTGCTCCTTTTAGTTAATATAGCTATCATTGTAATGTTATAAATTTCACATCGCTTTTGGGGTTTTTGTATGGGAATTTATGAGCTAACTATGCTAAGCTGAATTTCTCTTTTATGGTAAAATTTACGCAATCCTTTCATAGAGTGGATATAAATTTTCAGGGCTTTGTTCTCATTTTAAAATGTGTACAAATGGTTTTCAAGCTTTGTTTTCATTTTAAAATTTGTATAAATAATTATGTACAAGCAATGTTAAACATCAACATATCAACATGATCATATGGAATAATTTGTATACAAGTAGTACATCTTAAGTCTTCGTCTTTACAATTGTTCCTTCGTTATGATCGTGACGTATGTAAGGAGCATCGACATCATCGCCACGCAGACGCTTATGTCGACATCAATCGTAAAAGGAGGAGCTCGTCGAATCGACCATACTCTTCCTCGCGGTGACATTCTCAACTCCTACAATCCTTCGCTTGCCTTGGAGAACCACATGTCGCTTTGGCATTACCTTTTGCTTGTCCTTCGCTTTTAGGTTTGCTTGACATGTCCATTACATAGAAGACCGGATCACATCGTTCGCGAGAACAAACGGTTCGCGCCTATAGCCGACTTCGTGAGATCCACGGTTGTCATGCCGTATTTGTCGACCTTCACACCGCTTGGAGTCACTTGACCCATTGGCACTTAAATAGAGGGACCTTCAGAGGTCCATAGTCGAGCTCCCATATTTCTTCTATGAAACCATAATATGTGTCCAACTCCGCCACCGTTGTCTTGGCGCCTATACGGACACCATTGCTCGTTGGTGCTCTGTTATCCCGAATCGTGTAGAATGTGTAACCATTGATCTCATACCCCTTGAATGTCACGATTTCTTGTGATGGTCCCGAGCCAAGCGCTGCAATAGTTCATCGCTTGACCCTTCCTCAAGGATGTACTTCAGAGCTACCGCCAAAAGAATCCATGTGCTTCGTGGTTATCCAACTCTCTGTCTTCCCTCGTGAACTCGTGGCGAGGACACTCTTGTTTCAAGGACATAGGGGCGACTATAGTTGATTGCTTTGAACGAGTGAAATGTGCTTGCTTGAATGCAACAAGATCATTGCATGCAACCGATTGCCTTCCTATTGTCCCTTTGCCCCGTAGCCTCCCTCGTCGTCGTGATATGGGGACGCCGATAGGATTTAGATCATTCATGTAATCCACACAAAACTCTATCACCTCCTCCGCCACGTAGCCCTCGGCAATGCAACCTTCAGGACGCGAACGGTTACGGACGTATTTCTTGAGGACACTCATGTACCTCTCGAAAGGGAACATGTTGTGCAGATACACCGTCCGAGGATACCTATCTCCTTGACAAGGTGAACGGTGAGATGAACCATGATATCAAAGAATGCAGGAGGAAAGATCATCTCGAGGCTAACCAAACTTTGTACCACATCGGCCTCCAACTTAGGCGGTTTAATGGTTCGACAACCTTCGCGAAATGGCGCTCAGAAGGAACATAGCTTTGTGATTGTCCCCGCACCCACTCGGCAAGATACCGATGACCACGGAGCAATGTGTCATCAACACAAGGCGCTCATGGGATTTTAGGCCTTGAGTTTGTTCTCTTCGTGTTTGAGTCTCTTTACATTTGAGGAGTATCCGAAGGACCTTCACACTGCTCAAACACTCAATCATGCTTTTTTTTCTTCTTTGCTTGGAGTGTAGCTCGCAGGATGTAGAAAAGTTGTTTTGTCCCTTCTTTGTTTTTTGGATGTAGGTCACTCCTCACCTCCATGTCTTCAAGGTCCTTCCGAGCTTGCAAGTGTATCTTTCGATTTGCCATACATATCTATGTAGCCTAGCAGTTCAAGCAAACATTTTTCGTGATGTGCATGAAGTCAAGCGAGTGATTTAACCTCCAAATCTTCCCAATACTGGCAGTCCCAAAATATTGATTTCTTCTTCCATGTGGGTGCATGACCATCCTCGTTAAACGCATGTATGCTTCCAAGACCCTTCCCAAATACTACTTTCAGATCCTTTATCATAGCAAACACAAGTCGCCCATTACGATGCCGAGGCTTAACACAATTCTGTTCCCTGCTAAATTTATCGCTTTTCCACCTCAAAGCATGACTGCCAGAAGAAACTCTGCGGTGGCCCATGTACACACACTTCCGAGAGTTTTTCAGTACATGCAATCCGCTTCATCTATGCACTGGTGCGAGCTTTAAACCCTTTGACAGCTTTACGGACAGTTATCGAGAGCAGCCAATCGTTGATTGTTACAAACAACAATGCACGCAGTTGAAATACTCTCTTTGTACTCATCCCAAACCCGCACACCATCCTCCCACAACTTCACAAGGTCTTCAACCAATGGCTTGTGTAGACATCGATGTCGCTTCCAGTTGCTTCGGCCTTCGATCAACAATGGCATCATGATGTACTTCCGCTTCATGCACACCATGGAGGAATGTTATAGATGCAAAGCGCCACGGGCAAAGTGCTATGGATGTCGCTCAACCGACCGAAAGGATTCATCCCATCGGTGCTCAACCCAAACCTTATGTTTCGACCTCATTTGCAAAGTTCGTAAGCCCGATCTACTTTCCTCCACCGCGAGCCATCTGCGCAGGTGTCTAACATCCCGCCTTCCTTACGCTCTTCGCATGCCAACGCATCATCTTGGCATGACCTTCGTTAGCAAACAGACGCTTCAACCGGGGATCACAGGAAATACCACAATACTTTGGTGGAGTTCTCTTCTTCGACGATTCCCATCTAATTCACGGATCGCCACGCTGTACCTTATACCGGATTCTTCGCTGACACCGACAAACCTCCAAATCGCATACTCATTGCGATACAGATACAATCGTTAGGACATGCGTGTATCTTCCGTACTTGCAATCCTAAAGGGCAGAGGACTCGCTTCGCTTCATACGAGATTCGTAGAGTGTTACCTTAGGAAGCAACTTCTTTACGAAAGTGATAACAAACCATTGAATGCCTTGTCCGACACACCGCTTGTGGCCTTCCATTGCATGAGTTCTAGTGTAGTACGCAGCTTTTTGTGGCCCCGCCCACGCTTTGGGTACAAAGCGCCTGTGGTCCTCTACCATGCTCAAACTTCTTGTATTGTCTTTCCTCTGTGAACTCTCCTCTCCATCACGGAGCATCCGATCTAACTCATCATCGCCATACTGCCGATCAGATCTTCCACGGACCCATATTGAGTGGTGTCCCGCATACCGTTGGCTCTATCTTCCTCTTCTTCATCTTCTTTATCATCTTCCCGTCGAATCGCCTGCTTTCTCCATGGTGGGTCCAGAGTATAGTTTGCAATGAAACCTCTCGTGATCACATGGCTCATAACCATCCATCGCTCGGAGTGCTCCTTCTCATTCTTGCGGTCCACGATGGACAACGATGAAGCTTCCTCGAGGCAAAAATGCAACGCCATGTCGAGAAACTCCTTCATGCCATCTCTCGAACTCTCTTGACCGACGGTCCGCATTGTACATCCATTGCCGGTTCATCTACACCAATAAAAATAATAACAACATCTATCACAATATTTAATTAATTAAAGCTAACTATGTCTAATAGTTTTGTATTTTTAATCATTCGCATTCTTTTAACTAAAGCCAACTAATTATTTCTAATCCTGCTGCATTTTTTAAAATAAAACTAACTAATTGTTACATGTTCAGCAAACCTTTTCTATCATCCGCATTTTAATTTTACTAAATAAAAATTATTTTTACCTTTTCCCCACCTTTGTAATTTTTCATCGTTTCACATTTATTGCATTTCATTCCATACACCAAACAATATATCGCCTTAAGAACAAAAAAATAAGCCAACAATGTAAACAATACTAATAATTCCCACAAGAACAAAACATGATTTCTCAACATCCAATGCACAAAAAATATATATATATGGGGGAGATGGATGTCAAGAACATATTACTCACCTTAGAAACAATTAATTCCAAGCTAATAACCTCAATTGAAAATTTTAAAGACTCTCCCCATGAATCGCTATCGCCCACCACTCTGCTGTCCCTGTGCGAGCTCGGGAGGAAGATGGGGTTTAAATCTTATTTGGGCGGGGAGGGGGTCTCTATAAGCGGTTCTACACACGAACCGCTCGATCTCCACCTATAGAAGCGGTTCGAGTTTTGAACCGCTTAGATATCTAGAAGCGGTTCTAGACACGAACCGCTTCTAAAGATGGGACTCAAAAGGGTTCGTGTCAAGAACCGCTTAGAGACCCTCCCGCCTGCTGCTCACTTAACCGCTTGTAGGCACGAGAGCACAAGCAGTGCGCACTCTAACCGCTTGTGATAGACCGCCAGAAGGCGGTTGCTCAGTAGTAGTGACGGGTGGCAATAAGGTTTCGGCAAAGCGAATCTTGCATGACACCGCCGAGCTCTTCTTCCCGCTTCGGACGTTGGACGCGATCCACGACGCCGACTACTTCCTACGGTTGGTCGCTATCAAGCACAAGGTCCTTTTCGCCATCAATCCCATTGTAAGAATTCTCTGCTCGCCTCTCATACATGAAATTTCTAGATCTATTTTTCAAGAGCATGTGGTGCCTATTATCTTTAATCATTTTGGAAATTAGTTTAATATTCAAATGAAACAATAATAATACCTAGATGTCCAACATTCTAGAAACCTTATTGGTATTATTTTTGTGATTGTGATTCAAAGAATGGTCGGTGCAAGTGATGCCATGAAACCCGAGAGGTTCAATGGTCGAACTTCCGTGAGGTGGCGACTAGAGCTAAGTTTTGGCTCATGTCTCGGGTATGTGGTGGGTGATTTTCCTCAATACCGCTTACGGATGAGGAGAATGCGCAGATGAGAATGCGAATAACACCGCATTGGGCTGCATTCGACCATCTTGGCGGATCGGTTATATGATGTGTATATGAGTTACACATCCGCCAATCGAGTTGTGGTTGGCTCTTGAACAAAAATATGCGAAGTCGAGGTGGTCATTGGTTAGATACGCAGCGAGCAACTATTCGATTTTACTATGGATGAGTCTAAATCGATTGTTGCTCAAGCGCATGACTTTCGACTACTAGTGGGCTTAGATTGCACATTTGGGATGTGCTTTACCGCAAAATTTGTGGTCGGGCATTGTGGCTAAACTTCCCCATCTTGGAGGAATTTTGCTATCGGTTCGAAACACAAGAGGGAAGAGATTTCTATTGAAGATCTCATTCTGCCCTCGATGTGGAAGAAAAAGCCGAGCCAAAGATGCACCAAAAACTTCTTCTCAGAACCAAACAACGCAAATGTGATTGAGAAGAAGAGTGGCAACAACAACAAAGGCTTGAAACCAAATAAAATACTAGCTTCAAGAAGAAGAAGTTTGAGAAGAAAGATATGAAGAACATTACTGTTTTGTGTGCGGAAAAGATGGTCACATGGCTAAAGACTGCTGCTTCCGCAAGAACAAGCCAAATGAGCAAGGCAAGAAAATTACCAACGTGACCATAAGTGAGGGAACTACTTCAGAGGGTATGGTAATTCTCCGTTGTTTTGTCAAGATGTCAATCCACCGATTGGTGGGTTGATACGGTGCAAATGTTCACGTATGTTCGACATATCTCTATTTTTTTCTTACCGAGCAGCGGGGGCTTCCTCCGTCCTAATGGGGAACGGGTCGCATGCTTTTGTGCGTGGTGTTGGCATCAGAGAACTGAAGCTTACTTCAGAAAGACCGTCCGCTTGAGAAAGCGTGCAAGCATGTGCCAACAATAAATAAGAACCTTGTCGTTGGTTCCCTATTATGTCGAGATGGCTATAAGCTAGTATTTGAGTCTAATAAAGTTGTAATGTCCAAGTTTGGAAACTTTATTGAAAAGGTTATGAGAGCGGAGGCCTGCTCCGCTTAAGTGTGCCGGAGTCTTGTTTAAATTTAAATGTTGCTACTCAAATTAATAATTGTGAATCCAATGTTTGGCATTCTCGTTTATGTCATATTGGTTATGATACCATTGCTCGAATGTCCAGATTTGAAATAATTCCAAAATGTGATATTGTCAAAGGATCAAAGTGCCAATCTTGTGTGCAAGCAAAACAACCTCTAAACCCTTTAAGGGTTAGAGGAAGAAAGAAATTTGGCACCATTAGATCTCATCCATTCGACCTATGTGAGATGAATGGATTGTTGACAAAAGGAGGCAAAAGATACTTTCTAACTTTCATAGACGATGCAACACGTTATTGTTATGTGTATTTTTTGAAAACAAAGGATGAAGCTTTAAACTACTTCAAAATTTATAAGGTCGAGGTTGAGAACCAACTAGAAAAGAAAATTAAAAGGCTAAGGTCTGACCGTGGAGGAGAGTATATCTCTCAGGAATTCTCCCAATATTGTGCTGAGCATGGTATAATCCATGAAGTGACACCACCATACTCACCTCAATCTAATGGGGTGGCTGAGAGGAAAAACCGAACACTAACAGACTTGGTGAATGCCATGTTGGAGAGTGCCGGTATGCCTAAGTTATGGTGGGGGGAAGCTATCTTAACAGCAAACTTTGTCCTCAACAGAGTAATTACTAAAAGAAGTGAGATTACTCCGTATGAGGGATGGAAGGGGAGAAAACCAAATATCAACTTTCATGAAAGCATGGGGTGTTTGGCAAAAGTCAATATACCATTGCGTAAAAGAGAAAGCTTGGACCTAAAAGCAGTTGATTGCATTTTTCTAGGATATGCACATAACAATCTGCCTATAGATTTTAGTAGTAAAATCAGATTCCCGAGATTATTGCTAACACAATAATGGAATCTAGAGATGCTTCTTTCTTTGAGAATATTTATCCTATGAGAGCAGAAGGATTTAATAAAAATTCTAAAACTTCTTCTGACCCTCCTTCTTCCTCTGAATTACCAAATATTGTTGAACCAGCTTGTGATATCCCTGAGGAGGATAACAATATTGTCACAAATGAGGCTCTCGCGAGAGCAAAAGACAAAGGGTTGAGAAAACCTTTGGTGATGACTTTATTGTATACATTGTGGATGATGTGCCAAAAACTCTTTCAGAGGCTTATGCATCACCTGATGCAGAGTATTGGAAAGAGGCTATCCAGAAGCGAGATGGATTCCATCATGGCTAATGGAACATGGGAGATCGTGAACTTCCTCTTGGGTGCAAACCGGTTGGATGTAAGTGGATCTTTAAAAAGAAAATGAGGCCCGATGGTCTGTTGATAAGTATAAGGCAAGACTTGTAGCCAAGGGTTATACCCGAGAAAGAAGGAGAGGATTATTTTGATACTTATTCTCCTGTTGCGGATTAACCACCATTAGAGTGCTCATTGCATTAGCAGCTTCCTATGGTCTACACATCCATCAAATGGATGTAAAGACAGCTTTCCTTAATGGAGAGTTGGAGGAAGAAATCTATATGGAGCAACCAGATGGTTATGCGATTCGACAGAAAATAAAGTGTGCAAATTATTAAAATCCTTGTATGGCTTAAAGCAAGCACCTAAACAATGGCACGAAAAGTTTGATAAAACTTTGACATCTCGCTGGTTTCTTTGTGAATGAGGCGGATAAATGTGTTTATTATCGCTATGGTGGGGGTCAAGGAGTAATCTTGTGTTTGTATGTTGATGACATACTTATATTTGGGACCAACATCGCTATCATTGACGAGGTCAAGTCTTTCTTATCTAGTTGTTTTGATATGAAAGATATGGGTGAGGCAGATGTAATTCTAAATATTAAATTGATCGAATCGAGAATGGGATTACTTTGAGTCACCCCATTATGCGAAAAAATTATTGAGCCGCTTCACTTTGAGAAGCGCAAAATAGCCCCAACTCCTTATGATGCAAGTGTAAAACTTCGCAAAAATAATGAATTAGGGAAAGATCAATTAAGATATTCACAAATAATTGGGTCCCTTATGTATTTAGTGGTGCAACGAGACGACATCTCATTTCTTTGTGAGCAAATTAAGCCGGTTTACATCGAATCCGGAGATGATCATTGGGAGGCTCTTGAGAGAGTGTTATGCTATCTAAGAGGTACTACCTCTTATGGAATTCACTATATTGGATACCCTCCATTATTAGAAGGGTATAGTGATTCAAATTGGATCTCGATGCGAGATGAGATCAAAGCTACTAGTGGCTATGTGTTTACATTAGCGGGTGTTGCGATTTCATGGAGGTCATGTAAGCAGACTATATTGACGCGGTCAACCATGGAAGCCGAGCTTGTAGCACTAGACACGACCCAACGTTGAGGTGAATGGCTAAAGAGCTTTTGTTGGACTTGCCATTGGTTGAGAAACCAATCCGGCGATCCTAATGTACTACGATAACCAAACAAAGGTTGATCAAGGTTATGAGTGCTAAGGATAACATGAAATCCTCCGGACATGTGAAGCGAGGCTTAAATCACGTAAAATTGAGATGCTCGGAGTGATAGTCATAATTATATACGACCGAGAAAAATCGCGGACCCTTTTACAAAGGGGCTAACAAGAAATGCGATTTCTATTGCGTCAAGGACATGGGAATGAGGCCCATTTGAGTTACTTCACAATTGTAACCCATCCTTTTGATCGGAGATCCCGTGAATTAGGTAATGAGAAAAACAAGTTGTGGTTGTAACAAGAGAGTACAATAATTCTACCCATGTTCTAAGTACTCTCGACTGTATGGAAGGTGGTTTAAAACCTTAATGTATTCTAGTGTCCTAAATGAGAGGAGAAGGTATCACCACGGGATACCTAAAATGAATACACCTACTTGAGCCTAATCGTGAGGTCGCAGTTCACGAGAAAGGGCATTCTCTAGAAAGCTCATGAGAAGATTAGGGAGCATGACCATTTAACGCTCCGTTGAGGTGAAGTTCTTTGGCGACCTAGTATCGATTAAGATTTGGGTTAAATCTAACCACACAAAGTTGTGAATTCAAGGCTTAGTCCATTCATTAGTCGTGGGAGGATGGATCTCGTAATTCTAGGTGAAAGTTCAACCCGTATGGGACTTACAATCAAACACCGATATATTAAACGAAGATTCAGAATGATCAAACTTTTGAGTCTTTGTCTGCTTCGGCATTGGTGGGGGATTGTTAGTAATGAGGCCCATGTGGCCCATTTATCTCTAATGCCAAAGCTACAAAAATTAATACCATATTGCTAGTTAAGAGAGGAGAAAGCCAATTTAAAGGAGAGCTCCCACCATGCCTTGTAATGAGGCATATGGAGGGTGAGGAGCACGGCTAAAGTCACACGCACGCTGCTGCACAGATTTATGAATACAGCGTATTTCGCGTGTTTTTCAGCGTGACTTGTGACTTGCGACGTCGCGAGTCGCCGTGCCGTGGATTAAATTTCGCACGTTTAAATCCTTTTAATATTCGGTTTCTCTCCATTATGGCGTCGATTTCAATTGAAACGATCTGCTTGATGACAAAGATTATTAGCGCTCCATGATGGCGTCGATTTCAATTGAAACAAATCCGCTTGAATGGCTGCGATTACTAGCATATAATGGTGTCAGAACGGTCAATTTATTGATTCATCGTGCGAGGCTATAAAACTGGAGACGCCCGACAGATGTGACTTTTGTCTCTTGCACTCGCGTTCATCCACCGTGGTTGCGTCTTCGTCTTTGCTTGTTCTTCACCGACCTTCCTTTCGGCGTGCCATGAGGCAAGGAGAGCGGATCTCCGAACCGTTGGCTGCGAGAACCTCGCACGGGTGGCAATAAGGTTTCGGCAAGCGAAGCGCGCGACCGCCGAGCTCTTCTTCCGCTTCGGACGTTGGACGCGATCCACGACGCCGACTACTTCCTCTACGGCTGGTCGCTACTGCGCTGCGTCCTTTTCGTCATCAATCCCATTGTAAGAATTCTCTGTTCGTCTCATACATGAAATTTCTAGATCTATTTTTCAGTAGCATGTGGTGCCTATTATCTTTAATCATTTTGGAAATTAGTTTAATATTCAAATCTGAAACAATAATAATACCTAGATGTCCAACAGTAACTTAGCTTCCGTAGCCTCTAATCCAAGATATAGACATGAATTCATGTTTTCTAACCCTGTGCAGGTTTGTATCACTTTACCCATTATAACCCCATCCTGTGAGGCCTCAGAATGTTTATCTCTAATCCAGTATTAGATCTCCAACTCTGTTACTCGAGTCGGGGACACCTATTCCAGGCCCTTTCACTTGACTCGCAGCTAACAGTTGTACTCAGACTACCCACGACAGTAACTCTACCCATGGCTTCAAATATACCACCATTACAATTCGTGCCTCTCTGGATCTCCCAGTATATCTCAGATTTACGCACTATTTATCTACTTATACCTAATGTGGAGATCATAACACATTCACAAGACAACATTTTCTGATCGATTTCACACACTATGGTTGATACTTGTAAATACAGCTCATTGCCCGAGTGTTAGTTGTTTGTCTTTATATCATAGCCTGTGTAGAGGGCCCCATCGGCATGACAATCCTTCCTATCGGCACCTTCTACCCACCATATATATATATGTATATACGCCACTGGCTCCTTTCATTGGATGAGCTATTTCAACATACCAATATCCACTTATTACCTTAAAAAATCATTCTCAAACCATTTTTTCATCCGATTTAAGGTTTTCATTTGCAATATATTTTTCACATGCATTGATAATAAAGTATGTATCCAAAAATCAATTTAAAATTTTCACAAATATGATCAAACGAGGCTTGTCTGATATGGAATTGTAATATTCGGCCTCAGTCGAGTGTTGAAATTGGTCTTTTTGCTGGAATAAGCTCAATTCCTGAAACCAAGGAGTATTAAAATTCATGAAATAATTAAATTCTTGCATGATTTATATGGTGTCCAGACCTTTTCCATGATTTGTTTTAAATTGGCGCAGATAGATTGGTTACTTTGATTCCAATAGTTACGAGTTTGTTGTATTTTAAATTGAAGTATTTTAGCTAGCCATATTTTGATTCGGCGCAGATTAACCTTTTGCGGTTTCTTACAATTTCTGGGGGTGTTTCCATTTTAATAGATGCACTATTCCCTATTGTTAATTATTATTGTGACAACAGTTAGTTCTATCTAAATTTCTATTTAGTTATTCGCTATTATTTATTCTCTTTTATTAAATTTTCTGATATTATGGCTAATTAATATTTGGTTCAGTGTGGTTTGTGACTTCATAAATGTACATTTATATAATCACCTTTAATTTTTCCTCTTTTCTCTCTTCCTTCTCCTTCACTTTTCTTCTTTTGGCCGAACTCCCCCTGTTCCCCCTTCTTTTTCTCATCTCTTCTCTCCCTCCCAATCTTAAGCCGCCCCTAGCGCCTCTGGCTTCTTCCTCCTCTTGGCACCGTCTGCACCCTCAGTCCACTTCCCCATGCTAGCCGCTTTGTGCGCCGCCACCCCGATCGTGGCTGCCGGTCTCTGGCCACCGCTGCCTAGCCGCCTGGGTGGCAGGCCCTAGCCAATCTTGGCCCTAGGGCCGAGTTCCACCCGAGTAGGCACCGGATCTAGGCCCTCTCATTGCCCCCCTAATCGGCCGGTTGCACAACTAAGCATCCATGCACCTTTTGTATGGTTGATTTACTTACTGAGATGTGCCAGATTATTTTATTTTCTTTTCTTTTTCTGCTAGTTGAATCTAGGAAAAAAAGTGGGTATTTTCTTAGTATACAATGATATATTATTTGTACTAGTAATGGGTTGGAGGTATTGCAGCGATACCCATGGACTATCGCACGCCGGGGAGTGTGAAATGTTCATGGGCACGCGCAAGGCTACCCCTGCTACACCTACGATCTGAGACCACTACTACTATCCATCCCCGATCTACTTACTGTCTGTTTGCTTTACTTCATCTTGGCGCCATACATTCTTAATATTGATACATATATGGTCGTGCACCTGATGAAGGAGATGTTGCGGTGAAGGGATCTGATAGTGTTGAGGTAGAGTTGCTGGTGGGGTTGGCCGAGGTTCTGGTCCCCCTTCCTCTTGGCCTTCTCCTCCTGGTTCCCTCTCCCTAGTTTGCTTCCTTGCCTTGGCTTGGTGGCCTCCTGGCTGTGCTCTTGTTCCTTGGGTTGGCTTGGAGTGTACGTGTGGAGGGTGGTGCTGGGGCTCAGCTTGGCTGGTGCTTATCCTTATTAACAGTGGTTTATTCACCTCTTTACCTTTCTATTGCCTAATATTTTGGCGCTATTTCTAAATGGACATGATCACACAACAAATGGTAAGTCGTGCACGCTGAATGATGACACCTTAAATTAGTGAGAGGTGCCGATCTAGCTCCGGACGGATCAGGTATCTCAGTGAGCGATTCCCTCGTATATAGATTTGATGACACTTTTAAAATTTTAATTTCTACATATCTTGCCTTATGGTTATATAAATGCGGTTGACTAACAATCTCAGGTAGTCGGGACGAAGATCAATAGAAGCTTTAGATTTTAGGAGTTTTGAGTTATTCTTGTGATCTTTCTTTTTGTGGTAATTTCCAGGTTTAGCATGCATGGCACTGCTCGCGTTCGATTTGGCAGCGGATGATCCACTCGGCACCAAGCCTGTTTCAGTTTCGTTACTACTCCGGTAAGTCGTCGGCGATCTCGAGTGACCCCATGCATGCTAGGATCGCCCTGCTTGCTTCCATCCGTGTACTCTCAATTGAACTGGAATATGGTGCTTGGATCAAGTAGATAATGAAGTTCTGGTAAACTTCCATGGTGCCGCTGTGCAGTAAAAAGCAAGTAGGGCCGCAAGCTCACCCGATCGGGAGTTACTGGTGGTGGGGTTGAGGTGTGTGATGGGGTTCGCCTATGATGCGAGATTTCAGAGGGCGGTCCTTAGTATTGTGGTGGTTTGATTTGAGATCTAACGAGACGGTTTTGGTGGTTCATTCCTTCATCACGAAGACGTCCCTGTTTGTGAAGGAGCTCTTTTACGGTGGATTAAAATCAATATAAGCCATCTATTTCTTTGAATCTAATGGTTGAAATCAATTTAGATTTAGTTATACTACCGTCTGTAGTATTTGTAGTAAAATTTAGAGAGGGATAAAAGGGTAAAAAAATTCTGTCATACTATTTGTCCTCTAGGTAAAACACGTCATGTGATTATGATGAATGGTGAATGAATGGATAAGAAGCCTCTGAAGATCACCAGATATTTGGTGAATCCAAAACTATGAACGAATTAGGAAAATTCTAAAATACCCCTGATGAATTGATAGGAAAAGTCTAAAATACCCTTGAGGAATGGATGGTTAGATTTGATTTTTACTGCCACTACTTAATACCTGTGTTATCTATTGTAATTTCTCTTGTGAAGTTACACGACGAAAAACCAATCTCGTTTTCCTCTAGCGCTCTCTGCTTCCTTGGGTACTTGCTCCCATCTGAGTCATTCCGTCCCTTCACTCGTGCAACAGGCATGAGAGAGAGCAGTTTCTTCGATCTGATGCCGACCTTTGACGACTTGAACGGCAGACCGACGATCATGTTTCTGCAAAGCGTCATACCGCACGACTACTCACCTTAATCTTCGATTGCCGTGTCGCTTCTACGTAGTTTCCTGTTTTTCATCAAGCCCGCTGTAAGTATCTCGGACCGACTAGTTGTTGGTCCAAACGATCTCTCTTTGTGATTAAATCTATTAAGAATGCATGTTGCTATCATAGTGTTGTTTATGTTTATGTATAAGTTAGGCTATCTACTATCTAGTATGTGTAGACGTATCTCCTTTGCTAATATGTTATATATGAATTGAATATTTACTGGATGCTAGTAATCTTGTCATATGTGTAATAGTTAACTTCATAGTTTTATTGCATAACTACGGAATTAAATTAACGTAAGTCCCACGTTAATTTTTCCATTTTGGTGTTGGAAAAATTAGTGCCATCCATGCGCGGGAATCGGCTGTGCGAGGGCCTTCGAGCGTGGCGACGCATTGAGGTTAGGGGTGCAATCAACTCAGATTCAGTTGGATATCGCTCTTTCTATATTTTAAATTATATTTTTTGTTGGACTCGGAGTCAGATATAGATAGTATCAGATACAAATACGAGTGCGGATAATATCGATCACGAATTCGAAGTGAATACGGAGTGGAATTGATATGGTACCGAATATCTTTTGTCAGATATCGTGAAAAAAAACAGATATAGCATATAGCACACATATAACAATTATTAATCAAATATATGAGTTCAATATGCAATATGATTATCATAATTTAACAAGTTATTTTATCAAGTAGTTCAATAAAGTTGCAAAAGTATCAAATACTCTTTTATATTTTGCGAAAGAATACTAGGTATTCACGTAGACAAGTGGAAGCATATTCTTGCATGTCAAACTCTGTTGGTAGCAGCATCGGTCGGTGGGATGACAGATGGGACGACAGCAGGAGAGTGGAGCCATGAAGCTGCTAGAATATGGGTTGTAAATATCCAAATAAAGTTATTCAGAATTTTTCAAGAATATAATCGTAATATTCTGATTTAGCATATAGTGATATGCCAAATCCAATGCGAATCCGAAACCAACTATCAAAAATCTATATCGAATCTGACAACTATTCAATATAACTATCTAAATTTGATTCGAATAGATACGGTCCATATTTATCCGATTCGATCAGATTGCACTCTAACTAGGGACTGACTCGTCGTACGTGGCTTTAGACTCCTGTCCGGTGCGTTGGTAAGTTGCTCTCTTCTTGTGTTCACAGAAATGTCTGCCTGGAACCTGAATCGTGTCTGTCTGTCTTTGCAGGGTCCACACGCGGGTGGCCGTTGCAGGCATCATCAGAGTCAAAGCTTTTGCGTTGCCTTGACTTCAGTTTAGTCCTGTGTCTATGGACTGATATAAGGGGTGTTTGGGAGAGTTCTGCTTCTTAATTTTTAGCTCCACTTCAAATTTGCGTAGTCAAACATCTCAGTTTCATAGAACTCCGGCTCTAGGAAAAATGCGAATATAGGGGGCTGCTCCATGGTTTTTGTGGAGCTCCTCAAGGGGTACTCCAAGAAACACCGTTTCGTACCCACTCGTGAAGTTCTTAGGTAATTACCCACCTTTGCCACTGGTTACACACATGAGGAAATTCCTAGGTAATTACCCACCTTTGCCACTGGTTACACACATGAGGAAATTCCTAGGTAATTACCCACCTTTGCCACTGGTTCAACATCCAAGGGCAGTGGCGGAGCCAAGATTTCTTAAAGCCTCGGGCCGAAAATTAAGCGGCAATAACTAACGTCAAATACTACTCACACCGAGATACAACAAAAACACTACACAAATACACAATTAAAGATAAATTTGAATTTCATACTTAACATTTCAATAAAATAGATAAAATATGTCAAAACAATATAACGTAGTGAAATAGTAGAAAAATTAATACCTAATAATGGCTTCGACCTCTTCATCATATATTTCTATTACATCAAATTGAGTTCAATCAATTAATCACGGACTATATAAATTGTTCAAATCAATATATTTGAATCTAGTATCAGTACATAAGCATAACCAAAACTATCCTTTTCAATTTTTTATACAGTAACAACTAATAAATAGCAAGTAATACCGGAGCAATACAATCAGTAATCATTCAACTAAATTATCAACTATCATTCTATGATTGTATCAAGGCATCAAGATCAAGTGCTAACAGACTACCGGTGTACCTCGGTGCTACCAAGACGAGAACGAATAATAAAAATAAATCCTCATTAGGCGACTTCTCTTTTAAGTTGTTAAATACTACTACTCCATTTCAATTCTCATTTCTCAAACTCGCTTAAGTACTACTACTCGTCTACTCCATTTCAAGACTACTACTCACCATTCGACGGTTCGGCAGAGAGTGCGGAGGAGTGGAGCGGCGTGTGGAGGGGCGGCCGGGCTTGAGCGGCGGTCGACTCAAGGTGCCGGGCTTGAGGTGAAGCGGCACTGGGGCTTGAGCGGCGGCGTGGCTGGACGGGAGTGTCGGCGACTCGGCGTCACCTTGCTCAAAGCCGGGAGCGGCGGCCTGGCCCGGACTCTGGGAGCGTCGCTTGCTTGGGCGGGGGCGCGGCGTGGCCGGGATCGAGCGTCGCTTCGAGCAGAAGGCCGGAGCGACGGCCTGCGGAGGCTCGAGCGGCGGTGTGGCTGCGGTGGTCGGTTTGTCGTGAGGAGGTCGAGGGTGGCCGGGACTCGGGACTAGGGTTTTGCTACTGCTACACCTAGGGTTACTACTTAGTTCCAATTTGTGTCTAAGTTAGGGTTTGTGGTGTGTCTCCTCTATATAAGTGGTTGAGATTTAGAGGGAGAAAGAACTAAGCCTTGTGAGAGAAGTGACCTTCTAGAGAAAGATATAAGAGTCGTTCTGTGTGTGTGCACGCTCTAGAGAGAGTTTTGCCCTCCTCTAGAGAGGCTTTATAATACTTTCTCTAAAATGAAATTGAAATCAATTCATGCTCATGTTCTTGCTTAAGTTTTGGTCTCCCTCCTTCTTGAGCTTTTGATCTCTCTTTGGCTTCTTTCTTTCTTGATCTTGTGTTGTCAAGGATGAATGGTTGGTGGATGAACTCTCTGTAGATTATATTCTAATTATCTAGGCAAGTTTTAACAAGATCTCCAAAGTTTTTCTCAAGAAACCGGTTTTTGGATTGAATAGGAAGGATTCACAGTAGGTCGTGTTCTTGTACATTTGAGTGTTGTTTCTTTATTGTTCTTGCTTACTGTGACATGTGAAAAATTATCTAAGATCATCTTCATCATTAAATCCCACGAACAAGCTCAGGTTGAAGTTTGTGATTTTGACCTAATTTTGGTGTAATCTTCTTTAAATTTGAAAAAAAGTCAGAACTTTGACGTTGATCTATTTGATTGATGGTTAGAATAGGTTTATGATATCAATAGGAAGGTGTATGCAAAGTATCATGGGATTTGTATCAGTCGATCAAAAATTACATCGATTTTTGGTTTTGAAATTGTGCTCAGTTTTCAATTCATCCTAATTGTACTAGACTATAGGATGCGGTACTACTAGTTTTACCATTTATTCAGTATTACCGGACTTATAATTGTGTAGTGCCACCCTCAGGCTGATTTTCTTTGAAATTTTTTCTCCCGCTCCTCTTCGATGAAGTAAGGTTTTGGTTGGTTCTTTTAGAAAGAAAATTATTGTTGATCATTCACCCTCTTTGATCATCATTTTTGGTTCTATAATTTCTAATACTATACCACCAAAGGAAATATAAATAAATACGAGCTAATTGATCGACTAGATATAAAAAAATGGATGATCTATAATAAATTTAATGTACCATAAAAGAGCTCCTACTTCAACCCTTGTATGATACCATGGACCTTCCTAGGGGCTGTTTGGTTGCCTTTTCTCACGAGTCTGGCCCGTTCGACTCAGCCAGATTGATGGGATACGGGATGTACAGATGCAGAGATAGCATTTAGTTGAGTGTTTAGTAGGCAGGTATTTTGAAATTTAAATATTTTGAAATTTATATAGCAAGTGTGGTCTAGTTTTGTTCGAAAAAATGTCAGGAACCCATTTTTGAAATCGGTTCAGTAATCGGAGATGCTAATCAAAAGATATAAACAAAAAGAAAAAAAGGAAACTTATATATCCGCATGCATGGTTTGCTATAGTGGCTGACAGTAGCCCCTTGCGCAGAACACGAGGCTGCCATGCGCTACATCCAGAGATACGTCCATTTTCTCTGTATCTTCAAAGCCAGGTTGCATGGAGAATCTTGCATCCAGAGAGCTAGGCTCAAACACTACTACGAACCGACCTTTCCTACCGCCCATCAAGACTGGGTAGGAGTGCAACCGGACCGATATTTAGATCGATCCGGCTCATGACTGGCCACAGTTCGGGGAGTGATTAGTACGGTTGAAGACACGAACCGCATCGATGAGATAACATCGATACTGTTGGTTTCACGAACCGTACTATTTAGCACCCACTAAATAGTACCGGTTCGTGACACCAACCGTCATCGATGTTAGATCATCGAGACGGTTCAGGTCTTGAACCGTCTCGAGTCCCAATTAAACTTCTTCCTCCTCCCGCTCTCTGCGGACCAGATCATTCCAAATCCAAAAAGAACGGTGGAGCTTGCCAAGAGCTTGAAAGGAGGGAGGTCTGCCCAAAATTTCAAAATTTTGGTCATTTTACTCACAACCAAGGTAGCTAAGGTTAGTAATATCATTCCTCACTTCATTTGGTGTTAAATGGAGCCTTTTTTTGCTTGAATTATGAAGAAAATTTGATCTTTTCCCATGATTGATCAAAGATTATGAATGTAGAGGAGGTGCTGCCCAAATTTCAAAATTTTGGTCATTTTACTCGCAAACCAAGGTAACTAAGGTTAGTAACATCATTCCTCACATCATTTGGTGTTAAATGGAGCCTCTTTTTGCTTGAATTATGAAAAAAATTGATCTTTTCCCATGATTGATGAAAGATTAATATGAATGTAGAGATCTAGCTTGATCTTTTCAAATAGGATACAAAAACTTGTTGTGTAAGCTTAGAATTTGCTTGGATTATAATGTAGCTCGCCTTTAATGTGTGGATCTAGCTTAAATTTAGGTTTTAGTTCCATCGATCGATGAAGGATGAGGTTTGGTTGCACGTAGTCGGGGAGAATGGTGCATGGAAATCATGGAGTTTGGGATCTTCAAATGGCAATGGTTATGTGGAAAAGAAGAAATTTAAATTCATTTGCTAATTAAAATAATATCGAAATATGAATGGCTTTATAGAAAATATAAAATGAGTTCAATATTTGAGAAAAGTTTTCAAAAATACTTTGGAATATTTTAAACTTAGAAAATTACTTCTAGTATAATTTTGGTTTTAATTTCCATCAAGAAATTATTTTTGAAAACATCATTAATTAAGTGGTAGAGATTTAGAAAAAATAAAAATAAATGATTGAATAATAATTTAGAAATTTTTAGGGTGTTACAATTTCAACAGAATTTGCAAACAAAGTCGTCGTGAATTTTGTTCGAATTTTGAATCCGCACTCGATCGACCAATTCTTTTTGTAGGTTGCAAAAACTTGTTGTGTGGGTTTATATTTTGCTTGGATTATTATTTAGCTCGGATTGAAGGTGTGGATCTAGCTAATATTTAGGTTTTGGTTCAACAATTCATTATCGAAAAATGAGGTAATGCTTATCTTGATGTAACATAATGTAGATGGACCGGCGATGGATGTACATGGATCGACGCTCCCGGAGTTCTTGCGGGGTTTGCAAGATTTTCTTCGTCTTGGCCGATGCACACACGACGTCGGGCTACATATCTGTCCATGCATAGATCGCAAGAATGAGAAGGAGTGGCCAAAATCCAGCCACCTTCACTTTCATTTGCTCACAAGAGGTTTCATGTCAAACTATACCGCTGGACCAAGCACGGTGAAGAAGAGATTATACAGAAGACGGTGAAGAAGAAGAGGCACAACAATATCCCGGATCTTTGGTCAACATGGTTCTTCGAAGATACATTGGGGAGTGTGGTGATGATGACCTAGACCAGATGTGCGTGATGGAGAGGAGAATACATCGATGAAAGACATTACGAAAAGTTCAAATACCTATGGGAGGACCACGGAACACCTGTTGTACCCAAACCGTCGACGGGGCCATAAAAGTTGCGTACCACACTAGAAGCGATGCAATGGAAGGCGACCAATGGATTGTCCGATAAGGATTGACGAGTTGTTATGCCTCATAAAGAAGTTACTTCCGAGGGGAACACACCGCCGAAACTACGACGATGCCAAACAAGTTATGCGCCCTTTGGGGTTGGAGGTACTGAAGATACATGCATGCCGTAATGATTGTATCCTTTATCGCAATGAGTATGAGGATTGGAAGCTTGTCGGTGTGCAAAACTTGTATAAGACCAGCGTGATGACCTGTGAGGTAGAGGGGCGCAAGAAGAAGAGACCTCTGCTAAGGTGGTGTGGTATTTCCTGTAATCCCGGTTGAAGCGTTTATTTGCGAACAAAGCGTATGCCCAGATGATCTTGTTGGCACAAGGAAGACCGTAAGGACGACGGAAGGCTAAGGCACGCGTTCGATGGCTCCGGTGGAGGAAAGTCGATAGAACATACCGGACTTTGTTGAGGATGCAAGGAACATAAGGTTTGGGTTGAGTAAGGATGGGATGAACCCGTTCGGCGATATGAGCAGCGATCCAAAGACTTGGCCCGTGACTCTATGTATCTACAACCTTCCTCCTTGGTCGTGTATGAAGCGGAAGTACATTATGATGCCATTGCTTATCCAAGGCCGAAGCAACCTCGAAACGACATTGATGTGTACCTCAAACCGTTGGTTGAAGATCTGTTAACAACGTGGAGCGATGGTGTGCGTGTATGGGATGAGTACAAAGAGAGCACTTCACTTCGTGCATTGCTATTCGTAACCATCAACGATCGCCTGCACTTGGTAATCTATCGGGCCTATCTATCAAAGGATATAAAGCCCGCATTCTTTGCTTAGAGGATACGGACAGCAAGTACCTAAAAACTCTCGAAAGGTTGTGTACATGGGCCACCGTAGGTTCCTCCATATGAAGGACCCGTTCACGGAGGAAGGGTGAGAATTTTGATGGGACAGAAGACAAGCGTAAGAAGCCCATGCATCGCGATGGGGCGCTTGTATTTTCTTTGGTAAAGGATCCGAAAGTAGTATTTGGAAAAGGTCCGGTAGCAAACCTGTCTCGGTGAACAAGGTCACACGAAGGCCATTTGGAAGAAGAAGTCAATATTTTGGGACTTACCTTCTTGGAAAGACTTAGAGGTCCGCCACTCCTTTGGACTTCATGCATATCACGAAGAATGTCTGCGTGAACACGCTAGGTTTCCTAGATATGTACAGTAAGTCAAAAGATACACTTCAAGCACGAAAGGACCTCATGACTATTGGGACTCGAGGAGCGACCTACATCAGGAAAAGAGAGAGAAAGGACAACATTACCTCCACCCATGAGCTACACTTTGAGCAAGGAAGAGAAAAAAAACATGATTAAGTTCTTGAGCAGTGTGAAGGTCCTTGTGGATACTCCTCGAACATAAGGAGACTCATAAACATGAAAGAGAATAAAATCGTACATAAAATCCCATGATTGTCATGTGTTGATGACCTGATTGCTCCCGATGGCGGTGCGAGGTATTACGCAGATTGGGTACGAGGACAATCATAAAGTCGTGTTCGTTCTTCAACGGTGTCGCAGAAGGTCATCGAGCGAATAAGTTATCTAGTCGCATGATGACATGGTCAATGATCCGTTAGCCTTGAGATGATCTTCCCTCCATCCTTCTTTGATATTATGGTCCATCTCATGGTCCACATTGTTAAAGAGATAGAAATTCTCGGACTGTGTTCCTCCACAATATGTTCCCTTCGAGAGGTACATGGGTATCTTAAAGAAGTATGTTCAGAATCGGTCTCGCCTTGAAGGTGCATTGCGCAGGTGTCAAGACCAGAGGAGGTGATCAAGTTTTGTGTTAGTTACATGGATGATCTGAATCCGATTGGCGTCCTGTATCACGCCATGAGGGGAGGCTACAGGAAAAGGGACTTTAGGGAGAAAAGAATCCTATAGCGACGATCTACTTGCATTTAAACAAGCACATTTCACGGTATTGAAACAAGCAAGCTGTAGTGGCTCGTATATCTATGATCACGAGATGAGTCTACGCCCAATACCCAGAGAAGTCGATAAGTGGATCGCGATGGAGCAAATGGATCATTTCGCGATTGGTTACAAAAGCAATTGTTGGGCAAGCGGACAAGCGATGAACAATTGAAACTCTTGGCTCGAGGACCGCCCACAACAATCATATCATTTCAAGGGTATGAGATAAATGGGTACACATTTTACACGACAACCCGGGATAACAAGAGCACCAACCAAAAGCAATGGGCGTCCAGTATAGATGCCTTGGACAAAAATGGAAAGATGGACACCTACTATGGTTTCATAGAGGAGATCGGGAGCCGAGTACGGGCCATTAAAAGTCCCTCTGTTTGGTGCCAATGGGTCAAACCGGCGGTAGTGGATATCGATAAATGCGGTATGACAACTGTGGACCTCAAGCAAGTGGCCTATAGGGACGAACCGTTCGTGCTCGCTAATGATGTGACACGGTATTCTATGTGATTGATATGGATGACAAACCAAAAAGCGAATGAGAAGACTAGCAGTAGCGATCAGCCAAGGCGCCACGTGGTTCTTCCAGGTAAAAGAAGGATTGTCGGAGTTGAGGGCGTCACGGACGAAGAAGAGTATAATCAGTTCGACGAGCTGCCTCCTTTCACGGTGGACGTAGACATTAGTGTCTTGAATGATCAGAGGAATCTCCCTACGTACGCCGCGATCATAATGAAGGATCACTTGTAAAAGCAAAGTATGTTAGCAAATAAGGATTGCTTTTGGTGTAATAGACTACTAACATACTAGTTTCTCATTCCTCTAGTGGTTTTCCTGTATTTTCTGTTCAAATTGTACTAATATTTGACTAACAATATTGTTCAAAGTCCCTCTGTACTAATATAACAAGGTGACAGTTTGCAATGGAATTATAAGAGTGCAAATATTACTTTATTTCTTACAATTTTCTATAATGTTAATTTATATTACATGGTTGCAAAAAATATTGTAAAGAATAACTTTAAACAGATACATATTTAAAAATTATTTAATGAAACAAGATTTAAACAAAGTAGATTCAAAAAAGAAATCTTAAAAAAAAGGCTAAATGAATCTAAAATTGTAAAAGCATTTTTAAAAATTATTTAATGAAATAATAGTTAAGCAGTACATTTAAAAAAGAAATCTTACAAAAAAGGCTAAATGAATCTAAAGTGGTAAAAGCATTTTTAAAAATTATTTAATGAAACAATAGTTAAGCAAGAGATTCAAAAAAGAAATCTTAAAAAAAAGACTAAATGAATCTAAAGTGGTAAAAGCATTTTTAAAAATTATTTCATGAAACAGTAGTTAAACAACAAATAAAAGAAAAAGAAATAAAAGAAGAGCTAGGGGGCACGAGCGGGGCTCGAACCCGAGACCTCACGGTCGGGAGAGCCCGCGAACTCAAGCGCCACGCGCTAGCCAAGGGGGAGGAAGAATTCTTGTCGATTAGTATGGGCGCTAAATTGTTTTGAGTCTTTTAACATCAGTCCCGGTTGGTGTTTTCAACCGGGACTGATAGTGCCTAGGCTCCCTCTCGCTGAAATGAGGTGACCCATCGATCCGGTTGGTGTATTCATCGATCGATGTCTCACATCGATACGGTTGGAGTATCCAACCGCATCGATGAGACATCGATCGATTGAATACACCAACCGGGACTGATGGTGCACCTATAAACCCATCCCGCCGCCTCCTCATCCCCAATTTTTCTACTCCCGCCATTGTTCCCCAATCTCCTCCTCCTCCCGCTCGTTTGCAAAGACCTCCGACGACCGGGACGCCTCCAGCGACCCCACCGCGCGCCGTCCTCCTCTCCTCCGACGACCCCACCGCCGCCGTCCTCGCCTCCGAAGCCTTGCCTCCGCGCCTTGCCTCCGCCGCTGTTCCCCTCCGGCCTTCGCCAACCCTAGGGTTTGTGCCCTCCTCATTGGTGCCCGAGTGATTGGTTTTGGTTGCGTTGCTGCGTTTGAGATGTCAGGTGGTTGGGGACCTTGCAAGAGTGGGATTATTGTTCGATGAAGATTTAACAGATTGAGACCATTTGTGACAACAACAATTTTCGAAGCTTGACATTTAGTTGTTAGATCAATTGTGTACGTGTCGATGATCTAGTACTTGACATTTAGGGGAGGTATTGCTCAGTGATGATCTAGGGTTTATATGAGTAGAACATTTATTCTGTGATATGTGCTTCTGTCAATGTTAAGTTTCGGCTGAGTAGTCTGTTGGATGGTGGAATGTGATCGTGGCGCCTGGGCGTTATCCTTTTTGCCTGTCTTCGGATATCTGTGGAGCAAATTTTTTGGAAGTGTGTTGTTTTGTTAAGCTTGTGGCTGTAGTGAACTTTTTCTTTTCTGTGATGGCAAAGGAGTTTTGTCGGCAATTGTAACTGGGTGATGCTTGTGAAGTATTAGTGTGTGGTGTTGTGCTGCCAGGTAGTGTGATTCAGAAGGTAGAACATTTCAGTAATCAGTTTCTTCATATCTATATTCAGCTAGTAGGATGTTTAATATGTCAGATGTTTAACATAATATGCTTGGTGATTGATGTTCTATGTCAGATGGTATATCTGCCAATACCTTTTCAACTTTGATCTAATAAAATAGGGAGAGTAGCTTTTTTATATATCATTAAAACTTATACAATGGTTGGAACCCATAGTGATCCTGGTCTTATGGTTCTTAGCTTTCGCACAATCTTTGATCTAATAAAATAGGGAGAGTAGCTTTTTTATATATCATTAAAAAATTCTCCTCTGGTCGCAGCGATTAATTATGTCTTGTAGTTGGGCATGTGTGAAAGAATCTAGTGATTGATCATGTAGATGCTCCCATTTGTTTAGCTAATTCTTATTCGATCATGTAGATGCTCTGATTCATATCTATATTCATATTCGAACTTGATTTTTATGTATGTGTGAGATTTCTATGTATGTGTGAGATTTCTATGTATATGTGAAATGAATATGTATCATGTGAATTATTCTAAGTTGTCAAGTCTTTGGAAAAGTTGTTTCATTTTCACTAAAGTAATGTTGTCACAAATTGGTCAATGATCTTTGTCCCTCTTGACGAGGACGGTCTTTAAGGCAACCCGTTATCCGAGAACAATACAAAATTGACAACTTGAGCACTATGCTAGTTGTGATGTCCCTTTTACTTGTCATTATTAGGCAAATCTTCAAATACTTATGTATGTGTGAGATTTATATGTATATGTGAAGTTTGAAATATATATGTATCATGTGAAATGAATATGTATCATGCGAATTGACAACTTGAGCACTATGCTAGTTGTGAATTTTGAAATTTCTATTTTTATTGATCAGTTTCTATGTATATGTGAGATTTGTATGTATGTGTGAGATTTCTATGTATATGTGAAGTTTGAAATGTATATGTATCATGTCAAATGAATATGTATCATGTGAATTATTCGATTATCGAGAACAATACAAAATTGACAACTTGAGCACTATGCTTGTTGTGAGATTTCTATGTATGTGTGAGATTTATATGTATGTGTGAGATTTCTATGTATGTGTGATATTTCTATGTATATGTGAAGTTTGAAATGTATATGTATCATGTCAAATGAATATGTATCATGTGAATTATTCTAAGTTGATTCATTATATCTGAGAGTTACAAAAAGAAAATTCGACAAGTTTAAAGATCTTAAACTTGTCCTAATTTTCTTTTTGTAACTCTCGATATAATGAATCAACTTAGTGTGGAATAAGAATGATTCATTATTTTTGTTAGCAAATATATTCTTAAGAATATATGAATTTTTTCATTTTATTTTTCATTTTGAGATGTATATGTATCATATGAATTTTTTCTAATGTATAAATATCATTTTAACGTTACATGTGCATATGTTTGTAGCATGAGGTCACAACATCAATCACTTGATTTCCTCTCAACTCTAGCAAAATTACCATCGTATAGTATTTGGCCGATTTACATTACGAACATCTTGGCGTCATTACCATCCTCTCTCTATCGTCTTCCACGCCGTTTTAGAGTAGTACCATCGACTTTACATGAAATGAAATCTATTTTCGTTAATTTTCAGTGCTTCTTCTAGCCTAAGAAAGCGATGGACGAAGAAGCATTTATGTTAAGTTTGATTGCGGAAAATGTTGGTCATGAGGCGCGGAACTGCACCGCCACCGAGGCCAATGAGGCTGCAGAGCACGATGAGGCTGCAGAGCACGATGAGGCCGGCGAGGTAACAATCAGTCACGTTCATGATTGTCGGTTCCACTACCATGCTAAGCCAATATCTTGACCCGTTCATGATTGTACCATGCTTTCAGATCGGTCAACCAGGCAGGCAATCACGTCAGCGAGGTCCAAGCAAGAAGAAGAAGGCAAGACATGTTATCACCGAAGTCGGCGAGGACGGCCGACCTCTTGCACCCTCGGGCGCTTGGGCTGTTCAATTCGCATGCGGCGCCCACGTTAGGGACCACGTGGCAATTAGCATAGCAAAATGGGATCAGTCCTCAAGATACGAAGAACATGCTTTGGAGCGATGTGAAGGAGACATTCACCTTCCCCAAGGGACCGAAAAGAAGGTGAAGAGTTACACTCTCAAGAAGATGGCGGTCGCATTCCAGACTTACAAAAAGAAGCTGAGCACGGAGTATATCAAGAAGAATCGAACGCCCGACTTCAACAAGCACCCAAAGTTGCAAGATCACTGGGATGCGTTTGTGAAATACAAGACTTCGGACGAAGGTCAAAGTTTGAGTGAGAAGAATAAGCTGAATGCACAGAAGAAGAATTATCACCACCGACTCGGCCCTGGTGGTTACCGCCATGCAATACCAAAATGGGAGAAGAGGGAACAGGACCTGCTAGCGAAGGGTATCACACCCGCAACAACGGATTGGCCCGACAGAGCAAAGCATTGGTTCTATGCTCACGGCGGCGCCCTTGATGATAACGGCAATGCTGTGTTTGGGGAGGTGCTAAGAGATGTGGCCAGAAGGCTTGTACAGTCCATCGAGGAGACTTCCGGGGTAGCCGTGCCAAGCAGGGAGAACGACGCGCTAACAAGGGCCTTGCAAAATCCAGAGCACCGGACGACACAGGCGTCGGCGTTGTCCCGTGGAAGGTTGGTTTTGCTCAGACGCCGAGACCTATAGGAGTCGAGCGAGGAGCAAGGCTCGGCAGACACAATGACTTAGTGCGCTTGAAGAACGCTTGAATCAAACAAATGAGAGAATGCAAGAAGAGATCCGAAGAGAGGTGCAGCTAGCCTTGAGCCAACAATAGCGAGATAGGCCAAGAACCCCAAGTAATCCAGACATCATTAGCCCCTCCGGCGTGAAGCATTCTGTTCCGGTGTTTGGCGTAGCAGACTTGGACAAGTATCCCAGAGCGACATCGACAACGGACACCTTGTGAGCTGCATATCCAAGCGCGAACCTTACCTTCAAGGCGGCCGATGGTATGGCTCACCCATTAGAGCCGGGCAGCTTATCTATGGCCAACAGATACGGTTAGGATACTCCAAGGTCTCGGTGGAGGAGGTCTGCCCAGGGTACGAGGACCTTGACCTCGAAATTCCTGGAGGTGACGGGACTACGAAGCTAGGAGAGGCAGTACACAATTTCATCCTGTGGCGTAAACGGTATATAATTTTTCGAGATAACATGGACTTGTCCTCTCCGCGAAGAAGCCCGAGAAGAAACCCGTCTCCTCCCAAGAACACTCGACTCCTACACCACCTCCTGCGCATATAAGCCCGACAAGAAGCCCGTCTCCTACACCATCTCCTGCACACATAAGCCTCGAAGAAGCCCGTCTCCTCCCAAGAAGGCGCCGACTCCTACACCACCTCCCGCGCACATAAGCGCCACAAGAACCCGTCTCCTCCCAAGAAGGCGCCGACCAAGGAATGAAGCCAGCTCGGCCAAGAGCTCCCAAGAAGACGGGTCCTCCACCCAATCCAAGAAGGTTTGAACTTAGGCGGTACCGTATGATATGAACGATGAGGAGATCAAGAAGGTGGTAAAAGGAGAGGTAACTAAATTTCTTAAACCCAAGTCACCAGAGAAGAAGGTTCAACTCGCACGTAAGAATTTTATAAAGGCTTAATGACTATTAAAAATTTGAAGGATAAAAAGAAATGCCTCGCCAATCAAACTACGAAGCACATTGAGTAAGGAATGCCCCAAGAAGAAAATGTCACCGTGGGGAAGAGTAAGGAGATGCAAAAATTCTTCAAGAAACCGCCTTACCGCAAATCAAATATTAGGCACGGAAAAGATTGAGGTTGCCCAAGTAAAATGGTTATTTAAAATGGGTGGGTCATTGGTCGGGCATGAGGAGCTGCCCTTGACTAACGACAAAGATGCGGCAATTTCATGAATGGTACTTGGACGCAACCAAGCATGGTCTAGAGATGTTATTTGTCAAGTTTAAGCAACAAGATTTTTTTCGCGGTGAAGGTCAATTTGTTGTCATTGGGACTACATGTATTATCTATACAGCAGGCGCCCTCGGCGTGAGCTTGATGGGTTCTTTGGACTCTGTAAGTGTCTTAATTATTTACAAAAACTATCGTGCACTTCCTTGTACTATACTAACTTGCAAGCCTAACTAATTTCTTATGTAGCATGGAGATACAAAGATGCCGAAGGGATCGTATTTTCGACATAGGCTTCATGGACCCGAGAGTTATCAACGAGACAACCGTTAGAGACCACCCAAGCGAAAGCAGAGACTAACGTATTCAATGCGCTAATGGGTCAAAGATATAAGTCAAAGATATATCTAGCCTACTCATTTGAGTACGTGTTTTCGTACCACCCCATTCTACTCCTTTTCATAACACGATGTTAGAACTAATTAGTTATCTATGTTGACACATCTATGTATAGTTTTCCTTTGGATTCTTCTTATGATCGAGCTAGATCGTAGCTCGATCACAATTATGGACTCATAAAGGAGACCGGTGGAAAAGTATCAAAACTTTATCGACATGCTCAACCGGTATTAATTCTTGTTCCTTTTATTATCGTACTAGCTCTATTTCCTTCAATTTGAAACAAATTCTAATCATGTACAATTCAGTAATCACATGTGTAGTGCATTCACATGGTTCCGTGCTAAAAACGTAGGCGTATTCAAGGAGAAATTTGACATTACAATTGCCTCTCGTATCGTATATCATAATGCTAGCTTTTAGTTAGTTAACTTAATTTCCTTGCATCCATTTCACGCTTTCAACTTTTTCCATCTGCAGATCTTGACTCATTGGCGGGTAACAATTTATGCGGCTACTATGTATCGAAGTTTATGCACACCCAAACCGGAGCCCGACCGCGTGCTAAAAGGCAACAAGGGGTGAGTAAATATAATTACTAGCTTTAATGATGTATAGGTACTCCTTATATCTTGTACAAGTTCAAGTATTGATTAGTTAATGACTTAACGATAGGTGCCTCAACATTTGGCGGAACAAGGTTCGAACTCGCCGCACAGTGAGAGCAATCCAAGAACAACTCGTCGGCTTTATTTACGATGAGGTCAGTAAATCCAAAAGGCGAGTTTCACGAACCAATGTTTAACGAGTTCGCCTTCGATAAGGACCATGAAGCTGTCGGAATTCGACATCTCTGGCTAGCAAGAGCGTCGCGTAAAAGATCCCGATGAGCGAAGAAAAAAAATACTAAAGTTGTAATTAAAGTTGTGTACATATATATTGATACATTAGACGATGAGCGAAGAACAAATATGTGTACATATTTTAATACATTAGATGTAATTAAATTTGTTAATGAATGTTCGATGATTTAATTATCGTGCAAAGTGCATGATTGATTATCTATGCTTTTAATTAGTTGTGATTTAACACACACACATATATAATAGCTCTTTGGAGAAATAGACCTATATATATACAAAACATCGATGCGGTTGGAGAAACCAACAGCATCGATGAAACCTCATCGATCTGGGTTGGAGACACCAATCGGCATCGATGAGGTCCTCGGGGTTCCACAGCGCCACGCGTGAATTCGAACCGGCATCGATACTCTATCAAGACGGGTGAGTGAACCGGATCGATGCCCTTGAGCATTAGTCCGGATGGCTTGCACGGTTCAAAAACCGTACTAAAGGCGATTTTGGACCGGGATCAAGGCTCTTTCCGTAGTAGTGAAAACTAGATACAGGCAATCAAGCAAAAGAAAAAAAACAAGATTCTACATTTATAGATATAAATCTCTATACATACAGGTAACCAAACAACCCCTAATGTTTATTCCCGTTCTGCTACTTGATTCCACTTTCCAATATGATACCATCATATGATAACGCTTGGGCTTTAGCTGGGGCATCGGGACTTTCCAGGCTGCTATAGCGAAGACCCAATGATTCTTTCGTTCTTTGGGCTTAATAAGAGTGTGTTTGGTACAACTTCCGCTCCATTCCTAGCTTCACTAGATTTATGAAGGTGGAGTTATTGGTATATTAAGAGCGTTTAGATGAGTCATTTTTTTTTACATTTTAAATTAAAAATAAAATTTATTTTATTTTATTTTAATCTACAAATTTTAAATTTTAGATATAGTTAGAACCTAGCGCTCTACAAAATAGGACCTAAGTTTAGGACCACGAAACTGCTTTGCTGAATCGCGCCTTTCAGCACTATCATGTCAAGTTGACAAATCAAGCAACGACATCCTGTAGCTGGTGTATGTAACATCATGCGCTAGGATTTTCTACAAGGTTGACGGCACAATCACGCAACCAAATGGAACAATTTGCTATTGCTGTGGATCCAAGACTTGGTCTTTACCCTCAATTGGATGGAAATATGGCGCTTGGATCAAGTAGATAAAGAAGTTCTGTAAACTTCCAAAGAGTTGCTGTGTAGTAAAAAAACTGGACTCAACTCTCGTCTCTTGCATTTACTTTTTTTTTTGCTTCTTTAATTTTTTATTCGATATTTTAACTTCTTAAGGTGATTTTAACCTTTTATATAAATTTATATTAAAATATACTAAAAATTACAATATTACAAAAACATTTCTAAAAAATCTAATGATATGATTTTTATATAGCCCAGATAGTTTCAAACATATTAAGAGTAAATCTTTAAAAATTTTGACTTAAAAAAAGAACGAAATAAGCACGGAAGTACAGAACTGCATGCTGATTTTTGTCCGACCACGGCCGAAGCGCAGTAGCAAACTAGCAAATACTGCACTGCACACACTTCAACTCTCCGTCGCTTGCTGCCTTTTTCTACGCGGCTTTCTATGCCATTTGGTTCTTTTTTAGAATATTTTCTCAAAATGTTGAATAGAGTTATGTAGAAAAAAAATGCTGGATGGGCTTATCCAGTTTGTTGTATGAAGATGTGTACTCGGTCAAATTCAAATTTTGCCAAAATATACTCGGTTAAATTCAAATTTTGTTTACAAAATTCAAATTCCAGTCGATTTTTTTTCAAAAATTCAAATTTAGGGAAAATTTTGTGTAAAAATTCAAATATCAATCAAATTTTGATCAACTTTTAACCAAAAAATCAAATTTCAATCAAAATTTTGTCTAAAAATTTCAAACCGAAATTCAAAACATTGATTACAACTAGCCCATCCATCCAACTAAATAAAAATTTGGCCTATCCTACTTATTTTCATCTGTCCAATAAAAAAAATAATTTATTCTTATTCACCCGACCAAACAATCATCTAATAACTTTATCCCACCCAAACTGGGTGGCCTCATCCTTTATAACCTCGGCCCAGCATCCAAACGCACTCTTAGTTTCTTTGTTTCTCGACAAAAATATAGAAAAAATCCTCTCCTTTCTTCCTCCGTGCATCGTGCAAGAGGCTTGCTGCTGCCGCCGCCTCCTCGCTGTCAGCGATCGGAGAAGATGGGGATCCTGGGCACTGTCAACGACGCTGCGATCGAATGGGTTGTGCAAGGCATCCTCGGGAGCCTCTTCACCAGTGGCGGACCCAGGAAAAAATTATAGGTGGGGCAAACTTGAAGCATATACACACCTAGGTATAAATTTGTTGGGCTATGCCCTATCTATGGATCAAATTTGTTGGGCTATGCAGTATATACACACTTGGGTATAAGAAGCTTTATAAATTGTAGGTGGGGCAGCAGCCCAACCTGCCATATTGTTGGGTCCGCCCCTGCTCTTCACCGAGAAGATGGAAGCGTGGAGTCGGGAGGTCGATCTTGCTGGTGACGTGGAGAATATCAAGTCCGCGATGCTGTTCGTTTAGGGTGCGTTTGGTTCACTGTACCAGGGTGAACGGAACGGGATGGTACAGGATGGATGGGATGGTCCTAGATGAGATGGTACAGGGAGGGTGTTTGGTTGCCTGAATGGGATGATACAAGATTTTGTTTGGTTGCTTGGATGGAATGGTACAGGATGGTACAAGATGATGTTTGGTTGTTTGAATGAAATGATACAGGATGGTACGAGATGATGTTTGGTTGGAGGGATGAAGTTGGATTGAGGGATGAGGTTGGTTTTATATGGCAGATTACGAAATTTTGAGTATTACAGTATGATTGTTAGATTGTAACACAGAAAAACATTGCTAAGGAAAAACATTGCAGGAAAAACATTGCTAAGCCATTGCTAATTAGGTTTTCACTTCTCCTTTAGTCAGTCAAAAAAAGTGCAACCCAGAGGCCTTTCAGTAACCCATCAGAGCATTGCTAATTAGGTTTTCACTTCTCATTAATGGTTCATAGGCCTTTCAGTAAGCCATTGCTAACAACCCAGATCAAGCATCAGAGTTACTCAAGGTTGATACCTATTAAGCATCAGAGCAACCAGATCATACACATGAGTAGCACATCCAGACATACACATTCAAAAGTAATAATCGAACTGGAAATATAACATGAGTAGCACATCCACATGAGTAGCACATCCAGACATGGCAACTTCTTGACAAATATCAAAAAAGCTGGAAACATACACATGAGTAGTACATCCAGACATACACATCCATACCCTTAGGAACAAATCTAAAAAAGCTGGAAACATGGCAACTTCTTGACAATAGAGGTTCATCGAGAAATCTGGGCATCTTCTTGATAATAGCATCCTGCAGCTTCAGAGTTCAGATCAAAAGGGGTTGCTTTACCAAACAAAACCAGTAACTTCACTCCAAAATCTCTCCCCTACAGATGATTTCACAAAAAGAAATATAAGAGTTGGTCTAAGCACTTCAAATAAGGAAAAAAAGGCCAATGATACAAATAACAATTCTGGACAGTCAGAACATAAATTTCCAAGCAGAAATGTATAATGCTTCTGAAGCTATTGCCAAATGTATAATGCTTCTGAAGCTATTGCCGTAATTTATCATTGCAGATATGTGAAATGCCTAATGCCAACAAACCATTCCCAAAACAGTCATGAGAAAATTAGACTAACACCTACAAAGGAAGCAAGAATCTGATGAAGGGGGATACAAGAAGAAGGGATCTAAACAATTCATGAACAGCATTGCAAAAATGAATGAATCTAGATAAAGAAAGAAATGTACTGATCATGTGCCTACCTGCTGCATCACTGGACAAGAAAAAGGGCTAGATTACCTTAGAGGTTTTCCCTCGTGATGTACCTAGCTACCCACACCAATTTGTTTGAAAAACTGAGCTTGTTGAATGCTCGGGCCAGTGCAACATTCTCACACAAATACGCATAGTAGTGGGCTAACTGTGCTTCATCAAATCCAGGGAGACCCATCATATTATCCCAAAGATCATCTGGAACATCGGTATCTGAACTAGCGGACTTCTCAATAGCTGTAGCGAGTCTATCAATACCAGTGGTCATGAAAGCAAGCAAGTCATCATCAGTGGATATCTTGGCCCTTTTCTTTGATGGTTTACTTGCCGATGAATCACCTCCACCATACCCCGGTGTCGTCACCTCTTCCGCGCTCACATGTTCATTGACTGGTGCTTCTTCTTCTACTTCTATCACATTTGTAGCCAGAGGGTCATTTGCTCCCTTAGCATACTGTCCTGTAGCCATGCTATTCCCAAAAATAGTGGCCATCTCGTGATAATGCTCAAGGGGAGTGTTCAAGAAAGCAGCATCCTTCGGGTGGTCCTGAAGTAGTCATTCTCAAGCATCATCAAATCTAGTACAATCATGTTTGTTGAAAATTGGAAAGCAAATTACCTTCACATGACCAGTGTAATGCTCATGCTCAAGTCTGATAGTGCAAGTGTCCTCATCCCAAAGAGCAGCACTTAAGTTCTTCAATTTGTTTATCTTTACCCACATCTTTCTCCACTTCCTGAGGTGGTTACTAACCTGAGTGCCACTCACATGAACCTTCATATGCTCATTCAAGTCCTTAGCACAACTGTTGAGCTGGGCTTGCTTAAAACCTGTAGATGTTCTTGTACCACTAGCTACTAGATTAGTCAAGTAGGTTAGCACATATGTAGACATTGCATTTGTCCAAACAACACCATCACCACTATTACCCCCCCATACTATCCCCATGCTGATCCAAATCCATTGCCTACAATAATAGATAGAAAACAAAAATAAGATTACAAGGTTCGCACACAAACTAGATTACAAGCTTCACACATAAATGAGATTACAAGATTCACACACAAATGAGATTACAAGGTTCACATGAAAATGAAAACGAAAATGATTAATGGCCTAAATAGTTTTGACGGTTCTCCCACATTTCATTAGCAAGACTCTGTCTCTTGTCAACCATGGCTCTATGGTCATTTGCTTGCTCCCTTGCTGTCCTACTGGGGTTAGGTGTCCAAGAATCCTCGGGTGGAATGAAATGGTCAATTCCTTGAGAAAGAACCCAATTATGAAGGATGCAACTAGCGATAACAACATCAACTTGGGTTGAGAAGGGGAAGAATGGAGTGGCATCATCAAGGATCTTAAACCTCCTCTTGAGTGATCCAAATGCACGCTCTACACCTACTCTTAATGAGGAGTGCCTCAGATTGAACAATTCCTTTTCATTTTGAACTGGATTGTTCCCCCACTCATTCAAATGGTATCTCACTCCGCGGAAAGGTGGCATGAACCCGGATTTGGCCCCGTATCCAGCATCAACTAGGTAGAATTTTCCTAAAATAGATGAACACATTAATGATATTGGTTTTTAATAATTTGGTATGAACATATACTACCACAATAATTATATTTACCTTCAGGGACACGTAAGCCATTCTCACGCTCTATCGCATCCGCTAAAACTGTAGCGTCATGAGCTGTCCCCTCCCAACCAGCCAAGACATATGTGAATCGAAGATCAAAGTCTACAGCTGCCAACACATTTTGAGTAGGAAATGATTTCCTACCACGAAAGGCTGCTTCCATAGACTTACTAACAGAAGCTCTTATATGTGTACCATCAATGGCTCCAATACAATCCTATTTGCTCAAATAAATTGGCAAACAAAAATTAGTAACCACAAAGTTTAGCCACAAAACTATAAGGCATACTTGTTAGCTATCATACCTTAAAGTATGGATCCCATCTTAGGTTTCCTGCAATTTTGGTTGGTGTCTCCAATGAAGGTGGCCTAATAAGATCATTTCGTAGCTCGCCTATGGCATGGAGGACATGTCCAAAATATCGGCTAACTGTTTCACCTGATCTACTAAAGTTGGTACCAACTATCCTATTCCTTATGTTATGCCCAATTGTGTTCAAGAACATGGCAACTTGCTCCTCAACACATACATGTATAGTATCGCGGAGCAAAGAGCGTTCTCTCAATATTTGACATAACGTAAAGAAAGGAGCTCTCTTAAGTCTAATCGTTGTAATACAAGTTGTATCATTCTTCCAAATTTTATTATTGAGATATTCAATTCTATTCTTGTCACTTTGCTCTATTGGGCCATACGTAATACGTCGTCTCTTATTACGTATTCTACAACGCACATACAACATCATCATGCAGGCAGCCACATACGCAACAGCAGCACTAATCAACATCTTCCTTTGTCTAATCTTCCTCTTGTCCATCTACAGTTAAATTAACAATCACTACTAGTTCATATATATGCATGATATTTAATCACATGCTAAAAAATTAAGAAGTGAATGAAAACTAATCCAAATAGGAAGCAATGAGGAATTCCCTATATTAGGAGCGCATATATGAATAGTGAAGCCAATTAAATAGAACCACAGACACGGGCATTCAGATAGCAATTGGAAACAGCACAAGGCACCATGTGGGTATATCTCGATTTCATGCAAATATGTAGACATACAATCATTCTTAACTGGGTATATCTCGATTCCATAGATTGCCTGATAAAATTTGTTATTTCTCATATTTAAGTATCATGATGCCCAAATCTATTGCTCGTCATGAAGAACTGCCAAACACTCTTCAGCTTGCATCACAACCTCCTGTTTCCTACAACTTCTAGCACTACATAATTCCTTCAAAAACTTCTAGTACTACAGCAATATATATTTTGCTAGTGCTCATAATGCAGAAAAGATTAAGGAAAAAAGGGGACCATAACAGCTAATAACTGATTCAACATAAAAACACTAACCATTCTGTGTCCTGAACGTGCACTTGGACACCCTTTAGCCAAAATTTGCTCCCACTGGTTTGTTTTCAGATCCAAAGTCCAAAAATCCTAAAGTACAAAATCAGATAAGGATTAAGAAATGTACCAACAATATGATTAGTGCATCTAAGATACATATTGCAGCTTGATATTGGCCCCTCAATTTTAAATCAGAATGAAACAAGCAAGTCAGGAATAAACAGTGTCATGTGTGGCACATACAAACAAAAAGACAAGTGAACTATGCTAAAGAGTCATATTTCTTGATTTATAAATGGCAGAAAGACTCGCCACGCAAGTTTATACTAGCGACTTTGAAATTATAAGTTTCTACACATATGGGATCAGCATTCTCTCTTGGTTTAAAAATGAAAATCCAAGCCAAATGTATAATGCTTCTGAAGCTATTGCCGTAATTTATCATTGCAAACACAACTTGAGAACAAATAAAGTAACCACTGATATATATGCATTTTTTTCCTGCATGTCTAAATTGACCAATTATGCCCCCAAGAACAACTTGTAGTTTAAATTGTTACTTGTCAGTAACCACTGATATCCACCCTTAGCCTAAATCTTAATATCTCATTCATTAGTCTTATCTCCTCACATAACACAATGACTCCACAGATTATCAGGGAAGCAATTTCATCATTTCCCTGAACAAAGCATGCAAAGCTCATCCTCCAATTGGGTTTACATGTCTTTAGTGTTCAAGCAAACTGATGAAACCTATAAACACATAGATCATATAAGCTAGTAGCAGACATATTAAAAACCTTGCAGCTGATTCTATAAAATGAGCAAGAAAAAAAGAAGTGTTAATTTTTTTCTACTCCAAAATTACTAGCTCGAATGAAGTGCTGCAGTTGAATAACCAAAAATAGTTAAGTATGTGTGCTAGGGATGGAATTCATGGTGAGCAGTAGTCAGATCTTTCAGTGCATCCATGTGATGGAAAAATTGCAAGCCGAAATAATTCATCTCACATGCATCCATGTGATGGAAATATTGCTAGAAACATATACATCACTTCAAGGACTGCTAATTTCCACCTCCATGAAACAGAAACAAAGTCATCCACACAAGAGAAAGTGGTTGGATCCAATACCTCGGGACGAACGGAGCAGAAGAAGAAGAAGAAGTCACCGGAGCAGAAGAAGAAGAAGCAGTCAGAAGAGGTCACCGCCGGAGATTTGCTTCCCTGAAAGTGTCGGCGTGTCAGATCTGGCTGGGAGAAGGAGAGGGAAGTGAGAAGGAGAGGGAAGGCAGCACCTGGCGAAATCGGCGGCGTGAGGTGGCGGGAGCGGCGACGGCCAAGGGGCGGGCAAGTAGGGGCGACGGGCGAGGGCGAGGCGAGGCGACGGGCGATGCGAGACGGCGAGGGAGGGGCGACGGCGAGGACGGCGAGGCGAGGGGTGACGGTCGAGGCGAGGGGCGTCTCCCGTGAGGGGCGAGGGGAGGGGTGACGGTCGAGGCGAGGGGCGACGGTCGAGGCGAGGGGTGTCTCCCGCGAGGGGCGAGGGGAGGGGCGACGGGCGAGGGGAGACGCGAGGAGGTTCGGGACGGAATGGTTCGGCGATTTTGGGCGAACGCGTTGATACGGTATATTTGGAGAATATTCCGAGAATCTGTACCACTGCGTCCTGGATAAGATAGTTCCATACAGTGAACCAAACGCATGTACCAGGGTTTATCCTGTACCATCCCATTCCGTTCACCCTGGTACAGTGAACCAAACGCACCCTAAAGCGGTGGTTGATGCTTCCAGAGGGAGGAAGCTCCAGAACGAGGGGCTTTCCTTGTGCCTGCACGGTCTGAAGCAGCTGCTGTATGACGCCGAGGACGTAATGGACAAGCTCGACTACTACCGACTCCAGCGAGAGATTGAAGAAGGTATGCATATCATCCTCTGGTTCTTGCTGTCGGCTTTCCTCGCGCAAGATCTAATGCGCAGAGCTAAGAACAGCTGAATAGCCTAAATAAGACACCATCAGCTCGGTTTTACGTACTTCAGGGTGTATTCATTTCTGAGAATCTTTCTTTCCCCTATAAGGATTGTTCTCTCAATATCTAGATTGGTTTTGTTTAAGGGCCTGTTTGGCAGGATTCAGCTTCTCCAGATTCTGAGAATCTGGTGAAGCTGAAAATTTTAGCTTTACCAGATTCATGAAGCTAGAGCTGTGAGTATACTAAGGCCCTGTTTGGCAGAGCTCTGCTCCCAGCTTCTGCAAGATGAATCTGTGGAGCTCGCCAAGCAATGACTTTTCGATAATCGCTCCTGGGGTGATTCCGTGAGTGATTCTCCGAAATGAACTAGGGGCTGGGAGCTGAAAAAAGCTGCTTCTCCTGATTCACTCTCAATAAAGAGTCAGTTTCTCTATAGATTTATCCTATGGATTCGTTAAAGAATCACTTTCAGCGACAGAATCATTTCTCTCGGAGAATCACTTCTAACAGAGAATCAGAATTAGAGGGAGCTCTACCAAACAGGCTCTAAGGGTGTTTAGATAGATCATCTTATTTACATTTTAGATAAAAATATAAATTTAATTCACTTTATTTTAGCCTATAAGTTTCAGATTTCAGAAGAAGCTAAAATCTAGAGCTCTACCAAACAAACCCTAAGTGGTGCCTTTTCTTTGTTTAAGTGGTTCCTTTTCCATTTATGCTTTTAAGTGAACTTTTACTGTTTACATATGCAGGGAATGGTGATGGTTCTGCTGCTGGTACTCATCCTCTGGGCGATCGTGCGTCATCGTCCTCTTGGTCTTCTGCTCTTCAAAAATCATTGAATGCTATGAGGCAAATTCCAGATTGGGCCTTTCCCAAACACAGAAAAAGGAAGAGAGAAGATGATACCCCGCTGGCGCTCGAGAGTAAGCATGATATTTCTCAGAGGATCATTAAAATAGCGGATCAGTTGCGCACTGCTGGTGATAATGTGCGTCAAGTTCTTCAGCTAGAGATCTCACGCCCCATTGAAATGCCAAACCGGAATCAGGGTGAACCCAGGAGCCGACGCCTGACAACCTCTTTGCCAGTTGAACGGAAGGTGTATGGGAGGGAGGCAGACAGGGACAAGTTAGTCAAGCTGTTGATTAATGAAAAATACAGCAATCTACATGTTCTGCCAATAGTTGGTGGTGGCGGTGTTGGGAAAACGACCCTTGCTAGACATGTATGCGAGGACCAAAGAATTAGAAGCCATTTTGATTTGCAAATGTGGGTATGTGTATCCACTGTATTTGATGAGGTGAGGCTAACACGCGAGATGGTAGAGCATGTATGCAAAGATAGACAAGACTACGGGAAAATAAGCAGTTTCAATGTTCTTCAAAATACCCTTTTGGAGAATATTAGAAACAAAAATTTTTTGCTCGTATTAGATGATATCTGGGAACACGAAAAGTGTGGATGGGTTAACCTGTTAGCTCCGTTGGAACGCAATCAAGCACCTGGTTGCGTGATTTTAGCAACAACTCGAATTAAATCTGTGGCAGAAAAGATAGGGACAATGGATGCTGTTGAAATGAATGGTCTGGATGAAAAAGAGTTTTGGCTGCTCTTCAAGGCGTGTGCATTTGGTAATGAGAACTGTACAGATCATCCTAGTTTGCAGCCCATTGGGCAACAGATTGCTAAAACATTAAAGGGCAATCCACTAGCAGCACGAAGTGTCGGTGCACTATTGAAAGAAAATCTTAGCTATGAGCACTGGAGGGAAGTTCAGGAGACATGGAAATGTCGGCAAGAAAACGATGATGATATATTACCTAGCTTGGAGCTTAGCTGTGATTATCTACCTTCGCACCTGCAGCATTGTTTCTCGTACTGCTCTTTGTTTCCGGAGGATCACCGATTTTATGGAGAAACTTTGGTCCGCGCTTGGATATCACAAAATTTTGTGCAGTGCAAAGGTACTAGCAAGAGATTGGAGGAAACAGGAATGCACTATTTGGACAGGTTAGTGGAGTTGGGATTCTTCCAAAAGGATGACTCGCACTATGTCATGCATGACCTAATGCATGAATTAGCTGAGAAGGTTTCATCGAAGGAATGTGCGAATATAAATGGATTGCAATCTAAGACAATATTGCAATCTAAGACAACTAATCCATGCATTCGTCATTTGTCCATCATAATCACTGGTCATGACAGAGATGGAAATGCCAATTTTCCCAGTGAGAAATTTAAGGAAATACTACAGATGATTAGGCATCTGCAAAAGTTGAGGACCTTGATGTTGTTTGGCCGAAGCAGCGTACATTTATTGAAATCCTTCCTAACCATGTGTGAGGGGGCAAAAACTTTACGATTCCTAAGAGCATGTGCGGCAGATGCTGATGTTGGCTCTATACTCAGTATTTTAAAGCCATATCACCTTCGTTATGTTGAATTTAATTGTGTCTCCACCACACAAATATCGGCATATGCAGCCTACAACAACACTGATATTCCTCAAGCTTTGACAAGATTTTATCACCTTCAAGTGTTGGATGTGGGCATTTCAGGCAGTCTTACTACACCTCCTGGTATGAATAATCTTGTTAAAGAGCTCTTTTACAATACACAAGAATGAATATGGACCGTCCATTTCTTTAGATCCAAAGGTTGAGATTAGATTAGATTTGACTATACTACTATGTGTAGTATGGGTAGTATAACCCGTAGAGGGGTATAGTGGTAAATAATTTTCTGAGAAAATTGGCTTATAAGCATATACACGTCGTTATTCAATTTGTCTTCTTCCTTGTGGTCGAACATGCATCCAGATCGATCTCCTCCTCCGCAAGCAGTCGTCGGTACGGGCGTCGTCATGGTCGTCCTCGATCTTCTTCGTCTCCGCCTTCTCTCCAGCCTCGCCGTGCTCCATCGTGCACTCTGCATATACAGTTGGCAAAATCTGTCCAACAGTAAGGTTTTTTTTTCTTTGAGATGCAACAATTAGGATCTTGTGGTTGCTCTCTAGCTCTACTTGATCTATATATCAGGGGAGGCACATGCATGCATGCTGGATTTGTATTGCCTTCCTACGTTCAGAACAAACCGGTGCTGAAATTCTTGTGGATTTCTTTTTCGAAACGAAGCGGCTCTCATATTCCCTTCCTACGTGCAAGCTGATCCTGAAAATAACATAGGTCCAGCCTGACATATTGCAGAACACATAAATGCTACTCCGTGTTCTTTGATCTAAAAGTTAAATTTGTGAGGAAAATTCTTTTCTTTATGGGCCTGATCGCCGACAGTTGATCCCAACTCCGTGTTCTTTGGTATATGTAACATCCCAAAAATTTAATAAAGTGAAAATATATATTTCGAATTTGAATGTTATTGTTTCTGAGTTTTCTTGACATTATTGGTTTATTTGGATTTCCTTTGGAGTTTTGCATTTCATGGAAAAATCAAATAAAGAGAATTAAAGAATGAAAAGAGAAAAAGGCAAAAATATAAAAAGTAAAAATTTAGGAAATTGCCACGAGAACTCGATCATTCCATTAAATCATTTTAGCGAAATTGAAATTTTACGATAAAGAAATGAAGAGACAAAATGAAAAGATAACTTTCAAATCGAAATAATATATTGTCAGAATTTATGGAATATATGTAAGACTCAAATGAAGCTGAAAAATTTATCATGAAACCCTCAATGCAATTTCTACCTTTGGTTAAAATATCGTAAAATAATAATGTAATTTAGGACTTTTCCAAATTTAAAAACATAGACTCTAAAAATAGGGAAATTGCAATGTCAGAATTTTTATAAAATAATGGACTTCAATTGCTCTCAAGGAAAAGTTCAAAATCATTTTGAATTCTAGTTAACTTTAAAGAATTATTGTATGAAAACCAAAGAAGCGAATTGAGCGAACTCAAAGAAAATGGAAACTACATACCTTAATCTATCTACATAAAAATTTCTAGAAAATTTCGAAAGAGATAAAACTACTTTTAAACTAATTGAACTGGTGGTTAAAATAATCGGATGCATGTACAAAGAGTGTCAGCCATTATCTAGTCGCCACTGTAGCTGCAGCCTCAATTCCTTCGGTCCCTGCCAGTGGTCCCCGGATCCCTCACGCCAGCCCTCAAGCCATATGCATTGCACCTTGGAAAGCCAACCGTGGTTGTGCTCCACTTTCTCTCTGCTTCTCCTCTTTTCTCCTCGGCGTAACGCCATAACCCGATTCGCCATTTCCTTTCTCTGCTTGAAGCCTCCACGGAGCTCAAGCGATTCCCTGCTAGCTTCTTCAGTGAATCAAGAGTAGAGCTCAGCCATTGCCCATTCCCTGAACCAGCAAGCTCAGCCGTGACTTCCTCCTTGTCTTCACTGGAAGACTGAAGTTCTTTTCCCTCCATTGCAGTGCAAGCAAGAAAAAGGGGAGAGGTTGAAGACCAAGCAATCGGGTGAGCCATTTTCAAATTAATCACATCTGTAGCACCCTAGGGCCTCCCCGGTTGCTCATCAAACTTCAATTTTTAGATCAACAGGACATCAACCGATGCCCCCAGTTCCATTAATAGAACTGAGCAAAACAGAGTTTTAACAACCAGTTTCAAACCACACTACTTGCCTCCAAAGACCACAAGCACAAGATTAACAACCCCAACAAAGGAACATTCGTCACAGCCAAATACCAACTCTACCAGGAAAAAGGAAGACAAAACAACCAACTCTAAACATCCTCACAGAGACACAACCAGCCGAATACTACTTCTTCATTTCAACAAGTTGGCAATGAAATTATTTCGCGTCTTGATGCTGAATCTCCTCTTCGCTTTTGATTCCTTTTTCCATCACTCGACCTTCGCGGTAGAGACTAGGTCCAGCATGAGTGGCTCTTGTACCTTTAACTCCAAATTCTGCAAAATTGTTCCATCGACCATCATTCCTCCCTGTACAATGGACTCCAATTCTTCAATGCAATGAGGATTCTTCTCCAAACTTTTTGACACTTATCCAACCACCGTCACGAAAAACCATGTCATTTCTAAAATTCCAGATGCTCCAAAGAGCAGAAAGACGATAGTATTCAAAACCGCATTTTCCTTATCATTAATCCAAAAACAAGCAATGATTCATAATTATACCCAATATTAGGACCAAAAAATCACCAATCAAATCCCGGATACTCTTAGCCACAACACAATCAAAGAAAAGGTGCATAATGATTCAGGGACATCGCAAAAAGCTGTGAGACACCTTTAAGTATCCTCTTTAGCCAAATTATCTTTTGTCATTATCTTGTTATGAGAGACAAGCCAAAGAAAGAAATGAATCTTGGGAGGAACACACAAACTCCAAAGCTGAAGTGTAGACAGAAGCACCCTCTAAAGTTGAGGATACTATAGAGAGAATTAACAGAATAGACACCATTATTTTCATATTGCCAAACCAAAGCATCCTCCTCCCCGAAGGACACATGGAATTAACCACTTCTACTAACTCAAGCCACCTAACCAACATAGATTCACTGAAAGATCTTCTAAATGTACATTTGACATTAGAACGAATCCCAAGTCTCAAAGAATCAGAAGCGCCTTTTTTCATTAACAAGCATATAAAGGTCCGAAATTGAACGGCGGACAAGAATTGCCAACCCAAATGTCTTCCCAAAACCTAACTCTAGAACCATTACCAATAGACCATTTATAGCCAAACTTGGTAACTTGCATAGCCAAGTGACCCTTTCCAAAAAGCGAAACATGATTAGTATCGAAAGGAAGACGTTAGGTCTATCGGTTTGATATTTACTTCGACCAAATCAATCGAGTTTTCTCCCACTAGTACGAGAATCTTTTAATCCAAGAAGCAAGAAGACACATATTCAAATCTCTAAGATTAGGAATACCAAGACCTCCAAAATTCTTTTTCATGCAAACAAGATGCCAATTAGCCGGTGAATTTTCTTCTGTGCCCTTCATAATCATCCCAAAGACAATTAGCCATCGAGAATTAATAAGATTCAAGGCCCACTTAGGAAATTTAAAAAGGAAAGCAGATAAATCGAATACTTGCTAAACAAGAATTGATAAGCGTTAACAGACCACTATAAGAGAGAGTTTGCCTCTCCAACCCGCAATTCTCTTCATCATTTTATCCACGAGGGTTGGAAATCCTCCTTTTAATTTTGTCATAATGAAGAGGAATACCAAGATACTTAATGGGAAGGAACCCACTTTACAATGAAAATCTTCGCAAAATTATTAATTTCCCTACTGTTACCACCAATAGCAATAAGCTCACTTTTATGGAAATTAATCCTCATACCAGACATTTGCTCAAAACAAATGAGAAGCCATTTAAGGTTTAAAGCATACTCTTCACAATTCTTTAAAAATAAAATCGTATCATCGACATCTTGCAAATTCAAAATACCACCAGATACAAGTCATCACATAAACCCCTAATTAACTTCTTATCAGAAGCTTTCTGAAGGATACGAGAAAACACATCAGCTACTAAGTTAAAAAGGATAGGGGATAACGGATCACCCTGTCTCAGACCTTTCCCAGATTGGAAGAAGTTACTTTCAACATTATTGATTTTGACTCCTACAGAACCTTTATTCAAGATCGCATGAATCCAAGTTTGCCATTTAATCCCAAAGCCACGTTTATCTAAAATATCTAGCAGAAAACTCCAATTCACCATATCATACGCTTTTTCATAATCCAGCTTAAGAACCAAACCAGAGCTTTTATCCCGATGGACTTTGTGAATAACTTCATGCGCCGTAACAACACTTTCCAAAATATACCTATTTTTAATAAACGCGGTTTGATTGTGCAAAATAATACGATCACATATCGAACCAATCCTATTAGTCAGCACTTTAGTAATAATCTTGTAACTGCAGTTCAACAGACTGATAGGCCTGAATTGTTTCATGCTCCTAGCATTGTTCTCTTTAGGAATCGAGGATATCATAGCAAAATTAAGTCTAGAGATATCTAAGTCACACTTTTCTAAGCCTCTAAACAAGAACATTAAATCCCTTTAATAAGATCCCAAAATTTTTGGTAAAACATAAACGGAATACCATCGGTAGGGAGCACCATCGAATAAGAATCAAAAAGCAAGACTTTGACCTCATCTTGAAGAAAAGAAGATTCTAAAACCAAATTCTCCTCAACAAGGATCTTATCCTCCTCACTAAAAAATTATTACCTAAGTTAATATTAGGTTTAGCCTCAAAACCAAAAAGCGTTTTATAATAATCACAAGCGATTTTGAGCATCTTATCGAGATCGTGAACACGCCCATCGGGACCATCAAAACGAAATAAAATTTTTCCTTCTTCTTTGATTCGCAACAAGATGAAAGTATTTAGTGTTAGATCACCTTCTTTTACATGTTTATCTCTAGCTCGTTGTCTCGCTTTAGTTTCTTCAATATTCCAAATTTGGCTTAATTCTGATTAATATAAGCCATTCGTTGCTCCTCCTCAACACTAAGAGGCGCGATTCGAGCGAGATATCCAAAACATCAAACTCTTTTAATAAACAATTTTTCCTCTTCTTAATTTCAGCATATTTGTTTAAACTCCATCCCTTAGTAATTCTCCGGAGGTTTCGATCTTACATTGCCAATTGTCCATAGCGTCATTCCTTCTGGGGATGTTCCAGGCTTTAGTCACAATTTGACTAAAGTCCTCATGGATCGACCACCATTTTTCAAATTTATATCTAGAATTGATCGAGGTCCACCATCACAAGAGTCCCACAAAATTGGAGTATGATCACTACCAATACGCGCAAGAGACGACACAATAGCAGTGGGGAACTTACTCTCAAAAGATGTACTACAAAAAACTCTGTCAATAACTGACATAACTAAATTCTTTTGATTATTGGCCCAAGTGAAATGTCTACCAGACAAATGAAGCTCCATAAGACCCCACAGGTCTATCCATTCGTTAAATTTATCACACCATTTGTGATCGACGTTTCCATTGTTTTTGTCAGATTGGAATCTAACCAAGTTAAAATCTCCCCCAATCAGGGTAGGTGTATGATTATCAGCAACAAACAACTCATGAAGTTCAGAAATAAAAGCCTGTTTCCCCTCAGCATAAGGCGATCCATAAACAGTAATCATCCGCCACACAAAACCATCCTTCTTACATTTGACTAAACAATGAAGCGAAAAATTATGAAGTTTAATATTCAGGACATCAAGAACATCTGAGTTAAGGCCAACTAAAATACCACCTGCAGTGGCTTTAGAAGGCAGCCAATGCCATACAAAATTTTTTGAGCCACCGATAGTATTAAGAAATGAAGCACTAAACTGATCCTTTTTAGTTTCCTGAAACCCGACAAAATCAGCATTATGATTTCTAATTATATCTATTAAGCACTGTGTCTTTCCAGGCTGTCCTAAGCCCCTGACATTCCAAAAAATACCTTTCATCTTTTCTCTTTTTTCCCGGAGTGCTTGCCCCGTTTGTTTTTACCAACCGAAATCCAGCCTTCAGAATCAGACCCCTCTCTAATAACCTCCTTCAGAGGATCAGAAGAGGTATTATGGCAAATATTCTTAACCAGACACTCTCCATTGGAATCACTATTAGAGGCAAGATTACTACCATTACTATTACTCACAGAAGATCTCCTTCCAAAATTCGATATCCTACCAACATCCATTTCTTTACATAATGCAATGTTATCAGCAATTTCCATTTCTGTGCTCCCCATATCAATATCTACTTTATTTGACAGAGAATTCAAGTCATGGAATGAAAAAGAGTCAAAAGAACTCATACCTGACAAACCTTTAGGTTTGGGACAATTTTCCAGATTCTTCAGCTTCTGTAATTCTTGTGCTTTCTGCAAAATGGTCTTGCCCTGATCCTCCAGCCGCTTGCTTCTCCTTTTACTGATCACCGGGCCCCAATGTCGCTGTCTTTTGGTTACCATCTTACCCTGAATCACAGCGCACTCATCATCAACCAGAGATACATTATCCTCCACCATATCAACCCTCTCAACACTGTCAGACGGGTCCTCATGTCCCTGAAGACCTGGGACCAGTTCTCGATCACCCAAAGCATCTTCAGCCGGTAACTCAGAATATTCAACCATTTCAGTTACAGATGAGTCCTGAGAAACAAGCTGCACACTTCCTTCACACAAACCAAAATCCACTTTGACCTTACCATCAGCCGAGCCTTTAATAGAATTTTTGGCCACATTAGAAATAACAGGATTCTGAAAACATAAATCATTCCAACGGAGACAATCAAAATCTTCCTCAGAATTTATCATTTCTAAGTCCCTTAAAAGTTTAAAGCATTGTTTTTCATCAGCAACTTTAGCCTGAGAAGAACTCTGAATGTTTCCTTGCAGAATTTGCAGCCATGTTTTACCACCAGATGTGCATGAACCTTCAATTTGCTCACATCCAGGCTTACTGGATGCACCACCTGACAAACCACATTCTTTTTTAGTCATACCACCGACTGAGCCTTTAGTGTTGGATTTGTTAACTTGATTGAGAGAAGGACTAGCCAAGTTGCGAGCTGAACTGTCCTGTTCAGTGTCCATGACATCCTTCTTCTCACTCTTATCCTCCTCTTCACCCAGATCATCAAACTCATCATCGTTCTCATTGTTATCATCATCAAGAGCATTCTCATCAGCTAAATCAGTATTAACATTTTGCTCAACTTGAAGATTAATGATAAACAGCACTTTTTTAGCCCCCATCATTCTCTGTTGAGGTATTTTCAATGGATCTCTACATGCTATTTGTAATCTCACCACTTCATAGAAACTCTTAAACATTCCAGTCCAATCAACATCCAACAAAATTCCAAAGCATGAGGCAATTTGCACAAAAATCTTCCAATTACACCACTTAGGCGGTATCCCTCTAATTTGAACCCATACTTCCTGTAATTCTTCAAAACTATCCAACTCGCCCTTCCAAGCTTCAACATAAACCGTAACACCAGATTTGTTGAGGTTAAAACTAGGAAGCAAAGCTAGGTCAGAAACTTTTTTGTGAGGAGGGAAACGAACTAAAAACCTAAAAGACTCTAGCTGTCTAACCTGCCAAGGCCATTTAGCATCAAAAATATCAGCCAAGTTTTTCTCCAGTTCAGTCAATGAAATCTCTCCCTGATCAATAGTAATTATACCACAGTTATTGAAGCGGAAAACATCACTCTTACTAGCCTCAGGAACTTCCAAATGAAAAAATCCTAGCCCATTCGCAGCACTCCCTAAGTATTTCGCAGTCTGATGAGGCTGACGACGCACCGGACAAAGATCAACCTGATGCCCAGGCTCCTCACATATGAAACAAAGTTTAGGACTCTTGCAATTCCCCACCAAGTGACCCGGCTCACCGCAATTATAACAAATAGACTTAGCATACTGAATCTCCCCCACATCAGGAGCTAACTGAGTAGATTTCGCTTGATTAGTTTGGTTCACAGCAGATTGATTAGCATGATTACCTGACGAACCCTGTGCTGGATAAGTCTGATTCTGATTTTGATTAAGAGACGCAGCAACTTGATTAGGATGACGCACCGCAGCCCTGGAAGAAGAGTACCATTGATTCGGCACTGGCTGTCGTGCTCCAAACGGTGGAGGAGGGCGCCAGCCACGACCATAGCCCCCTCTCCGACCACCTCTTCCCCAGAAGCTCCGATCATCCGCCATCTTCACAATCGAAGCAAAAGACGGTTTCCCTTTTCCGTTCCCACAGAAGAACTCAGAGAAACTCAAGGTTTTGGTATCAGGTGGAGGATGAATACTATGCGAAACAGGAAAGCAATCCGAAACCCCAAATTTACCAGAGGATAGCAAATCGCGCCGGATCCAGACGAGCGCCGAGCGCGCCGCCGGAGCCCTAGCACGGAATGAGGATTGCCCAGGAACCACCCAAAGCTGTCCAAAAAAATCTACAATCTCCTCTTCATCTTCATTCGCTGCTACTGGGTCCCCATGGCTTGACTCAGAAACAATGGACCCCAGACCAGCCTCCTGCCGAAAATGCCCTCCATTGTCCACGTTTGAACCAGAGAAACCTTTCCATGGCGGGGCACTTTTCGAGCAGACACGATCGGCGCAAGCACCAGAACTCCTACCAGGAGGGGGCGTAAGGGACAGCGAACGCACCTCGGAGATTACTTGTTGAGATTCTTCACGAACCTCGCCGGTCGGCGAAGAGACCACCGAGTCGTCCGCCTGGGCGCCCTTCCAACCGCCCGAGAGCATTTTTGTAAACGCTGCCCAGCCGATGGCTTTCCCTCCCTTCTCCCTGAATGGATAGAGTGGATCGCGAAGAATTCGATTGTAATTTTTTCCGAATTTTTAGTACTAAAAAGTGGAGATTGAAAGCTTCCTTTTGTTCTCCAATGGAAGAGACATCAAACTTCAATTTCATGTTTCATCAACTGGAGCACCGCCGCACCGCGCCCCTTCTTCTCCGACTCCGGTCGCACGGTGGTGGAACTCCTTGGCAAGCCTCCGGTTCATCCAACCCCCAAAATGGTAAACCCTGACCTCACTGATGCTCACAAGGTTACCCATTCGAACCGAGCCTCACTCATTCTTCTTCTCCGGCGAGCTCCCGCCATTACCGCCGCCCCCTCTCGGTGGCAGCCCACTCCGGTCATCTCCAGCGACAACCGACCCCACCATCGGATGCGCGTCGCCGAACTCGTGCTCAAGAAGCCCTCGGCCGAGCTCCTCCGCCGCCGCAGCTTCGCCGGCGTGACGCCCTAGCCGGAGCTCTGCTCCTCTCTCACTGCGCGCGGGCCACCCATGTCAGTCGAAGCAAGAGTCTCCAGCAAAGGGTAAAGGCGTTTTCAGTTTAGGGAAAATGCATTTTCCTTTTTCTAGCAATTCTCAGCTGACTGATAATTAATCTTCGAATATCTTTTGAAATATTAATTCAATTCCAGTAAAATAAATTTGTATAATTATCAACAATCAGAAAGAATCTAAATATGTAAAAATACTTAACTTTTGATCTGCAGACTAATTATTTATATTAACCTTTGATTGTAATGCTAATATGGTTTATAATGGAACCTTGTGAATAACAAGAACTGAAATGGTGAAATGAATATCAATGTGATGCTAAGGTTAGGATGGATTCAAGTATACAAAAATATTCAATTTTTGAATAACAGAACAATTATTTAACTTCAAAAATGGTATAAACTCTATTATAAGTATTTTTGTGCATATGGGAAATATGGCCTCGTAAATCATAAAATAAATGCTTATGTATCTGTACTCATAATAAGCCTAATCATGCAGAGGTACTGAATACTTGAACTAAGTCTAATGTATTGCATTGCGACCATTAATAAACCTTAGTATGAACATTAGTAAGAATAGTAGCATGATAGCTCATAAAATGGTAACAACACTTTGAATAGGTTCCTGGAAACAGAAGAACCCATGTATGCATAGCTACTTAAAATCAAACTCAATTTCATTCTTTTAAAGAAAGGAAATGTTAATGATAACAAAAAGTAAATAGGTAATCTATTGCAATCAAAGTTAAAATAATGCTAAACCAAGTTTAAAACATTTCTAGGATGATACTCTGCTAATACCTGAAAAATGAATCAAGAATCATGTATAGGTTAGTTGGAAATCAAGTTCGAAACTTGGCCGATTTAAGGTTTGCAAATGTGATCATTTAGTCTATTTCAACGACAAATAAAGTAACTCGTCTAAACACTAAAGTGAGTGAAATCAGTTTAGAAACGCTGTACAAAGTTTATACTACCGTAATCTGTAAAAAGAATCTTATTCCATTAAAGTTTGCCTATTAATCTCATTAGCTCAAAACCCTTAAGTGTTAACCTTTTTGTTTCACTTTTGGCCGATTCCGAATAACGTCAATTTAACAATGCCACTTAAGCCTTTTCAGCAATGGATATAATGCTTCATCTAAATGCTAAAACTTATGAAATTAGCTTAGTAGTGCTCACCAAAGTGTAGACCACCCAAATATGAAAAGATAATCTCATTTCATTATGTATTGCCTATTAATTTTGATAGTTTAACAACCCTAAGCGTTCATGTGCTTGAAAGCCACAATATGAATGAACATATGTCTGCATACATATCTTCATGTGTGCCCTTTTACTCATATATACCTATCTGATGTATATGAGTCATAGAAGTCAGCTAATTGTAACCAAAAGTTTAAATAAGCGTTGCTTTGAATCTGAATCCTAAGAAAAAGAATGAACGAACAATAGTTGAAAATGAAGAAAACTATAGTTAAGTAATTTGTATCACCAGAACCTTCTCAAAAATTATGTAAACTAAGTCAGTAGCCTAAATTAGAAGATCTAGCTTGTGCAAAACAAATTCTATGTGAAATCTATTTAAAGTAAAAGAACTAATCACTCATGAACTTATATGATCACTTAAGACTTTTCATTGTTTCGCAAAGCAACTCATCTAAACCTGCATTTAGTAAAGAATAGCCTAGAATTGATCCCTAAGTTATGCTCTGCAAGAATCTAAGGAAATAATCTTGCTTTGTCTAGCTTTGGCTCTAAATCCCACTCAAGCAAAACACATAAGTAAATAAGGGTTCAGGAGGCATGCTGGGAGCAATAAGCTTATTATGCTTTGCAACTAATGAATAATTGTATTAATCTAACCAATCTTTGCATCTTGAATTTGTAAAATAAGACTAATAAATTCATAAAGAGCATTCCCTGTTTCTTTATCAGAGTTTATTTGTTCTTGCTATCTATTTCTTTTGCTCTTATTGAAGTTAGTATTTGCTGTATTTTCTGTTGATCGACGTGTAGAACCCGACGTCTCTATCTTCTTCTTCGTCGTTATCAACCGCAATCCTTGTCTTCACCGTAAGCAATGATTAAGCAAGGCAAGCATCCTTTGACCATATTGATCCCAGTATTTTATATTCCTTTTGTGCATCAAATTGTTTTGTGCATGCGATTACTTTATGTAAATTGCTATCTTGTGGATGTGGTAGTTATACCTGTTGTCTCGTGAATCTCCTTTGAAGATTATGAACATGTGAACCTTGATAACCATAGATTGAGGTTAGACATCTCTTAATGTCATCACAGGTATATCGATCATATTTAACTTGCTTAGCCATGCTTTAGAGTCAGCAATGTACATGATCAAATCAATGTTTGTTTTTCCTGAAAACAATGGAAAATAGCACTGTTGATTGTAGGTACTTTGATTAAAAACCCAAAATAAAACTATGCTTTGATGCGGGCGATTATTTGGCGATAGCCGGTTGTGCAACAAGGGCTTTGCACGTAGTGTAGGGTGAAGTGTCGCCCGTGTCGAATTAAGGACCGAGCAATGGGATGCTATTGATCCGAGATTTCCGTGCAACCACGAGGTCCGGTATGGGACGGCCATAACTTATTAAGTTATTTAGACTTGGCTTTGTTCATTGGTAGGCGGGAGCTTAGCGCAAGCATTCCGGTTTGGTCTGCTTGGAAGGGTTTCCACCCACGCAACGGTGTACGCCCTGCCGTGTCTAGAAACGTTGTGTTGAGTGTGTGAAAGTGGATCCACCGTGTGAAAGGAACCACGTGTGGCGTGTGTGTTTCTAGTTCTACGGCGGGGGATTAACGTCCCGGGCTGGATCAAAGCCATGTCTAGGTAATGTAACGGTTATGTATGATCTCCTGGACGGCGCACCTAAGGAAGTGCGTCGAGCAAAAGATTGATCATTCCTTGTGGGTAAAGTTGTACACCTCTGCAGAGTTTAAATCTAATCGATTAGCCGCGCTCGTGGTCATGAGCACTCGGTGAAGTCATTCCAATGTTAGATGTTTTATTATTTCTTAAATGGGTTGGTATCATTTGTTTTGCAAACTGTGATTTTCGTCGAAGGGCCGACATTGATGGAATTTCAGGAATGGGAATGTTTCGCCGCTCACGTCATGGAGGACTGTGAGTGTTATTATGCTTTATTTACTTGCTATCAAATAAACTTGCTCTTTTAAATTTCGTTTGCAAATAACTTGATTTACAAATGCAAATTCGCTTTATGCAAATTAACTGTAGTAGCCTCCTTTGAAATGGCCTGCATATATGATAGGTTTTGCTCAAGTCTTGCTGAGTGCGTAAAGTACTCACCCTTGCTTAATTATATTGTAGGTGGTTGAGAATGCGAGGCTTCGAAGTTGTTCATCGCAGGTTGCGGGTTCTTCCTTGAAGCGTGTTCTATCTGGAGTTTATGCCTGGTCAGTTGCCTGCGGGTCGGTTGGGCAAACTACGGGTGATTGCTTCTTTGCTGCTATAATCTCTGAGTTGTAATATTTCGGTAATTATTCGTTTCCGCTTAATTAATATGTTGTATGGTTGTGATTTCATTTGTTGAAATGTGCGTGCTAGCTACTGATCCAGGGACTAGTACTGCGAGCATATTAGATTTCCATTTTTGCATTCTGTGTAAAAATGGGGGTCGTTACAGTATAAAAGTTAAATTTGTGGCAAAAGACCAGAATGCCCTCGACAAATCAACGGTCAAATTTAATTTCTACTACCGCTATATACTACCATGGTAGTGCACAGTAAAAATTCTCTAATTTGCGGCATCTTATTGCTCATGAGAAAGTGCACAGTGCAATAGCTTGTGTCAGCAACATGACTTCTCTTCAGGAACTAAAATTCAAGGTTCAAAATTCTAGCAACATTCAGATAAGACAACTTCAATCCATGAATCAGCTTGTAACACTTGGAATTACTCAACTTGAAAATGTGAAGAGTAAAGAAGAAGCTAGTGGCGCAAGCTTGATAGACAAAGAGCATCTAGAAGAGTTGTCGTTGTCATGGGATGATAGCAGCATGAGCCCAGAACCGACTACCGAGAGAACAAGAGATGTGCTTGAGGGTCTTGAGCCACATCAGAACCTCAAACATATACGAATAACTGGGTACAGTGGTGCTACCTCCCCATCCTGGCTTGCCAGTAATGTCTCGGTTACCTCATTGCAGACACTTCATCTAGAGAACTGCAGGGAATGGCGAATTCTTGGATCTCTTGAAATGCTTCAACTCCTTAGGAAGCTGACATTGGTAAGGATGCGGAACTTGATGGAAGTTTCAATTCCTTCTTTGGCAGAGTTAGTCCTAGTTAACATGCCTAAATTGGAAAAATGTTCTTCTGGTACTAATGGGCGGGAATTGACTTCCTATCTAAGGGAACATGACTCAACTGAATGATTTCACGCTTTTCCAGAGTTATTCTTCTTTCCAAGCCGAGCAGAAGTCATGGTATCCGTCTCTCAAAAAACTCACCATTGGGCATTGTCCTCGTATAATGTAATTATTTTTTCTCATTAATTTTTCTTGCTCAATATTACATTCGCGAATTCTTAGGCACTTACCTTGATAAATGATGTTGCAGCAATTGGGAAATCCTTCCATTGGAAGAGATGAGGGCACTCAAGGAGTTGGAGTTGATGTGCGTGCATGTTGTCAAAGAACTGATGGTTCCTTCTCTGGAGAAGTTGGTCTTGATTAAAATGCAGAGCCTAGAAAGTTGCAGCGGGCTAACTGCTTCTCCACCTCTGCAAGTTTCGCCTTCACAAGGAGAGCAAAAGGAATGGGTATCTAGTCTCCGTAGACTCACCATCCATGATTGCCCCAGTTTGATAGTGTCGCATCCTCTTCCGCCTTCAGCTCCGATTTCTCAGTTATCCGTCAGGGGAGTTCCGAGATTTCCAACAATGAATGTGGGTTGGAGGTGTCTCACAATTGAATCTAATGAGTTGAGTGTGCTGGATGAGAAGATCTTGGCATTTCATAATCTTAGGGGCAATAATACAACATTGTCCGAGTTTGATCTCTCTTTCAAGTGAAGGTTTCAGCCAGCTCACCACTTTAGAGACTTTGCGCCTGTTCGACTGCACTAATTTGCTGAAGTCACACTTTATGCCAGAGTCTGTCCTGGAAGACATTACATCTGCAAACAGCCTTGTCCTCCCATCTCTCAGATCTCTCTCCATTTGGTCATGCGGCATAACAGGGAGGCGGCTAACGCAAATGCTTTCGCATTTGATATCTCTTGAGGAATTGACATTAAGTGGCTGCCCACAAATAAAATTGTTATCAATCAGTCAACCTACAGAAGCGGAAGAAGACGGCAGACTGGCTCCTGCAGCTACAGTAGTGGCGTCCTCAGCCCAAGACGAACTAGTGTTGAAAATACCATCTAATCTCCTCTGTTCTCTAAAGCGGTTATCTATTTATGACTTACGAGATCTGGAGTTCTGTGGAGGCTTTGGAGGATTCACATCTCTCGAGGTGCTAGACATTTATGGTAGTGATTGTCCCAAGCTGTTGCTGGGTGAAACGAAAGATGATGGTACAGTGGATGAGACATTAAGATTACTACCGCCATCACTTCAACAGCTTAGTATCAGTAGTCTCCCAGCCAATATGCACTCCTACTCTCCTAAAGGCCTCAAGAAATTGTGTCTGCTCAACAGCCCTTATTTGAAGCGTGTACATCTGCATTCCTGCACGGCCTTGGAGGAGTTGCGAATCTTGGGGTTTAAACAGCAGGCAGTGTTGGAGGGCTTGCAGTTCCTCAGCTCCCTTCGAAGCTTGCGTATTGGTATGAATCCCGATCTGTCTGCTAAATGGGATCTCAAACTGCAGGAGCTGGGCGGAAATCAGAATGGACTGCTTCCTGCGTCACTTGACAGACTTGAGATCCAGAATCTCACAGACGAGGTCCAGTCCCGTCTGCTGTCCTGCCTCCCTCGTAGTCGTATCACCGAATTAGCGATATGCTATAGTCCAAAATTGACGTCTCTACAGCTCAGAAACTGCACGGCACTGGAACAGTTGGAAATAAGAAATTGTGAGTCGCTTGCTTGTATCGAGGTCTTCCAGTCCATTAGAAACCTTAGGTTCTTGAAAGTATTTGAGTCCCCCAGGTTGGAGCTTCTGTCGCAACAGCCAGGGGCATCTGAGATGTGGTCTCGATTGAGAACTCTTGAGATTGATGACGCCTCTGTCGTTTCCATGTCCTCCTGCAAACATCTCACGTCACTGCGATGCCTGCGATTCCGTGCTTGGGGGAGCAAGCATGGCGTGAGCATGGTGAGCCTAACAGAGGAACAAGAGAAAGCGCTTCAGCTTCTCACCTCCCTCCGAGACCTCGTATTTTATGGATACCCAAATCTTCTGTCACTTCCTGCAAATCTACGAAGCCTTGCCTCCCTCGAGTGGTTACAAATCATCGATTGTCCGAGCATTGCAATGCTGCCAGAGATGAGACTCCCACCTTCGCTCAAGGACCTTTGGTTGTGCAGTTGCAGCGAGGAGCTATGTATGCAAGGCAGAATGGCAGAGACGGAGGAGCTAAGTGTCACGATTGCTGTGGGGCTGACTCTGATAAACACCGAAGGTCATTTCTAAGGTACAATTTTGTCGTCGCAATTAGTCGATACACTCACCCTCCATTCTTCTTGCTTAAAAGTAATTGATCTTTTTGCAGACATACTGCAGCAAAACGAACCACGAGTTGTTGTACAGATTATGCCACTGCCTTGCTGCATTCATTGTCTTCAGCCCATCTGAGCAAGTGTGAGAGATGTTTCGATCATCCTCCCATTCTCGTGCATCCTCTCCTTTGGTTATCGGCTGACCGTAAACCTTGCCCCCGGCCTGTTTGTCTTATGCTTCTATTTTTGCAACTAGTTATGTTCAGTGGCTTACTTGTTGGTGGCATTTGCATTCTGAGGGATGTACCAATTAAATACTTGAAACAAATTGATTCATCTTTCACTTCTTAATTCAGTACCACATCTTTTGTTTCTTTTCTGTTGTGTCATTTATCATCTGCTGTGTTTATCCTGATAATTTGTATTAACTAGAAAACTAGATACTGTATGATTGTACCCTTACTTGCTCCTGTTTTCTGACTGTTTGGTGTGAAGTCACGGCAGCGGACCGCTGGAAGACTGGAACCAAAGCTTCCCAAGTTACCATCATGAGTCCATGACACGCCAACCAACATTGCTCATCTTATTTTGTTTGTTCATTCATCTGGTATCTCTTGCTGGGGAAAATATCCAGTGCAATTAAAGTTTTGGTGAAACTACTGTGCAACCTTACTAAAAAAAGTTTCAAAAAATTTTGAAAAAAATCATGGATGTACATCTCAGCTTACCCCATCTATATATAAAATTTCATGATCAAATTCGTCCTGTGCTAAGAGTAATAAAAAAGACAAACTTGATCATGAATAGGAACAGTTTCTATTCATGATCAACTTTGTTTTTTTTAACTTCTAGAACAGGACGAATTTTATCATGAAATTTTATATGTAGATGGGGTAAGCTGAGATGTACATCCATGATTTTTTCCAGAATTTTTTGAATCTTTTTTTAGTAGGGTTGCATGGTGGTTTCACCAAAACTTTAATTGCACAGGATATGTTACCCTCTTGCTAACCTAACACCTAGCTGGCAGATATTCATGTGCTGTGTTTTTATATTTCAAACAAAAAGTACTTGGCGACTGCAGATCTCGCTTATTCGGATTTGAAATAAGGAACATGTAGTACTGAATCAATAAAAATAGGGACGACCCATATTGATGGATCTTTGCATCTTTCACGGCCGAACCTTCACCCTGTGTGAAGTGTGTACACAATTCAGTGCTAGCTTAGTTTTGATTGTTTTCGACTTTTGTCATCCTGAATCTTCTTGGTTTAAAGCATGATAAATCATCTTTTGGAGCGTGACGTTATATCGAGTAATCGCTGTGAATGTGATGTGTCAGGTGTGGACAGGTAGATTTCACCTCGGTTGGACCAAGTCCCTGGAGATGGATGGCACGATTGTTCGGCGACGATCCCCTACAAAACCTGGAGGTCAAGGTGAACCGGTTCGTAGAGACACTTTCATAAACTGCAGCCTAGCAAACAAGTCTGAACTGCGTGAGTGTCATGGCATCAACTACCAACTCAACGCAAGATCAGACGAGATCAAATCGCCGCAGATCACACCCAAGCCCCAATAACCGATACTTTGGAGATCACTAGCAAAGTGCCCGTGCACTGCTACAAATAAAATTAGTTATATTACCTAGCGCATCAAGCCATTGTTGTGAAACTAAGCTTATATCACGCCATCACCTCCAACGAAGCAACCAACTCCAACGAAGAAAACCCACCTCCACAACTTCTATAAGCAGTGCCATGAAGCAGATGTTCCAGACCAGCTCACTGACTGATTGAACAGTGTTGTTATCCTCTTCTATGAAGTCCAAACTAATGAGCACGCCTTTTTCACCATGCAGGGGGCGCTCCGGAGCAAAGCTTACCTGTGAGCCTGCCCATGCTGCGCGATACTCCAGGCGATGGTGTCTCCGGTCCTCAACAAGTGGAGCTTCCTCCTTCTGTGCAGCAGCAAGGAAATGACAACCAGTACTCTCAGCAGGCATTTTCGGAAGTTAAAAGCTCCTCTGACTCTTCTCCAAGCCACCAGCCGCTGGCCCAGACAGAAGACTTGGATGCTTCAAATTGCATGCACCACCTTATTCGGGATGTCTTCCTGCATCCTCCTCAGCCTGTTCTTCCTGCCTTTGTTCCGCATGCAGACATCAAAGACTCATCCAATGGCCCGGGATTGCTCAGGTCCAAACCTGGAAGGCCTGCACCAAACCGGGGAAGATCCTCTCCGCGTCGCAGCCAGCGTCTAGCTTCAAAGAAAAGTGCCGTCCCAACAGCAAAAATGGCAGAGGAGCTCCTGGCCCGTCGACTGGGATTATGCAAGCCGGATGCGGAGTATTACATCAAAGTTAAACAGCATTTTCAAGGAACCTCCGTCAGCAAACGTCTTAGCAGCCCTGCGGAACATCTGTCAACTGAACGGCCAAAACCAACATGGCGTCCAGAACATGGTGTCCCTCATCGAGTCTGAGGTCACGCCCAGCATGGGCTGATTCTGTTAGTCCTTAGTGTCCTCTTTTGCTAGCTCATGGTGGTCAGTCCATTGAAACATATGTTGCTTTACTTTTGCCATGGCCGCGGAAACCTGGAAGGAGGGACCTCGAATTAGGAGGTGGGGATGGAAGAGGGTGGTGAACGTATGCTCCAGTAGGAAGGATTCCGATTGAAGCCCACCGGGTGAGTAATCATGATGGTTGCGGCTGGTTTGGCCGGACTTGGGGAGGACGTAGAAGCCAGCAAGGTCCTGTGAGCGTAAGATGAAACTGAGTGAGGGGAAATGAAGAGGATGCTCGGGAACGGGTTTTGACGCGAGTTGTTTTGGACGGGGATGACCGGAGATGAAGTTATGCACAACGGCGATGATTTGACGGCAGTGGTGTCCTGGTCGCCACCATGTGTGCTGACGAAGAACCCGGACGGATTCCCAGTGAGCCTCTGCTCCTCCCAGAAGGAACCCGCGCAGTTGAAGAACGCCTTCCTCTACGCGGCCATGGCGTCGTACCTCGTCGGGAACTGAATATCACCCCGCTGGCATCCTCCTGGTCCGACGGCGGCGCTGCGTTGTTTTGACGCAGGGTTTGTTCCTTCGAGTTCGGGGAAGTTGGTTTTAGTTCGGGAGTTGTACGGCATAAACCTGGCGGGAGATTCGATGATTTGATTTGTTTTATTTTGTGCGATTGATGATTTGTCTAGTATATTTTACTGACATATAGTTTTAGCAACGATATAAGTAAATAAGGACAAATCATTAATTTTTTCATTCTTTTTAAGCAGGGATGATTTATTATCGAAGGGTCCGAGAAGGTTGCATGTTGGGTGTAGCTTGCAAGGTTATCAAAATTTTTTAGCTTCTTTTATCTAATTTTTTTTTCACATATACACTCCTTTTGAACAGAATTACAAATATAGCTCTGTTCTAACCACAGAACGTACCTCTCTCGCTCCCCTACCACAGAAGGAGATTTTTCGCGTTCGTCTGTCGCGGCAGTGGAAAGCAGCAAAAAAAAATCCTTTACTTGTTTCAAAATGTATACAACTTGCATCGAAAAGTGATGCAAAGAAGCACCTCTCTTTTTGTTTTTCTGCTGGGCTTGCTTAATTCTGACTTCCCTTACGTCACGTTAACATGCTGACTCTTCTCATTCTCATGGTACCATCGCCTGTTGTAAAGTCCTCCGCTACAATGTCATGGTGCGAGAGAGGAAGGATGTGGAGCATTATTTTAACTCGTGTCACCTGTGAATTGTCAATGTCGAGGAATGCACGTTTCCATCAACTGTGAGGATGATGCTAGGCTTAGGGAGGTGAAGGAAGCAGAAGCGGCTCTGAGGTCCACCCCACACTCGAAATGATGAGATGCAACGAAGATAAAATGATGCTATCTGACCAACACTAACAGGTCCTCCTTTACCTGTTTTTTTTAAAAAAAGTCCTCCTTTATCTTCTTCTAATCCATGCACTACTACCACTACTACTACTCATGCTTGTTACCTGGTTCTAATTACTAATTAAGCTCTTTTACAGTGGATTAAAATCAATATAAGCCGTCTATTCCTTTGAATCTAATGGTTAAAATCAATTTAGATCTAGTTATATTACCACCTGTAGTATTGGTAGTAAAATTCAGGAAGAGATAAAAGGGTAAAAATTTTTGTCATACTATTTGTTCTCTATGGTAAAACACGTCTTATCATCATGATGAATGACGGATGAATAGATAAGAGATCTCTGAAGATAACCAATTATTCGGTGAATCCAAAACTGTGAACGAACTAGGAAAAGTCTAAAATATCTCTGATGAATAGATAGGAAAAGTCTAAAATACCTTGATGAATGGATAGTTAAATTTAATTTCTACTACTATTGCTTACTACTAATATTATCCATAGTAAAATTTCTCTTACTAATTACTACTTTCTTTTCCCAATTCCAGCAAGGCAACCAGAGACTATCTAATGTGGCCGCAGAAGAAAAGGGAAAAAGACGAGCCAGTGCTAAGCTAGCTCGCTCCTGAATCAATTCAATTCATCCAATCCAATCCAATCCGACCCTCCTGCAGGTAGGGTTAAAATTTTGAGAGCAACTACCAAACGGTATACCGTTGGGAATCACTTCCAACGGTATACCATGGTGTATTGGGTTCACGGGTAGGTTTCGTTACTAGATTTCACGGGTAAGTTTCATAATGTCTCACGGATAAGTTCCATGAGTTTCATGAGGTTTCAAGTTTCATAAGGTTCGCATTTCATTAAAAAAAGTTTTATAGATAAGTTTCAACCAAAGGTTTCATCGAATGACACAATGCTAACTTTTTTAATGAAATTGAAACCTCATGAAACCCATGAAACTTATAGGTGAGACATCATGAAACTTACCCGTGAAACCTAGTAACGAAACCTACCCGTGAACCCAATGAACCATGGTATACTGTTTGAAGTGATTCCCAACGGTATACCGTTTGGTAGACTTTCTGTAAAATTTTTGGCAAAATTTCAGATTTTGGGACAGGGCAAAATCTGAAGTAATGGCTGAATTTAAACTTTTGAAAAAAATTTGAATTTGCTACAGTAATTTCAAAAAATTCGGTGAAATTTCAAGCAAATTGGGCGAAATTTTGGATTTTGAAATTGGATTTTGATGTTTTAGGGCCGTATTTGATCGGAATTAGTCCAATAACCCTTAAGAAAGTCATCTTACAAGAAAATTTGTTGAAAAACTAATTTTTTGACACATTTTAAAATTTAGGTAGAAATACTGTCAGATTTTTATAAAATTGTACAAGCTTGATAATGATCTGAAATATTTATGGTACCATATTTAGTAGTGTAGGATCATACATAAAAATTTTAAAAATAATTAAACTTCATTTGTTATCTTTAAAAAATCAAAAATAGAATGGACATAATTGGGACAATAAACTTGTTAGATTTTTCTAAATTTTCTTGAGTGTGATCATGATTTAAATTTTTATTAAAGATTAAGAATTGCCTCATTAATATTCTATAAAAATTTTTAAAAAATTAAACTTTTTTGTTTGGTCAATAAAATCTATAAAACCTTGAACTTCATTTGTTATACTATATTGCAAAAACCAAAAGAGAAAGAACATAAATGCTACTGTGTCTTGTAAGAATTTTATAAATTTACTGGAGTGTGATCATAATTTAAAATTTTTATGAGATCTTAAAAACTTCCTTATCACTCTTCTATAAAATTTTCACAAACTTTAAACGTTCTTTTATTGCTAAAGCAAATCTATGTATTGATTATCAGGCTTTTATCAGGACGTAGCACTGTCAGAATTTTTGGAACATCTTCAAGCATGATAATCATATGAAAAATTTAAAAACATTAGTGATATATCAGGACCTTCCAAAAAAAATTTCTAAATTTTTCAACATGGTTGGACTATTTTTCATTCTGTTCAAATTTGCCAGTAAGGCTTTTATGTCGGGACCCGGATATGCAAATCCGAAACCCTCTGTGTATACTGCACTAGTCCAGGATCGCGCTAGTGCACACAGTGGAAACATAGATGACATATCATTCCATACATCGAAATAACTAAGAAGAGCAAATTTTTATTAATTAAAGCAAACGACCTTATGGTTAAGGTTCATACACCAATTCCTCTTGGCTTAAGAAACAAATGAAACTGTTGCAGCGGAAACATATTAACTTAGGCCATTCGATATGCCACAGGCAATCGTCTAGGGAAATGCCTTCCTAGTCCACGTAGTCTTCATAGTACTCCTCCTCTGGATATTCATTACCTGGTTCTTCCTCAGCTACTGAAAAACATGGGCGTAAAGCCGTGAGTACAAAACGTACTCAACAAGCCGAGGGGAAATGATGTAATATATTCATGCACGGCTTGTCAAAGGATAGTCATATGGTTCATTTGCAGAAAGCAATACTTGAATTTAAATACAATAAATAGATTGAAAGCAGATTGATAAAACAATAATAAATAACAGGTAAATCAATGGTAGACAACATGAACAGAATGACGAGGCATCACCCTACGTTATTCGAAACAAGTATCAACCACACAATCCAACAGTATAGCTTTAGACATCAACACCATAGTGAACTCCCCGTTCACTTCCCAACAATTCCACATTTCAAGAAATCACTCTATACCCCGTGTGAAATCCCCAGGCTTGTCCATGACCGTGGACACGGCTATTCGAATAGTTTTACACTCTGCAGAGGTTGTACAGCTTTACCCATAAGATATGAACATCTCTTAGTGCAATCGATATTAACACACTTCCTTTGGTGTGTCGCAGAGATATCATGACAAAGCCTTTACAATGCACGCCCAAACTCGATCGCCTCTAAGGTTTCGCCCTCGGGGCCCTCTTGAGCAGGTGAATCTACCGTCCATCCCGAACCCACACATACTGATTAGCGTACTCAAGAGTAAACAATGCAAATTAATCAGCTAAGTGTGTCCCATACCAGACTTGTGGTTGCACGGTTAGGCCCAGTTCAATGGCGCACAAGATTAAGTCCTTAAATTATCTCAAGCAAGACAACCACATCCCAATGTGCTAGACAAGACCCCTTCTTCGCACGATCACTTGGGAAAACATTTTGTTCAACCAAGACCAATGGCATCCCCTGTCATGGTACAACAAGTTTTACAACAGTGGTCAACAACCATAATTCAATATCTCATTAGGTCAAATTTAACTTTAGTTCACAGATGATATGAATCCCGACGTATAGTTAAGCAGGTCTAAGCTTAGCTACGTTAACCCAATGTTGGTACTACAATTATGTCCAACTAGTAAACAACCCAATCTAGGACTAACAATGGATACATGGCATATCAATAATCAAGGTGGCATACTTGCAATCAGGTAAATAGCTACTCCCGTAAACTAATCATGGATACACAAATAGCATGCAATTGTATAAAACAAATTACTTTTGCAAACATAGGTACAACATGGTCAAAGGACTACGACTTGCCTTCGTCGACGAGGTGTGATGCGCTACTCTGAAAGTCTTCTCCTTCGTTGGCGACTACAACCGCTTCTTCGGCTACACGCAAAACGAAACACGAAAAGAATAAAATATATTTAAAAGAAACTAAAAATTATAATAAAAATACTAACAGATAGAGGATGAATTTAGATGAATTTAGCAATTGGAATCACTCAATTCGGAGTTACGACGGAGGAGAAACAATTGTTTGAATTCTCAAAATCCTGAAAATTGGAAACCGAGGAATATTCTTTTGGAATCTTTTCTTTTCTCAAATTTCTGATTTTCTTGTCTCTCTTACAGCTGGGCCCCACACGTCATAGGCTTGGCCTTCTTCTCAAATGAGTCTGTACAGAGAAGTGCATGGAGAGGAGCAATGCCATGGAACTATGGAAGAACCAACCAAGGAAAAAGAGGGAAGGGCAGCTCGGCCAGTGGGGAGGGGCAGCGACCGGAGGGAAGGGCTCACCGGTGGCGACTGGCCGGCAGCGGCACGGCCAGAGGCGGCGACGCGGCCAGGGGCGCGGTGGCCAGCACGACTGCGCGGGGCACGCAAGCGGCGGCCACGCTCGGGCGGCGGTGACCGGGGCCGGGGAAAGGTGCAGCGGGGGTGGCCGAAGATGTTGAGCATGGTGGCCAGCGACGGCGAGCACAAGAACGGCCACGGCGAAGTAAAACCGACGACCAAAAACAAGCCGACGGCATGACGGTCAAAAACTCTCGAAAACTTGAAATTTCTTGAAACTAAAGTGAGCATCGGATAGCTAGCATCGAGGGGAGTCTACGGGTGCAAGGAATTGAATTGATTCTTACCCAATCGGGAGAAATTGACGACGAACGGAACGACGGTTGACGACGAACAAACTCGAAATCCGGGGTCAAACTACAACGAAAATCAAATTCGATTGAATGGTTGTGATCACGGATGCAAAAGGCACAAAGTGATGCGGTTGATTCACCGGAAAACTCACCGGAGCAAAAGATGGCTTGCCGGTGTTTTTGGAGGACGCCGGACGTCGGTTTTCATGAGTTTTGGGATGGCAAACAACACAGAACCAAAGGGGCAAGGTGAGCACGGTGTAGAGGACGTCGATACGCACGTTTGGAGTACTCACACGCTCGGAGAGGAGGAGAAACGGAGGAGTTATGGCTAAAACAAGAAACGGCAAAGATTTGATTGCAGCGACCGTTTCGCTTCATTTCGGGATAAGCAATGGTGGGATAATCAATCTCCATTACGACGCCGTCGCAACGCTTCAAATCCCATGCGTTTTGGTGCAATATAATGGAAGATATGAATGATTGAAGTTGGAGCTTGCAAAAGGGGAGAACAGGAACAGATGCGAACGGTGTTGGTCTAATGAGGAAGATGAACAGTACCCCGCCACGTGTCGCTGTATTATTGGTTGGAAGAAATGAAGAGATAAAAGCGCGAGGAATAAAATAGTAAAAATGATCTAAAAATCTTGAAAAAATTCATAAAAATACTAGAGATTATTAGAAACTCAATAAAATTGGTTTCACTAAATTTTTATGAATTTTGAAATTTAGAAAATTTCGGAACGAATATACTGATTTTGATGAAAGACCGCGAGAGATAAAATAGCAAAGAGATTCTAAAAATCTTGGAACAATTCTCAAAATCATTTTAGAATATTTGGAACCTAATGCAATGGATTTTGAGATTTTTAGAGTATTTTGGAACTTGGATGAAATTTCAAATAAGAACCAGAATTGAGAATTTGATTTTGCGGACGGTAAAGAATTGAACTTCAATTTCGGAAGGATATGGATGCCAGGTTAATTATAACAGCAAGAAAAAACTAAATTTTGAAATTAATTAATTTAAATTAACTTTAGGCAAAAGACTGAAATTAGAGATGTTACATTTTATTAGGATAAGAGCACTGTCCGAATTTTTAAAAATTCTTGAATTTTGATCACCATCCGAAAATTTTATGAAAGCATTAGTGATTCATCAGCATCATGCACAAAAAATTCAAAATTTTCTAACGTCGTTTGTACCATTTTTCATCCGGTTCAATCTTGCCGGTTAACGTTTCATCTGAATAGTACCATGTTTGAATTTTAAAAAATTCCACAGACCTAAAAATCATCTGAAAATTTTATGAGAACATCTCTAATATTTCAGAAACCTTCAAAAAAACTTTCAAAATTTTTTAACATCATTTGGACTATTTTTTATCAGTACAATTTCGTCAAAATTTTGAATTTTTGGCCAAAATTTCGGTAGGAAAAAAACCAGATTTGAATTTTTCTTTTTGAATTTTGAATGGATTTCATCCAAAATAACAAAATTTTGCCAAAATTTTGGATTTCGGCTGTTGGGCGAAATTTTGTTCAAAACGAAATTTGAATCCAGGTACCAACTCCCTCGATAGCCCACTCTACGTCGATGCATTTGAATTACTAGCCTGTATAGCGCGCTACGCTGCGCCGCGCAAATTTTAGTCCGGGTTTTTTTGGAAAAAATTTGATAAATTTTGTCGGATTTTTTATTTTCGTAATTTTTAAATAAAATGGGTCGGTAGGACCCGCTGGTGAATCCACGGGCTATTACAAACCTTCGACGAATCAGTGTTTAATCTACGGGTTACTATAAACCTTCGATTTAAATGTTTTTTTGGTGGCGAAACATTTTTCAGAAAAAGGTGTTTTTTTGGTGGCGAAAATATTTTTTCCGGGAAAAACGTGTTTTTTTGTGGCAAAAATATTTTTTCCGGTAAAAACGGATCGGCAAATCGATAAGTTGCTATAAACCTTCGACGAATCTGTGTTTTTTTGTGGTGAAAACATTTTTTCCGGGAAAAGCGTGTTTTTTTTGTGGCGAAAATATTTTTTCCGGGAAAAACGGAGGTCGGTAGGACCCGTTGGCGAATCCATGAACTGCTATAAACCTTTGACGAATCCGCGTTTTTTTTAGAAAACGACGGTTAAGACCTGTCGGCAAATCGATAGGTTGCTATAAACCTTCGACGAATCTGTGTTTTTTATGTGGCGAAAATATTTTTTTCCGAGAAAAATGTGTTTTTTTGTGGCGAAAATATTTTTTCCGGTAAAAACGGATCGGCAAATCGATAAGTTGCTATAAACCTTCGACGAACCTGTGTTTTTTTTATGGCGAAAACATTTTTTTCGGGGAAAACATGTTTTTTTTGTGGCGAAAACATTTTTTCCGGGAAAAACGGAGACGAATCTGTGTTTTTTTGGTGGTGAAAACATTTTTTCCGGGAAAAACGGAGAAAGGACCTAAACGTATGAACCAGGGACCTGTTTGTTAATTTTTTGGACCTGTTCGCTATCCTGAAAAATTAGAAAAGGGCTTGTTCGCGATTTGTAATTAACGGGAGGTTTTTCCGTAAAATACCGCGCCAGGGACCCAAACGCGAAGAAAAAAAATATTTTTTTGTCTCACAAAAAATCGCGAAGGACCTATTAGTAATTCGGAAGGACCTATCTGTAATTTCAAAAAATTAGAGGATGTTTTCGCAAAACGGCTTGGGGGGCACGTGGCCCCCCTGATCACTCGCCGAACGCTCCCGCTATAAAGGGTGTAACCATTGTATATGTGGGGCCTATTCGCCCGTAGGACATCAGTGCCACATAATTTGTCAGTCCTTAGCACGAATCATCTCATTCGTTTATGCTCCCTCCATTTTTTATGGCCTATTTGTTTTACAATTTTGTTGCAAATTATTATATGTGAATGCTATTTTGTATCCTTAGCACTTATTGATTTACAGATTCAAAATAAGTGTCTTCTAAGCAAGTGGTTATTTAAATTATTGAATGAGCATGAGATCTGGCAGACTTTGCTTCGCAATAAATATTTAAGTTCAAAATGCTTGTCCCAAGTGCATATTAAGGCCCCGTTTGGTACGGTTCCAGATTCTAGTAGAAACGAAGCGGTTAGGATTCTTGGTAGAAACGTTTTGTAGAATCGAATCCGGAGGAACGGGTTGCTAGCCGATTCGACCACGGCGTGTAAAAATCGAAACGATTCGCTTTGAAACGTTCCGAGTCCTATTCCGTTTGGTTGGATTTATTTCAGATTCTAGGAGAAACAGTCCGGTTCCAAGTTGCCAAACGGGGCCTAAACCTGGGGACTCACATTTTTGGAAAGGGCTATTAAAAGTCAAGGAGGATTTTTTGAATTGTGGATCCTTCCGGATAAGGGATGGTTCACAAACTAGTTTTGGGAAGACATTTGGGTTGATTCTGCGCCACTTAAGGCACAGTTTTCGAGTCTATATCAAATAGCTCATTACCCACATGATACTGTGGACAAGGTTATGATGCAAATGCCACCAAATATTAATTTTCGACGAGCTTTATCAGGGGATAAATTGATGGCATGGTATAATCTAATTGCCAAATTAGCTAATTGTCAGCTTAAAGATGGAAGGGACATCTTTTATTGGGATCTTCATAGACATGAGCAATTCTCGGTTCGTTCTATGTATCAATATTTGATGAACCAAGGTATTCCTTTCAGAAGTAAATTCATTTGGAAGTTGAAACTTCCTTTAAAGATTAAAATTTTCCTCTGGTACTTACAACGTGGAGTTCTTTTAACAAAGGACAATCTAGCTAAGAGAGGGTGGAATGGGAATCAAAGATGTTGTTTCTGTAATTGTAATGAAACAATAACACATTTATTTTTTGATTGCCAACATTCAAAAAATATTTGGTGAATAGTACATATTGCTACTGGTTTACCATCGCCAAAATCTTTGATACATCTGTTTGGTCATTGGTTAATTGGCCTTGAGAAAGGTGCAAAGAGACTGATTTTTGTCGGGAGTGCTGCCCTTTTATGGGCTATTTGGTGTACGCGCAACGATCTAATCTTTGCGAGAAAATATTATTCTTCTTTTATGCAGGCTATGTTCAGGGGGACATACTAGCTGCGGTTTTGGGTCCGATTGCAGTCTGATGTTAATAAGGAGACCATTCGACGGATATGCCATGCATTGGAGGTTGTGGCGTTGGAATTCTTTGACAAGAACGGATGGCGAAGCAATTATAGGATTTGCTTTTAATTTTACGTTCTCTTTGTCGCTTTTGAAATATTGTTTATGGATGTGATATTTGTATGGACTTGGCTGTGTGCGATTGCAGAGGCCGGATTTTAATCCTTTATCTAAAAAAAATCTTGTTTTCTCTTTAACTTTTACGCATGATTGAACACGGAAACTAAAGCTGGACATTCAATTCTGTTTCTGCGTGATCTCACAACAGGAAAAGGGACCTCTGTTTCTGGATGTCAGGAATAACCCCACTATAATATCAACTAGGAATATTTTCGCGGTGTGATACGCTACATGTGTTTTTTTCGCAGAATCAATTTCGTTTTTTTCCAGCTGTGTTTTTTTTAAACCGTCGAGACAACGCGTGAAGCTATTGAAAGGATACAAACGCAATCACGCTCCTTTTTTGCATTTATCTAGGGTCCTCTCATGAAGGATCCGCGATTGCGCTAAACCGAAAGATCATTTTCGTGAAAAATAGCTAGAATGATCCAAACATAATTACTCTCTTTTTTGGGTATTTATTTAGGGTCCTTTTCGCGAAAGATTTGCTTTTTTCGAATCAAAAGGTCATTTCTGTAAAAAACCGTGGGAAGGACCTACACATAATTACGTATTTTTTTAGGGACCTACACGTGAAAAAAATGAGCCGAGCTGGCCGAGCGTGAGCCATGCGAGGGGAGCTGGCGCGACATGGCCAGCGTCCCAGGCCACGAATTCTGCAAACTTTAATATAAGGTATGATTAAAGTAACTCTGGGTTTAGGTAATTTTGCAAAATTCTGAATTTCAACATTTCCAATTTTCCATTTTTGTCGAATGAAAATTAGCAAATTGCATAAAAATTGATATCCTCATAACTTATCTATTATATATTAAAAGCTCATGGAGAGTTGCTAAAAATAAAGAGAAATAGGCTAGAAATTCTCACAAAAAAGGCAAAACATCTAGTCTTTAATCTGTTGGACCCTAATTACAATCGACATCAGCTCTTTCTAACAAAAATATAGAAATATACTAAAAATTCTCATAGAAAAGCAAAACATCTGGTCCTTAATCTGGTGGATTCTAACTAAGTTAAAATATATTAGCCATTGGATGTTATTATTTAAAGAAAAACATCTAACTGTCTATCTAACGGACCCGAGTTATAACAGTTTAAATAAAAAAAAAGAGTCTGTGAATTAGCGAGGATGAGATATATAAGGGTATGTGGTTATCGGGACCAGGATTTGAATGAACACGCAACGGAAAGAGAATGAATATGTAGACCCACTGGCCGAATCGCCGCACTGAATCACAAGGCCGGTCAGACTAGCGGGGTGTCAGTTTTTCCCCAGTTAACCATCGATCAACCTGGGTGTTAGCCAACCTCACCTCCTTCCCTGCCTCAGTCCGATCCCGGTGCAAACACAGACTCGACGTCCGTGTCGAGTTCGTTCTGTCATAGACCTCCTTATTAAATCCATAAGCTCCTCGGTTTTCTTATCCCGCCGCAGCCCGCGGAGCCCTTGTGCCGTTGTCCTTTTTTTTTTTTTGCCAAACTCTGAGAACAGACAACATTGTCTGACCTCTAAATCAAGTATCACATCATGATCATTGGCTGTTCATCCATTTTGTGCATCGATGAATAATACAAGTTAAACCAACAACTCATAGAATATTTTCTTACTATCTATTTCTCATTGTCACTGATTTCATCTATTATATATTAAAAACTCATTAAGAGTTGCTAAGAAAAAAGAGAAATATATTAGAAATTCATTAAGGGTACTACTAGCTTCCCATTCATTTCTCTTTTATTACATCTGACTGATTTTATTCATCAGATCCGAAGCTCACTTGAAGAACATTTTGGCTCATGTGGAGAGATACAAGGGTTTCAATTCCAAAGGATTATTATGAATCCGGTGGAAGCAAAGGGTCAGTTGGCTCTATGACATAATGAAATACATTGCACTTAGGTTCAGGCCCTGTTTGGAACATAATATTTCTGTAGAGGATTTTTTTGAGAAATCATACTGTTTCTTTTGAAATTCATGCATTCCGAAAGGCCCTAATCTTATTCTTGTCAGTGACAAGTGGCTTGCTTGGTTCTGCAGGATAGCATTCATGGATTTCAAGGATCAGGATTCCTTGTCGAAAGCATTTGAGCTGAATGGATCTGACCTTGCTGGCTTCAGCTTCTATGTTGATGAAGCGAGGCCTAGACCAGACAATAGAGACGGTGGCTTTAGTAGTGAGAGACGTGGTAGGGACAGTGGAAGAGGTAGAGGCCGTGGGACGGTGGCCGCGGACGTGGAAGAGGCAGTTGGGGGGACAGGGGCCGCGGTTGCCGGGGTACACCTTTCAAGCAGAGTGCTGGTACACCTAGACACCTAGTGCAGGTAAACTCAGTGTTATGTCAGTAGCAAATTATCCGCAGTTACATTTGTTGCTTCCATTTGATTCAGGCAAGCTAGAACTATCATTCTTATTCTTATACAGGTGTTTGTCTGCAGGAAAGAAAACAACTTTCGGTGACGACGATTGAGTGAACATTTTGGGCCGATTTTGTTCTGGAGCGGAGCAATCTCTTCCCCCTGCGATTCTATTGAAATGCGAACAATTCCTTGTACCCAGAGACTGTTTTCTTCTGTTCTCTCTTTTTATTGGAGACGGTGTTGGTACCTTTGCATAACAATTTTGGTTTTGGAATCTTCTTGTTGACTGTATCTGTAATCATTTTTATCATATATTGCTCGTGTTTTGTGATAGACTCGGTGATTTGCAGATATTTTTGTTATCGGTTCGGTATACTTCGGAAAGTTTGTGCGTGAAGGATGCTGTAATGCCTGGCTCCTTCCCGGCAGTACAGCGCATGTAGCTGCTTGCGCATTGTCGTCAGAGACGATTACTATCTGTCTCTCTATTATAATATTAAAACAGAGGCAAAAAAAACCATCATGTTTGCTCTTTAAGCCTAGAAATTTTCATATTAATCAAAGAAAAAAAGATCTACACCGTTAATTAATCATAGTGGGCCCAAATTGTAAGGGTCTAGATTAAAAGAAAGAGTTCATGTCATGTACAATACAAGAGTTTGTGTCATTTACAATACTAAAATAAATGAAATTTAGAATAAAATAAAATAAAATCAGAAATTTGATTTCCATACGATTAAAAGAAGAGTCCAGGTATAATAAAAAATTTGGAACATAAAATAAAAGATAATTAATAATCTAATTTCCATATGAACATTAAAATAAAATTGAAATTCAGAATAAAATTTTTAAAAATCAGAATACAAAAATAAAAGATAATTAGTAATCTTATCTCCATAAGAACAACAAAATAAAATTGAAATTTAGAATAAAAATTATTAGTTGGATTTGAATACAATTCCAACATAAAAAAGCTGAAATTTGGAATGAAAAATAAAAAAGGAATTTGCTATCCATACGAACATCAAAATAAAGAGTCCATATCAAATATAATAAAAAACAAAAATTTCTTGTAAAAATAAAATAAAAGTAGCAATTTGAATTCCATACGAACATCAAAATAAAAATAAAATTCAAAACACAAATAAATTAAAAATTAGTAATTGGATTTGTATACGAATACCAACCTAAAACTAAACTTTAGAATAAAAACAAAATAAAATTAGCAATTTAATTTCGATATGAACTCTAAAGCGAAATAAAAATATACCAATTGAATTTGGATACGATTCCAACCTAAAACTAAATTAAAAAATCTATGTCATGTATGATCCAACAACACACAAATATAATTTGGAATACAAACAAACAAAAAAATACTAATTTGTTTTGCACAAGAATTCCAATTCAATTTCCATATGAATTTCTAAATAGAATCCCTAATAAATATAATCTGGCATAAAAATTAAAGAACATTAGCTATTGGATTTCTATATGAATTCAACAAAAAATACCTAAAATTTGGAACAAAATAAAATATAAAGGGAAAGGCCAAAGCCGAAGGAGTCAAAAGCCGCAATGACGAGTGGTGTGCGTTTGCATTGTTGAAGAAGTCAATAGCAAAAGAAGCTTGATGATGGGAAGGCCCTAATAGAGAGAAGATGAAGCTTTATATGGAAGACAAGCTACTGAGGATATATATATATATATATATATATATATATATATCCATTGGGTAGCTAGAAATGTGCCATCATTACTAAGGGACATGATATCACACATGATAGTAGGAAAATTATGCATATTGTTAGATAACGACTAAAGTAAACATGCTAGCATCATAGAAGATGGGAGGTTGCCAAGTTAGTGAGGAAGCAACATCGTTGAGTTGACAAACATCAAATAAGAGAAGCGACTGATATGGGACAATTGTAAATCAAGCATACATAATATCTTGTATGTGTATATGCATGCATGAATTCATTTGAATCAAAATAAGTTGCAAAAACCTCAGAGTAGAGATAACGCTACTCTATGAAATTGGCCTGAAGCCACTAGTGAGAGCATGACGGGTGTCCCCGGTAAGCATAAGCAATACTTGTACATATATGTATTGCATGTTGATATCGTAACGTTCAGCATTAAGTAATAATTGAAGAGAAATAGAAGATAGTTATACGATAGAGTATTGCATTAAAAGGGTAACAGTTGAGAGGGATCGATAAAAAAATTAGGTTTATTACTGGCGATTGAAGCTAAAGTTATGGGGCGATCAATAAGAAATATAAAACATATAGTTCTACAGGGTAACCAGCATGTGAGGAAGATACGTTCAAAGTAAGTTACCCATGATGTATCAGTGTATATGTGAGCAATGTATTCTAATATCATATAAAATAATCAATGTATTACTTAAGATTAAATAGAGGTACATGTGTTGCATATATTTTGAAAAAAAGAGTTACTAATGACGAAAGAATATGGGTATATAGCTATATGATCTATGCAAGATGAAGAGTTGCTATGTTTCTAAGAACCCCAACAACTTATTATTCTAATTACATCTCTTAAGTTAAATTTTTATTAAAGCTTCTATTATCATTTCTAATATTTATGATGTCTTAAAAAATCTAAATAATCTACAAAATACATTAATATATTCTCAAGCATATAAGTTATATCATTTGATACTACAAATTATTAAAAAAAATTTAGCCGCGCAAATGCATAACTCACCCTGCTAGTTTTTACCCTAAACTAGGAAATTTTAAGAGTTATACTTGTAGCTTCTTCGAGTAATGCATATGCCATTACCCAGTAGCGCAGAGAAATCGATGTCCCGATCGTGCCACGATCGGAACTCACAAACTCACCAGTTAGCATAAGCACACAGGGTAAAAATGCATACACTACATATAAATAATAACCGGTGAGATCTTCATTTTGAGGGCAATGAAATTTCACAATAATTCTAAAAAATTACTAGAAATTCTCATATTAGTTAGTTGAGAAAAGAAGAGAAGTATCTCTATCAATTATTTGGATGGGATCATATTATAATATTAGGATTGTATAGCAAATACAATTGTATTTTAATTATAGACTATAGAGTTGTATACCATAAATAACAGTAATCATAATATTTAGCTATGAATTATGTGGATAAATTTGCTAGTCAGAAGAACATGAGATGGTAAATCAAAGAGAGTGGACGGGGAAAGAGAGAGAGGAGATGGTAAATCAAACTCATCCTTTGTTGCTTCAATGCCATGGAATGTTGGTACAGAGAAATCCTAAACCCTCCACTCCACTCACACTAGGCGGACCCTTTGGCCTATGCACCACCCATTCTACACAAAGCTGCTGGGCGCATGTTGCTCACCACAGCATGAGGCACAACAAGCTCTTACGTCGGATACGACTGGATATTACTCTTTTTATATCTTGATTCATATTTTTTTTGCCAGATTCAGAACCGAATATGTACTAGCCAGATACGGATACGAATCTGGGATATTCAGAATACGAATACGTGACATATTTGGGTCAGGAATGGATATAGTTATACAGATAATGTAAGCATACATAGAGTAATATATGTTGAATCAAAACATATGAATAGGGATAATGCACGCATATATACGGATAAAGTTATACGAATAATGCACACATTATTGGATATGGATTCATGATACTAATCGAAGAAGATCTGATTTTAAACAAAAATCTAAAACTATCTCCTCAGATGCATCGATACTTTTAGAAGCTCAAAATGCACCAGCAAATTGACTGCTCAGTACATCACATTTGTTCTTACAACCACAACCGCTGTAGCAACTAATATTCATTCATAGATAGACATGCTTGATAAGAATGAACTAGCGCTAGTTAAGTCTCCAATATAACTACAAAGCTCCTCCATCTTTCACATTCTTGATAACTCAACAAGTAGAGTTTGATCAAAAGGCTTGGAAAGATATTCACTAACAAATTTTCATTCACATTTTCCATCAAAGACCAGACCAGTTCAAGGCTCACAATTTCGGTGGATTCCTGCCGGCAACCAATTTTTGCTTTGGATGGGCAGAAAATACAATAAATTCCAGAACTGGGTTTTCTACGCTGTTTGCATTCAGTGCTGCTCTAATTTTTATGTGCCGTGGTCTTTTCTGAAGATATTCTCTGTAATGAGAGGTCACTCGAAGCTTTTTATCCGGTCACAAGAGTTCTTCAGGAGACAGGACACTACAACGACACTACAGCAACACCTGTATCGACAGCAACACCTGTATTGATGCTAACAAACAGGCAGCCATAAACTTGTACGTTTTACTGAGTAATCCATGACACCCTTCAAAGTTCAAACAAACCCAAATCTCTACTCTAGCAAAGCAGTATCACTAATGCATTCCATAACGTATCAGAAGAGGGAAACGAATTTGCATATTCTTTTTTTTTTTGGAAATGGAAGTTTTATTAATTTCAAGTAAATTACATCGAGAAAATACAACCCTCTGAAATTACTTCCGGCCTCTGCTTGTAAAAGCACACAACCAAACAAGAAAAAATAAAGACGCACACATTAATAGCTAGCAATCCGAAGACTAGACCGCCACCCATGTGCCCGAGAGTAGAAATCCATGACCACCCGTACCAAACGTTGAGTAGCCTCCACCAAAATATGCTGCACCTCCTCCTTCTGCAATACAGCCCACGTACGTAGCCAGTGGGTAATAGAAAAAATAACCTGCAAAGGAGAAGGGTTGGTTTTCTTCTGAAAAACACAATCATTCCTGCATAGCCATATGGACCAGCACGTAGCGATAGCACCAAGAAGAGCGAGATTTCTAAAGTTTGTACCAAAACCCCCTAACCAGCTTCCGACCATATTATCAACGCTTGCAGGACTAGATACTCCTGAAGCCAAATATATCAAAGTCCAAACTATGTGTGCAAAACGGCAATCAAAGAACAGATGCCTAATTGTCTCAGGTTCCTGACAAAAGCAACATGTCCTACAACCTTGCCAATTTTGTTTTGCTAAATTGTCTTTAGTCAGAATCACACCTCTCCTTAGGTACCACATAAACTCTTTAATTTTTAGTGGAGCTTTAAGTTTCCATAGACGTTTATATAAATTTGGGACTGCACCTTTAATCAATGCTTGGTAAAAGGATTTCACAGAGTATTGACCATTGTGACACAAATTCCAATAAAACTCATCATCAGACTGTGTTAGATTAATGTTAGTGAGACGTGAAAGTAAATCATTCCACGCCACTAACTTTGGTCCAATCAGTGCCCTTCGCCATGAAATGTTTGGTTGTGATGTTGATAATACCTCAGCAATAGTCGTAAACTTTCTTCTAACAATACTATATAATCCAGGGTATTGACCTTTCAGCGGGGAACTACCGAGCCAGATATCCTCCCAGAACCTCACCTGTGATCCATTATTAATCTTGAAGGTGCCAAAACAAAGAAAATCTTGTTTTACCTTCATTAAACTTGACCAAAAATGTGAATCGCCTGGTTTTCACTCGACTTGCCCTAACGACTTGGAACCAATGTATTTGTTCCTAAGTAACTGTTGCCAAGTTCCCTCTGATGTTAAAAGTTTAAACAACCATTTGCTTAAGAGTGCTATATTCTTTAAGCGCAGATCATGGATCCCCAAACCTCCTTGTTCTTTTGGTTGACATACTACATTCCACTTAGCAAGACGATATTTCCTGTTGTGCTCATCCCCTTGCCAAAAAAATCGAGAACGAAAATAGTCTAGTTTCTTAAGGACGCCTCTTGGAACCTCGAAAAAGGACATCATATACATAGGCAGGCTACTTAACACTGAGTTAATCAAAGTCAGTCTACCTCCCACAGACAGATGTTTTCCTTTCCAGCCACTAAGCCTCTTTTCGAAACGTTCTTCGACCATTTTCCAATCGGAATTTCGCAATTTTTTGTAGTGAATAGGGATACCTAAATATTTCAAAGGTAGATTCCCATGCTTACAACCAAACAGTTCCATGTATTGGTGCAAAGAATTTTGAGCATCACCAAAACAGAATAACTCGTTTTTATGAAAGTTAATTCTAAGTCCCGAGATTTGCTCAAATGCACAAAGCAATAACTTCATGTTGTGCGCTTATTCTAAGTTCAGATCGCCAAAAGGTGAGAAACACTCGGCAAGGAGGAGGCACTCCGGCGGAGTCGCTCAGCCGGGGGGAAGCGCTTCGGCGGAAGGAGATCCTCGGGCGGATGCACGACTGCTGGGGTGGAGGGAGACCCTTGGGTAGAGATGTGGCAACAGGGGCAGCGGTGCTCGGCCGGGAGGAGGCACTCGAGCAAGGGGAGGCGTAGCCCGGGGGGCAGAGGGTGGCGATTGGTCGGGAGCGAAGGGAGGCGATCAGCTGGGGGTGAAGATGCTCAGCCGATGGGCTGAGGGAGATCTGGTGAATGGTGCCTACCGCCCCTCTTTCCACACTGGAGGCTATGGGCTGGGCCAGGTCTCATCCAGATATTCGAATGGGTCTTTATCCGATATTCGGCTCTCGACTTATATTTTTTGGATACCGCATATTTTGAATTTGATTCAGTAGTCGGATTCAATTATCCAGATCCGAATATCTAAATTCTATCCTGAATCCGATCTTGATCGGACCTAGATCCGGATGGGATGGATAATATCTGGTCTATTTTCACCTCTACTCGCTACTGAGCAGAGACAGCTCTCCACTTGTCCAATATGATAGCGTCATATGATAGTGCTCGTGCCTTACCTAGTGCATCCAGAGTTCCCAGGCTGCTAGGGGTGAAACTGGGTCGGATACGGACGGATATTGCTCGTCCGTATCCTAACCCATATTTTTTGGATTCGAGTCGGATCACGGATGTCCGGATCTGGATCTGGTCGGATTATTCGGGATTTGGATACGGAGCGGATACCGACGGATTCGGATCGGGATCGGATATCGTGTCGGATAGTAGTATAGTACATAATTGTGTACGTAAAAGAACGAATGAAGTATTAACCTTACAACATTAGCTTCAAGTCATAATTATTTCAACGTAGGATAGTAGTATAGTTAGAGGTGCAATTTAGTGACTCAACTAATTCTAGTAATTTGAATAGAAAAGAAGTTTATCAAATAAGTTGAACAAATCAATTTAGGTAAAAGCATTATGTCATCACTCTATTTGTTTGTTGATAGATTTGTTGAAGTTCACGCTTAATAACAAAGTAGTGTTTTTTAGTGCTAGTATCAAACAACTATTCTATCTATCCAATAATGAACCAAATTAATGGAAGAATAACTGATTTTATCCGGATATCGGGTTGGATATTTACCGGATATCGGGTCGGATATTGCTCTTCCCATATCCTAACCCATATTACATGAGATTTTTCGGATACGGATCGGATATTGCTCTTCCCATATCCTAACCCATATTACATCGGATTTTTCGGATACGGATAACATTGGTACGAATTTTAAACGGATTCGGGATCGGATCGGGCGGATATTTCCTGTCCTGTTTTCACCCCTACAGGTTGCTATAGCGAAGACCCAATGATTTTTATTGGTTCCAAAGCTCAATAAGTATACTTCCACGAAACTTCTTTGCAGAATCGCAGCTGCCAGCAGTATCATCCACGGTTTTAGAAATCAACGAAAATCACTCGAAAATCATGATTTCCAACGGTATCGAGCCAGCTCGACAAACTATACCATTCGATAAATCGCCCAATTCAAAAAATTTGAAAATTTTTATAGGACGTAAACTGGTTGAAAATCGATAAAATCCCTCGAAAAAAGGCTATGAATTGTTTTGCTTAGTTTGCCGATTTTTCAAAGAAAACTAATCGAAAAATTGGTCGATTTTTTTTATTTTTTTTTCGAATTTTTCGACTGCCGAGATAAAAAAAATTACTTCAAAATGGTTCGATTTCTACTAATTTTCGACGAAAATCGGTGCTGGACGGTGGGCGATTTCTGAGCTCAAAATGATATTTTAATCCTTGCTATCATCTCAAGCTGACAATTCAGGCAACAGTATCGTGTAGCTTGTATGTATGTATATATGTAACATCATGAGCTAGAATTTTCTGCAAGGTTGACAGCTACAGTGTGTTTCATTAGTAAAGCGGAGTGTGCTGCACATTCACGTAACCAAATAAAACAATACTTTGCTAGTGCAACTGTATGTGTTTGGTTGTTTATACTAAGTGGTTCATGCATAAGTTAGTCTAAAAAAAGTCATCTTTGTATCTGTGGTTGTTTGAATAGAACCATCACATCCTGGATGGTAGGATACAATTTAAAAAATATTCTCCAAAGATGCTAAACGATTCTATTTACCTAAAATAATAAAACTAAATGGTACAGTACAACATACTGTCACATTCATCGTCATCTCACTCAGTGTGGACTCAGTACTTACTACTTACCAATCAGTAGGAGCAGCTTCCGTAATCCACGGTTGCGTGGACCCCACTTCACGCTGATATGAGTGATCTGTGCGTCATTTGAAGGACTTCTAGTGTTGCTTGGAAAAGTCAGCTGGTTTTGCTGCACGCTTGGTTTCTCCCTTGTGCAAGTCCTGCTGTTGCTGCCTTAGGTGCACTGGGAGACGATGGGGTTGGTCGACAAAGTAGTATACCACAGAAAACTATGTTTTATGCCTTGCAGGAGACTGAAATACCCCGAAAATTTCAAAATAGAGTTATCTCATGTTATTGGATTTAATAGAATTTTGTCGGAATTTTTCCAAATTTCTTTAACCCTTTTTTTCGAGCTCTTTCCGTTTTTGGCCGCGTTCCCAATTTCCCGCTTTCCCGATTTGATTTCCGCCTTCTCCCTCCGGCCCGTTCGTTTTCACATACGGCCTAGCTTGACCCTCCGCGCCCGTCCTGTCCGTCGCATGCCGTCGTCTCCGTTCGCGCCCGTCCTCCATGCACTTGCTACCCAATCTCGTTCCACCGCTGCCATGCCCAACCGGTGATGCTCTGACTCCTCTGCTGCGCCGCGCCGAAAGCCGACCCCCTCCGCATTTACTTCCCTGCTCCGTTGCGTCAAATCGGCACTCGAGCACCCCCTCCGCCGCTCACCTCTATCCTCACTTGGCCGCTTATAAAACTCGTCTTGGTGCTCCATTTCCTTCTTGAACCGAGCCGGTGAGCCACTAGCTTGCTTCCCCGTGAGCCCCACTTCCCATTTCCCTGTTTCTTTTCCTCTCTGGCATTCTCTTCCGCCCGCCCCTCGGTCTCCTTCTTCGTCTCGATCGGTCCCTAGCCGCCGCGCTCCTCCACTCCCTCTTCCAACCATTTTTCACCTGTGCCGAGTCCTCCGCAGCCTCCTCTTCCTCCTCCACTATCGCTTCCGAGCTCCCGTGTGCTATTTCACCGGATCCGCCCTCGTCTTCTTCGGTTCCGACCAATCGCCGCCGCGCTCTCTCGGCCCCTCCCAAGCCTGTTTCTCGCCGCCCAAGGCCCGCCACAACCTCCTCTCCTTTTTCTCTAACTCTTCCGAGCTCCCGAGCCCCAAATCACCCTCGCCGCTACCGTCTTCCCAGCTCCGGCCAACGCCCTCGCCGCTCGCTCTGTTGCCCATTCTCTCTCGACCTTGGACCCCTCGTCATTGCCCATCGCCTTGGGTCCGCTCACATCACTCTGCCTCGTGGGTTCGCCTCGTCGCCCTCGGTAGCGCGCTGGGCGGCTTCATGCACCATATGGGCCGCGCGCTACACTGTGCAGCCCATTTCCTATTTTCGAATTTCCAATTTCTTTTCGGATTAAAATTCGTTTTAAAATCTGAAAATCAATTTAAAAATCCCAGAAAACCCCCAAAAATTCCCAAAAAACTAAAAATAGCCAAAAATACATATTCTTGACCCATTCGAGTCGCTGAGTCCAAAAATGATCTCCGTTCTGCCAAACCAAATCCAGAAAATTCCCAAAATACCCCTGAACCCTAATCCGGCCATTTCTCTCTCGATTTTCCTTTCTGTTCCTTTTTCTTTATTTTGTTTTATTCGTTTATTTATTGGTTGCGTTTTCTCGCGCTAGATCCGACATCAAAGCGACCGTTGGCATGAATCTCGGAGCAGGAGCAGACGTTGGAGCCGTACCTGGAGCAAGAACCGTTCGGAGCCAAACACGACGTCGCCACTTTCTCTTTAGGAGAACTTTCAACCCCGCAAGGCAAGCCACACTCCTTGAACATGTTGAACACAGTTCCATTACAGTATATATATATATATATCTTCTGTACTGCATTATTTACTGGTATTTTAGAAACTAAGAAATATGGTAGTTTCGAATGACATGATTAAATACCACCCAAATGCTAGGCTCATTGTTATGCCCTAATTCATTTTTAACCCTAGGATATAAAATATTGAACTCCTGTAGATGCAGCAAATCATACAAATTATTACTTTTAAACAAATGCTTAATCTCCGAAGGTTGGTTCGGATGATCTTTAAAAACTGCTACGGTTAGGGGGACAGTGTTGGGCTAACCACGAGCGGTGGCTACGAGTCCAACCCCCAACCGATGACGAAGCCAGGTTGTAGTGCGGTGGTGGTACAGATGGTACCAATGGTTTGTGGTATGTCATTTGGCTGTGTCTTTGGCATCTAAGGACCGATGTCTTGGGCAAGGTAAAATGAAAAGTGATATTTACAACTTGCATCCACAATACTCAAAACCTGTGCCTACCTTGTTTATCCATGCATGTAATATTCAGAATTTCCGTGTGGTTTGTTGAGTACAGTTGTGTACTCACCCTTGCTCCCAACCCCCTCTTTAGACTTCAAATGAAGCTGGCGAGTTCTAGAAGACCGTAGATGACAATGTTATTTGGTTTGAAGGCCTTGATCTATTTGCTCAAGCCTTTCCTGTGGGTGTTCTGTAATGTATTCGGTGCCAGCCGCACCTTTTGTAAAACCTTGGCCGTTAGGCCCGTATTTCATCTGTAAAAATAGTCGCATTTGTTCTTATATCAAGCAATGTACACTTGGTTACCTGCAGCTAAATTCCTGGGTAGCTGCGAGGGTATTTATACGCACCCCTTGAAAAGGGCGGTCCGTCACAGAGACTATGTACTTTGTAATGTTCAGTCCTGTACTACTGCTTGATACCACTTTTCCAATATGATACCGGCGTCATATGATGTTGTCTGTGCTTTAGCTGGTGCATCCATAGTTTCCAGGCTGCTATAGCAAAGACCCAATGATTTTTTTTGGTTCTCTAAGCTCAACAAGTTTACTTCCGCAAAACTACTTTGCAAAATCGCAGCTGCCAGCACTATCATCTCAAGCTGACAAATTAGGCAACGACATCCTGTAGCTGGTTTATGTAACATCATGAGCAAGAATTTTCTACAGGGTTGCTACTGCAACTGTGGACCCAAGACTTGGTCTTACCCTCAATTGGATTGAAATATGGAAGTATACATAAATACTAGTTAATTTGGTTTATTGAATAGAAAAAATAAACATTTATATTAAATTTAGTATACCACAGAAAACTCTATTTTATGCCTTGCGGGATACTATGTACTTTGTAATGTTCAGTCCTGTACTGCTGCTAGTTACCACTTTTCCAATATGATACCGGCGTCATATGATAGTGACTGTGCTTTAGCTGGTGCATCCAGAGTTTCCAGGCTGCTTTAGCGAAGACCCAATGATTTTTTTTTGGGTTCTCTAAGCTCAACAAGTTTACTTCCACGAAACTGCTTTGCAGAATCGCAGCTGCCAGCACTATCATCTCAAGCTGACAAATCAGGCAACGACATCCTGTAGCTGGTTTATGTAACATCAGGAGCAAGAATTTTCTACAGGGTTGATGGCACAATCACACAACCAAGTGGAACGTTTGCTACTGCAACTGTGGACCCAAGACTTGGTCTTACCCTCAGGGCCTTTTTTGGTAGTGCTCCAGATTCCAGCTTCACCGAGATCTGAAACTTGTAGGCTAAAATAAAGTGAATTATGTTTATATTTTTGGTCTAAAATGTAAACAAGATGATCCATCTAAACACTTAATGTACTCACAGCTCTAGCTTCACAAATCTGGTGAAGCTAGAATTTTCAGCTGCTGAATCCCTGCCAAACACACCCTCAGTTGGATTGAAATATGGCGCTTGGATATCTAAATTCTATCCTCAATCCAATCCTGATCGGACCTAGATCCGGATGGGATGGATAAAATCCGGTCCATTTTCACCTCTACTCGCTACTAAGCGCAGACAGCTCTCCACTTGTCCAATATGATAGCGTTATATGATAGTGTGATAGCATCATATGATAGTGCTCGTGCCATAGCTAGTGCATCCAGAGTTCCCAGGCTGCTATAGTGAAGACCCAATGATTTTTATTGGTTCCTAAGCTCAATAAGTATACTTCCACGAAACTTCTCTGCAGAATCGCAGCTGCCAGCAGTATCATCCATGGTTTTAAAAATCAACAAAAATCACTCGAAAATAATGATTTCCAACAGTATCAAACCAGCTCGACAAACTATACCATTCAATAAACCGGGCCAATTCAAAAAATTTGGAAATTTTTATGGGACGTAAACTGGTTGAAAATCGATAAAATCACTCGAAAAAAGGCTCTGAATTATTTAGCTTAGTTTGCTGATTTTTCAAAGAAAATTGATCGAAAAATTGGTCGATTTTTTTTGAATTTTTTGACTGCCGAGTTCAAAATTTTTTACTTTGAAACGGTTCGATTTTTACTAATTTTCGATGAAAATCGATGCCGGACAGTGGTGATTTCTGAGCTAAAAATGATATTTTAATCTTTGCTATCATCTTAAGCTGACAATTCGGGCAACAATATCGTGTAGTTTGTATATATATATTGTCGGCGTATTTCGCCGGGCAGGACCCCATCAACGGACAGGGTTGACTATTCCCAGGATGGAAGGTAAGGTTGATGAGGCGTCTTTGTGGTGAAACCCTAACGGCTCTCACATTAAGGGATTAGGGGATCAGCGGATCAATGAACACGGTGATGTACCCGTGTTGGGACCTTATCATGAATATGACCCTACGTCTCCGCTAAATCTTTGTTGACGAAATATGGAGGCAATTACAACGGTTCTTCCGGTCTCGAGTTTGGGCGAGTCTTCTAGCTCCCATCCCCTTCTCCATGCACCAGGGCGCCCTTATATAGACGGGGTTGGCCCGGGTAGGTGAGAAGGTGATGCTATCTTGATCTCTGACCCATTAATTACACCCATCATTGCGGTCTTGTCACACCGATCACGACTCATTTATTACACGTCCACACGTAGCCTTGTCCTTCAAACTCCATTTAATGCCATTTGTATGGCCGCTGGTCGCCGATGGAAACGACACTCTGTGACGGGTTTGGTGAGAGACGTCGAGAGGATGGGCGTCGTCATGTCAGTAGTAGAATTCTTTACAATCAATGACCACGGCGCAAATATGGTCGGGGAAGGAACTTTCGAGCAAAGTCTTCTCTTCATTCCTTTAGTTGCCTTCGTGGCTTCGGCGAGTGGGGCCCGATCGCCCACCGCCTGTCGAGCCGCCACATAAGCGACGCGCGGCGGCGTGGCATGATTGCCCACCGCCTCGAGCCGCCACGTGGGCTTCGCTCGGCGGCGAGGCATGATCTCCCACCGCCGCCAAAGCCGCCGTGGGTTGGCGCTGGCGAGGCATGATCGCCCACCTTCCCGCCAGGCCGCCACGCTGGGCTAGGCCACTTCTTGGGCCTACTAATCTACGGCGGAGAGGGTACCCTGATGCAAAGTACACCGACAGTGGCCCCCGGGTCCGTTCCGGAATACGTGCCAGTTTCTTTTTAGACCTCATTTAATGTCGGTGCATTCCTGGATGGGCCCACCACTTCTGAGCATGCAACCGTCTTGGTCCTCTCCACTTCTGTCGATTTTTCTTGGGACCCAAAACGTCGCGTCCTTTTGCCTGTTCGCGAACCGTCTGCGTGCGGGGCCTATATATATACGCGCCCTCAACCAGCAGTTCACGCCTTCTGATCTTTGCGCACTTTGCTCTTTGCCCTTTCGTCTTCCTTGCCTAAAAACCTTGTCTTTGCTTCAATGGCGCAACCTCTTCTGCCTTCCACCGTTGGAGTAGACAGGGTGGATTTGCTCTCCAAGATGGCACCTGAGGGCTCCCTCCACCTTCGCCAGGGAACCCTTGCGCCAAGCTGCGAACCAGGGGAGATCATAAATCTTCGCTGGGGCTTTCAAGCGGGCACAGTGCCACCATTTTCTAAATTCTTCCTCACTGTTCTTCACTTCTACGAGATCCATCATGTCCACCTCTCCCCCAACTCCATTGTCACCTCTCCATCTTCGCCTACCTCTGCGAGATGTTCGTAGGGGTGATGCCCAACCTTCCTCTCTTGCACTACTTCACCTGCCATAGCTCCCCTGACAGCGGGATCACGGGGAGCTGACACTTCCGTCTTCGCGATGGGTCGGCCCCTCACTATATTCCCTTCCAGCCAAGATCCAACTGGAAGATGTGGCGGAGCGACTGGCTCTACACCAGCGACGACAGCGGGGTTGACCTCCTCGGGATGCCCTGTGCTCCTGGCAATGGCGGCCCGCATCAATCGGTTGTGGGACGTCGGCCTGATCGGGACGCTGGTAGTCCGGGACTTCGTAGTTTTGAGGATCGGCCCTTCGCCGCCGTGTTCGCTTCGCATGGCAAGATACGGGACAATGTCATGACGCGCACGCACCCAGGCCGTAAGTTCTTCTACTCTTCTCCTGAATATATATTCCTCTTCGTGGTCGCCATCAACTAATATCTTTGTCTTCTTTTTGCGCTAGGCGAGGGAAACACAGGCGGTCCGCCATCTCGAGATGGTATGCGGTCGATCGATCCCCGCTTGCGGCCGAAGCGGTTTAGATTTCAACGGGCGGCGCTCTATGATCTGGAGTCTGCAGAGCGGCTTCGGATGATCCAATCATTCCCGGCGATGGACTCCATCGGCCTGCGTTGTTCGCCTGCGGTCCCACAGTGATTAAGGGACGACCGGCCGGAAGCGATCGGAGTCAGCGAACCAGCGGCATCGCTCAGGGCGCCCGGCGCCAGACCTAAGAGGGCTGTGCGAGGCCAAACTTAACGCCGCAAACTCGCCCACTTCACCAAGCGTTACTCGCTTCATCATCGCCACGACAGGCGGCGACACTGCTCGGCCTTTCGGCTGCATAGGCGCCGACTGCTGCGGCCATCCTCAATATGTACCGACTCACTGAGCACCAACAGCGGCTCCATTGGCGCCACCTCGATGGTGCCAACTCCAAGCTAACTGGCGGTGCGCGGCGGGCGATTCCGTTGACCTCCCCGACTTCAAGTCGCCCCGTGGCTCGTCAAGATGCTTGACCACCTGAGACCGCATGGCCTTAATAGCCTTGATGGGGACTTACCTTTCGAGGGCAACTTGGCGGCTCTGGAGCGGCCGAAAATGGACGTCGCCGGCCAATGACCTTCTACTCCCTTGCCTCGATCGCCCTGCCTGAGAAGCCTACCTTCTGAAGCTTGTTGCTTCTGCCGAACTTGGCGAGGCGCGCTCGACCATTTAATGCCCTCCTCACGGCTGGCTACCAGTGTAAGCCCAGACATCACTTGTCGGTGCGGCCTTTGCTGAAGGCTGGAGAAGAAGGAGGTCTTCTTGACCCAAGAGAGACCCATCGGGGAACCACCACCTTTCGCCAAGACACCGAGGCATTGTGAGGCAAAGCGGAGGAGAGAGCGGCGTCATGTACACACAACCCTCGCGGGTCATGTTCGGACCATCTTACCGGCGCATGGCGGGTCTTGGAGCCACTAGGGTGGATCTTCGTGAGCCGCTCCGAGTCCACATGATCACAGCACACCTTGCATCACTTTCGGGTTGTCATGGCTTCTCCGTCTCATACCGCCATGACCGCTTCGCTCCATCCAAGAAGGGTGGCAAGTCCTGCATGACCACCGTGACTTTCATTTCTTTGGCGTGCTACACAGTCATGACGCTTCCTTCAACCCAATGACTGTCGCGAGCGGCATTGAGGGGATGAGCCCAGTGTAGGATGCTTGCGTCTGGTCATGGAGCATGTCGCCCGGCATATGATGGCGGTGGAGGGTCTTGGACCTTAAAGCGGCCGTGAGTCTGAGGTCGAGGAGGACGATGGGCACATCCAAGTCGTCAATGACAACTGATGGCCTGGGCCGCTTCTTTTGTTTTCTTCGTTTCTTTCTGTTCTTGCTTTTCTATATGCCAGAACAATCTTAGTAATTGTAAGGAAGTTGGCATCTTCGGGTTTTACCTGTGCGTATTTGTTTGTTCGCGTTTTGATTGTGTTTGCTCAACTCAACCATCGGGCGTCCAGCCCCCAGCCTTGCAATGATGTGAACCTGAACACTTAGGTTAGGTCAATACTTTGGCACTTCTTGAGTGATTGCAAGCGGCTACTATAACGCGAACAATGGTTACACAAGACACGCGGGATGTGGACAAACAAAATCCCAAGTCCTTGTGCAAGGTTGTCACTGGCTCCGCCCTTTTGAAACTTATATCCTTATGATCTCTTGGAACTCGACCATGATCTTGTCTTGACGACAAAGGAGCAAGCTCTAGGAGTGGTATTGAACTGCGGTGCTTGAAGCGATGACCAGTGGTGCTTAGCGGAGCCAACCCGAGTGGTGTGACGAGCCACGTTTGAGCACCGTGGCCGTCACTTTTCGCACTCTGATCGCCCATCCTTGCAGCATAAGCGCTGAGCATTTTCTTTTATCAGCGAGGAGCCATCAGGTTAGCAGGGCGGTGACAACCACGCTTAACTCAACCCAATAGGTGTGCGACGCAAAAAGATAAGTCGATCTTTTGCTAAAGCGAGCAACTTATCTTGGTCACGAGCCACTCAGTGACCGGCCCCGTGTGGTCACGGAAGCTAACTCATGAACCGGCGAAATGGTCACCCACTGCTCACCCAGCCGAGTGGTGGCGTGGTCGCCACTGCCCACCAGGCCGCCACAAGGCCACCTTGGATGTTTGACTTAGGTCAGTGCTTCAGCACTTCATCTGCGATTGCACGTAGCTACATTGAAGAACGTAAGTTCCTGCACGGGGTTGTCATGGTCCCTTTCTTTGGAACTCAGGCCCTTGTGACTCAGAACCAGCCCACGGGTTGCGTGGCAAAGCAGCAGGTTCCCAGGAGTAGTATTGGGCCTGCGGTGCTCACGGTGACAGCCAGCAGTGCTTCGTGGAGCCAACCCGAGGTGTGCGAGCTGTGTTTGAGCACCGTGCCACACTCATGCTCATGGTCACCCGTCCTCGCACGACGCGAACACCGGGTGTTACCGCATATCAACAAGGAGCGGCCAAACCGCTGGCACCATGACATCCCCGCGAAGTATTACCCACCAGGGTACAAGTAAGGAGAATAAAGCAGAAGCCTTTAAGGTAAACAACTTTCTTGTGCGTGATCGCCGATCAATGAGGTAGAACCGCCCACACGGTGATCGAGTGAACTAACGGATACTTACAATTCTTAGGGGTAAAATTTTTAACAACTCACGTTGAAGGAGTTGGCGGCTCTTGATCATCCTCGGTGTGGCCGGAACGCCCGGTCGAGATATCGAGACCACCTTGAAGGGCCCTCCAAGAAGAGACAATTTGTGGAGCCGACATGCGTTTGGATTCTGCGCAATAAGACCAGTGTCGCCCTTCGCCGGTGTTCTCTCATGGTTGGGTGGCGTGGCACTTTGAGACTTTTTGTGCAAGGCGGCAGCGCTAGGACGCCCGGTCGCGCACCTCCTCCAGAAGGTTGACTTCTTCTCTACGGTGGTCTTCTTGTCCTTCCTCGCTGAACGCCGGAGTGCTTGTGCCGAGAAACGGCTTTGGCGAAGGAGGGGCAGCTTAACGCCGTGAACAAGGGAATAAAGGTGTTTCTCTAGTCGCCCGACTAGGTGTGGTCCGAAGCAACCACAACACAGCCGGGAGTTCTTCCGTCCACCACGCCCCTCGCTTATGGAGTCAATCAAATGCTTTGGTCTTCAAGCCACTCAACACCAACGCGTTGGCCTGCCACCAGCCATTGCTCTTGGGATGGGCCACTAAACTAAAGTATACCTTAGTGTCCATCTCATCACAAAACTCCAGAAGGCGCTATTGGTGGGAGGTCTTTGTTATTCGTGATGATCACGATGATGACTCAAAGCGGGTGAAGATCCCGTGGATGAATTTGATGGTAGTGGCCGTGATGTAGCATCTTGCATCGCTTTGACCCACTTGGTGAACAGTCGATGGCGATGAGCGAATTGGGTGAAGCCCCTCGTGTACACGGAATGGGCCCGAGATATCTCGGCCAGCATCGCGAGCGGCCAAGAGAGGATGGTTTCAAAGCTAAGTGATTGGTGGATTTGCCTAGCGAAGAACTGGTATGCTTCGCATCTCCTCACCAGCTCGCAAGCATTCTGGAGGGCGATGGCCAATAAAATCCTTAGCGGCAGCTTTGCCAACAAGCGTTCGGCGGACATATGGCTCCCTGACATGCCTCCATGGATATCGGAGAAGCGAGCTACCCCTATTCACGAGTGATGCACTTCAAGAGAATCCTGTTTCTACTCGTGGTATAGGTCCCCACCTACGGAGTATAGCACTTGGCCTTGCGTGCAATTTTCTCATTGAGGCATCATCGTCGGGATCACTCGGTCTCGCGAGAAGGCCTGGATAGGATCCATCCAATGACCTTCCCGGCCAAGAGTGGCGATCTGCGATGATCGCCGGGTACTCACAGCAAGCTTTTCCTGGTGCGCATCGTTTCATGGCCGCCTCCCTCCCGGACCTAGGGATGAGGCGGGTCTTGTTGCCTACCCTCCTTGAACCGGAGGCGCGATGGGCATTAGCCTTCCCACTTGAGTCGGAGGCTGCGGCAGACCTTGCCGTGCGTCCTCGCATGAAGCTGGCAGGCGGCAGCGGCAGACGGTCACGATAGTCTTTCTTCAAAGATACTGACCGGGCGAGAGGTTCTTGAGGACCGAGTGGAAAGCTCATCGCCATATGGTTGTCGCGCCGAAATGGATATATCCCGGTCCTTGAAGTGGTGCTCCATCTTCGACCTCTACCAAGTAGCGGCCATAGTAGGGTCAGAGCATTGAAATTCCTTCCACGCTTGATTGATGACGGCCCGAAGTCGCTTTGACTTGAGGCGCCAAATGCCTGTCTGCGAGCCGCAGCACAACCCCACCCGGCAAGCCCTTGTATTGGCGATGTTGTTGGTGGCCTTGAAGTCGGCGACCACATACCGGAGGATGTCATCGGTCGGAGAGACTAGGACAACCCCAGCCCTCGCGGTCAAGGCTGTCGAAGAATAAAGTCGAGGAAAGGCGGGTGTTTCTTCAGCTTTAGGAGTGGCGGGAATCCATTAGGCAACAAACTCCGCCAGCCGGCTCTTGATGGCGGTGCGGGGTACAAATTTGAGACAAAATTCCCTTAGCTCCACCGACCACTTGGCGATCGCGGCCTTGACCTCCGGTTGTGAAGGATCTCAGCGAGGGTAAGCAATGACCACGTAATCTCTCGACTGAAAGTAGTGCCGGCTTCTGGGCGCCACGACGAGGCGTACAACATCTTCACGTGCTTGCAGTCACCGGTCTCCGCCTCATGTAGCACCTTGCTAACGTAGTAGATGGCCGGATGCCTTCCCCTCGCCACCAAGTCTGCGCTCACCAGCTGCGCGGGGTAGCGGCGATGTCTGAGAACAATGGTTAGCCGGGCTTGGGGGCGACCCGATCTTAGCGGGGAGGAGAATCTTGCTTCAAGTCTTCAAATACTCGTTGAGCCTCCTCAGATCCTCGAAGTGGTTTGTCTTCTTCAAGAAACTTGAATAAGGGTAGGCTTTTTTCTCCCGATCAGGCGATCAATCGCCTTAAGGAGGAATAGCGACCACCCGAACTAAACACTGCTTGAGCTTAATGGCGGCTTCATATGTTTAATGGTCATATCTTGTTGGGATTGACCTCGATGCCCCTTTGGACATGAGGAACCCTAATACTTTCCTGAGGAGCATGCCAGAACACACACTTCTTGGGGTTGAGCTTTAAGTAATTCTTTTGGAGGTTGGCGAAGCTAAGCTCCGTGTCTTCAATCAGTTCTTCGCTCTTTTTAACTTTCACAACCAAGTCATCGACGTACACCTCAAGATTACACCCTGTCTATGGGCGAAAAGTAATATGCATGGGCGCTGGTAGGTAGAACCAAAGATTTTTAACCCAAAAGCCATTCTCGATATAACAATAAACGCCCATAGGGGTTACAAAGCAGTTTTTTTCATCTTCCGTCATTATGCTAATCTGTGGTACGCCAAGCACGATCAGTAAAAGCACAGCAGCTGACATCCCCATTTGAAGTCGACGATGAGATCGGCCTGGCCGCAAGGGGTAAGGATCCTTTGGGCAGGCCTTGTTAAGGTCGGTGAAGTCGACACACATCCGCCACTTCCCGTTGGACTTCTTGACAAGCACAAGGTTGGCAAGCCACTCAGGGTGAGAGACTTCCCGTACAATCCCTAAGCACAACAGCTTCTCTACCTCCTCTCGAATGGTGTCTTGCCGCCTCCGTGCACCGTATTTGGACCTTCCGCGGATTAGGCGCACCTCGGGAGCGCAGTTGGGGCTGGCGCTCGAACACCTCCCTGGGGACCCCAGTCATATCGAACGGTTGCCAGGCGAACACGTCGGAATTAGACGGGAGGAAGGTGACGAGCGCCAGATTCCTATTTGGCACTGAGGTTGGTGCCAATGAAGATCTACCTCGCCACGAGCCGGGCGAGGCGGGTCGTCATACCGAGGGATCCTAAAGTAGCGGCATCACCGCCACTTCAGTGGCACCAACAGTCCAATGCGTGGCTTGGCCATGAAGCGAAGCTTCTAGCTTGTCCACCCGATGATTATGGGGTTATCAAGCCTTGGTATCTTCACCACCATGTATCCATAGTGGGTTGTTTACATGAACTTCAACGCCGATCGGCCAAGTATTGCGTTGACGGGAGGTCGAAGCGGTGACTTTCGGAAGTCGACCAGCTCTCTCGACGGGAAGTTGCTGCCCTCCCCGAGAAGGTGACGGGGGCCTGACCGCCCAAGGATCGAGGCAGTACCACGGGCTATCTTGATAGAGAAGGGCAAGGCCGGGCGCAACTCTCGCTCGACATTTGAGCGCTCGAATGCCTTTGAGGGGATGAGGTTGATGGAGCTCCCTCCGCCCACGGTGCACTCATCCGAAGCTTCACGCTCCGGATCGTGGGTGAAACCACTCCTGAAGGTGACCTATCTTGCCGCAATGCTTTCGTGGTGGTCGGCCCGATCAAGGTGATCGCCTCCTCGACCACTTCAAAGCTCCGACCACGCCCGAACTCGACGCCAGTAGCGCAGACTTCCCTCTCATCAAGCTTGTAGGACGTGTTGGAGGAAGTAGGTGGACGAGCCACCATGAATGTACGCCATGATGTGATCCGCTTGGCCGGAAGGCCACCGGGCGAGGTCTTCGTCCCCGTGAGTAAATCCGAGCGGCACGCCTTGAGCGCATTGCTCGACCATCTTGCTCACAACCTCGCAATCGCCGACCATGAGTGTTGGTCCTATGGATTTGGCGAAAGAGCTCGCCCTCCTTCTCTCACACAAAGGGTCATTCCTCCGTCACAGCGAGTCGCCACGCAAGCCTCGGTGGTCATTCCTCCCGGCCGCGTGCATGTTCTGGTATTTTGCAGGGGTAACCTTCTCCGGCCAGAGAAGTAATAGGGCCCAAGGAGTGGCTTCGCCCATTTACGCTCATGGCGGCAACCAGCGGGAAGCCGCGACGCGACCTCGGCAAGCGCCTAAGCGACGCCGCTGGGCTTAGTGGCCCACGGGCGCCTTCAAGAAAGTACCGCAATCACGCCGATGCTCACGCGAGGCCTTGACCGCCTGGCGGCGAAAGCGAACAGCGACGACGCTCGCCTACCGGGCGTGCGCCCACGTGGCGCTCGAGGGCAACCGCAAGCGATCACGCTCTACCCACGGGCGAAAGAAAGCCCACGGCCTCTGGCGAGCGGCCGAGCGATCACGCCTTACTTTCGCCGAACAAGTGGCCCACGTGGCACTATGAAGCGGCAACGGCGATCACGCCTCGTCACGGGCGATCACGCATACGGTCACGTAGGCGAGGAGCCCACGCGACCCGGGCGCAGCAACCGGGAGATCACGCCTTCGCCAGTTAGCGTTCCACGTGGCGCCTCGGCGAGCACTCGAGATCACGCCACCGGCCGGCGCACAGGAGGTTACGTTCTGGCAGAAGCGGTCAAGCGTTTACGCTACCTTTCATTGGGCGACGGCGTTGACGCCTGGCTAGCCAAGGCAATCACATCACGCCTCGCCGAAAGGCTGGCTTATGATGCGGCTTCGACGAGTGGGCTAAGCGTTTGGGCCTCACTTGTCGTGCGACTTGAAGCAACTAAAAGAATGAGAGGAAGGCTTCACCCTCAAAGTTTCTCTCCCGCACCTCGTGTCGTAATATTAATTGTGCCGGATTTCGCTATCGACACTGACGCATTTACCATCCCTCTCGACACCTTTTACTAAAACCCATCAAGAGCCGCCATGTCCGGCGGACCAAGCGAGACTACGATCGACATTAAATGAGGCTTGAAGGATAAGGCCACGGAGGCGTAGGTAATAAATGAGTCGTGAATCGACGTGGAAAAGCCGGAATGATGGGTGCAATTAATGTGTTATAGATAAGAGTAGCGTCCTTCTCCTGCTTTCTCGCCAAATTGCCTATATAAGAGGCGCCTTGGTTGCATGGAGAAAGAAAGGGTCCATAGAGAGAAAGAAGTAGAGAACACTTAGAAGAAAACAGAGAAGATAGCTCTTGTAAACACCACCACATTTCCTCAACAAAGATCAAGCAAGACGTAGGTCCATTACCCAAGCTGAGGGCCTGAACCTGGGTAAATCTTGGTGTCTATCGGTTTGTTGATTCCCGGATCCATCGTTGAGAGACATTAGGGTTTCGATACGAAGATACCCTCTCTAGAACCATATCTTCCGTCTGAGGGTAGCTAACTCTGTTCATTGATGGGATCTTGTCGGGTGAAATCTGGCAGAAGCCGACACGCCGGTAGGGTTAGTGGTTGGCTTATCGACCCATTTCTTCCGGTATTTGAGCCTTCGTCTAAGGACCTCGCATCCAATGATGGCGGATTCACACTCGCGGCGAAGGTGGCGGAGGCTAGCGGCACCGAGAACATGTCGGCACTCTCATGGCGGATCGCCTCACGCCGCCCGCCGGGCGGCGGCCGAGCTTTCGAGTTCGGCGTCGGTAGCCATGGAGCCCTTCACTCAGATCACTGCATGCAGTCCGTCTCCTCCTAGACCACCCTCGATGGAACTCGCGGGGACACCGGCCTGGCAGTGGCTGCGGGATATTCGAGCCTCGTGGGCCTTTCGCATTTCCGCGTGAGGGATGCAGCAGTCACCGTCGGTGCCCCTCAACCAAGGGTGCTCGATGGCGCCTCAAGCTTCAGTGCCCAAGTGGGAGCGCCACAGCCGAAGGGCGAGTAAGGAAAGGGCATGCAAGAAGAAGGTCCCGGCTCAGGAGCCATGCGGACTGAGGACCCATCTGGGTCCGGCCGTGGCGTGGTGATTGCTGATCCTGCGGTGTTCTTGCGCTCATGGCGGACGGATGGCCCAGGGTAAGTTCCTCTGTGGCTCTCACCTTGGCGAGGAGGCCGGTTCCTCCACTCTTTGAAATCCGATCCATTCCCGGCGGGTTTACAGGCGGGGCAGAACAGCGAGGTTCCCCTCTGCGTCGAGATGCGGCGTTCTCTCGGCGGTATCGCGTGGCATAGCCCAAAGGTTTCGTCGGCTTCCACCGAAATCTGCGGCACCGTAACCAGAGGTTCTGCGGATCTACCCGGATGCATCCTTGATGCAGAAAGCCATAGCCAACTAGTTCCCATGACCTTGATGGGGTTCCTTTGGTCTGTGTTGAACCTCCGCGAGGATCGATCTCGTGGGAGGTTGTGCGGTCTCTTTGTCACCAACTTCCAAGGCTCCTTTGCGGACGGCGTGGAGGATGATCTCCATGCTCCGGCGAGGAAAAGTCGTTGTGCGACTTCATCAAGCGATTACTGCCTATGTAACGATTCCCGGTTGAAGCGGTCGGTCGTCATTGCCTCGAAGGCGTTAGCGCAAGATCGCGAGAAAGATGGCAACCGCGACATCGCCACCACCGAGCTCTTCTCCCTAAGCGTACAAGTCGCAGGGCGAGCTCGAGGGGCTTATCTAGTGCAGCGAGGTTGGGCGAGGAGGCGGGACGAGGCCCGCGGCCGCAAGCAAGGCCGTGGAAGCCGGGTGTTGAGACGAGGCGAGTCACCACCGGGTAGCGAAACGTCCGACCGCCGCGCGACCGCCGTGACCAGCGGGATGGCCAAGGCAGATGGCGGCCCGCAGTCGGAGGGCGACCGCCCGAGAAAAGGAGGCGAGCCCCGCGATCCATCGGACCAACTCTCATGGCACGGATGATTCTGGGTTCGTGAGCAAGATGGTCGGCGGGCTCAGGGCGTCGCCCGCTGACGGCGACCAAAACGAACCCGCCTCGGCCTTTTCGGCGGTGGATCGTGGTGGCGTACATTCATGGTGGTTCTCCACCTACCCTCAACACTTCCTAGCGGTTGAGGAGGAGGTTTGCGCCCGGCGTCGAGTTGGGATGTCGGATCTTTGATGTGGTCGAGGCTGATCACCTTCACCGGTGACCACCACGAACCGGCGAACGAATCACTTCGATCGTGGCTTCCCTACGATCCGGGCGTGGCTTGAGTCCGATGGGCGGAGGAGTTCATCAACCTCCTATCTTCCGAAGCATTCGGGCACTCCGGTGCCAAACCGGAAGTTGTGCCTGCTCTGCCTTTCTATGGCGTAGCCCTAGGGGGCTAACATGGTCCCCCGGGCGGTCGCCTTCTGTCACCTTGGTGAGAAAACTTTAAATGCAGGCTAGTCGACCGAGGCCCAACGACCTCGTCTAGCGCCATACTTGGCGACCAGCGTTGGCCAAGTTCATGGCGGCAACCCACTATGGATACATGGTGGTGAAGATGCCGAGGGCCGGTGGCCCCATAACCATCGGTGGGCGGGCGAGCCTGCGCTGGCGGTGCCACATGTAAAGGTGGCGATCTGGCCTTCAGGAGCCCCAGGCGTGAACCGCGCTGTGCCCATTTCGGTGGCGGAGGTTAGGTGGTCTTCCTGAGTGGGGGCAAATCCGAAAAGTCTGTCTTCATTGGCGTGACCTCGGCGCCAAATAGGAAGGCTCGTCACCTTCCTCGATCTAATTTCGGCGTGTTAGCTGGCAAGCCGTCGATTAATTTGGGGTCCCCGAGGTGATTGAGCACCGGCCCTAGGCGCCAAGACGCCATTCGGGAGGAGGTAGAGAAGCTCTTTGCGGCGTAGGGATTATCCGGGAGGTCTCTCATCCTGAGTGGCTTGCCAACCATGCTCGTCAAGAAGTCCAACGGGAAGTGGCGAATGTGCGTCGATTTCCCGACCTCAACAAGGCTGCCCAGAGGACCCTTATCCTGTCGCGTCGATCTCGCCGTCATTCCACGGTGGGATGTGAGCTCTTGTGCTACGGATGCATACTCACGGGTACCATCAGTTAGCATGGCGGCGAAAGCGAAACAAACGCGCCGTAACACCCATGGGCATTTATTGTTATGTTAGAATGGCTTTTAGGTTAAAACGCGGTTCTGCTACGCGTGCCATGCATATCACTTTGTCCACAGATAAGGCACAACCTTGAGGTGTACGTCAACGACCTGGTTGTGAAAGTGAAAAAGAGTGAAGAACTGATTGAAGACTTGGAGGAAACCTTTGCCATCCTCCAGAATAATTGTTTGAAGCTCAACCCCGAGAAGTGCGTGTTCGGCATGCCCTCTGGAAAGCTGCTAGGGTTCCTCGTGTCCAGGCGGGGTTCCTCGTGTCCAGGCGGGGCATTGAGGTCAACCCTGACAAGATAGCGACCATCGAACACATGAAGCCGGTTCGACTCAGCGGTCGATGCTGGTAGTCGCTGGTTTCCCTCGGGCGATTTATTGCCCAACTGGGAGAGAGAAGCCTACCCCTTTTCAAGCTGCTGAAGAAGACGAACCACTTCAAGTGGACTAAGGAGGCTCAACAAGCATTTGAAGACTTGAAGCGGTACATCTCCTCCCCACGATCTTGGTTGCCCTGACTTAGCGAATCGTTACTCTTGTACATATTTGCTACCCGGGTGGTGGCCTTGATCTTGGTGGTGGAAGGGAGGTCATCGGAAGCGGATGCTTCGTCGATAAGGTGCTACAGTAGAACCGGATACATAGCGCGAAGATCTTTGTCGCCATCTGGTGGCGTCGAGCCTTTTACCTTTTAGGGTGAGAAGTTATAGTGGTCCTTGCCTACCCTCTGCGAGATTCTTCTGTCAGAAGCGGAAGGTTGTCGCCAAATTGGTGGAAGTGGGAATTCGCCTTAAGTTTGTACCCGCCGCGTCATCAAACGAAGTTGGCGGAGTTGTTTGCGAGTGAACTCCGTAGCTCCATGAAAAAGCACCGTGCCTTCCCCCTGGACCTTATTTTTTAAGCCAGTTCCTTCGGGCTCGGCGCGAAATTTGGAGTTATCTGGTTTCTCGGCCGGTGACATACTCGATATGTAGTCGCCCTCGACTTCAAGGCCACTAACAATATTCTTGTATCGAGAACTTTGGCGGGAACGCGTCGCCTCGGTGTTAGGCGTCCGGCGCCTTCAAGTTAAAAGCGACTCCTGCGGGTCATCAATCAAGCAGGAAGGAGTTTCAATGCTCGATCCTACCCAAGCGCCTACTTAGCGGAGGTCGGGAAGATGGGCGCCACTTTGAAGCGGGATATATTCATATCCCTCGGCCGATAACCATCGGTGGATGAGCTTTCCGACTCGCGTCCTCGAGCCTCTTCTCGGTCAGTCTTTGAAAAAGACTCTCATTGTCTGTCTTGCCCGCTCCCAAGCGGGGGCATCAAGCCATCATTGCCTCTGATCCAGGTGCGGGCGGGGATGCAGCTGTCACGCCCTTCGACTCAGGAGGCGAGCGGCGTGGCTTCTCGGCCCTGGTCGAGAAAGAAGGCAGTGGCACGCCGTCGGCACCAGGGGCCAGCCGAATGCGAGGCGATCAGCAGTGTGATCGCCACTCTTAACGAAGGTCAATGGATGGACCCCATCCTAGCCTTCCTACAAGGCCAGAGATCCCAAGCGATGATGCCTCTGCTTTGAAAAGATAGCACGAAAGGCCAAGTGCTACTCTCCACGGTGGGTGGGGACCTATCTGGCCAAGCGAAATAAATTCTCTAAAGTGCATCACTTTCGGAAAGAGTGCCATGCTCTCGATATCCATGGAGGCATGTCCGGGAGCCATATGTCCAGCGGCTTGTCGACAAAGCATTCCGGGATTTTATTGATCTCTGCCCTCTAGGATGCTTTAATTTGGTGAGGACATCCGAAGCATGCCAATTCTTCACCGAGCAAATCCGCAAACCGGCCCAAACTCGCAAACCATCCGCTCTCACAGTTAAAGTGCAAATTTGGATATCTAAACCCGTTCATGAACCACGAAACTTCACCCACTGTTAAATGCCATCGACAAATTCAGCAAGTGGGTTGAAGCCAAAGGCGTTATGTGCCATCACGCTTCATTGCTATCAAGTTCATCCACGGGATCTTCACGCGCTTTGGAGTCACCATCACATCATCACCGAACAACGGCACTCAATTCACCGGTACTTTCACGGGGTTACGTGAAGATGGGCACCAAGGTTTGCTTTAGCCGGTGGCCCATCCAAAACAATGGCCAAAATTGGCTGAATGTCGAGGGCTTGAAGACGAGCATTTGATCGGCTCCATAAGCGGGGCGCGGTGGGCGAAAAACTCCGGTGTGTTGTAGTCCTCCGAACCACACCTAGCCGGGTGGTGAAACACCCTTCTTCTGGTCTCTGACGCCAAAACATCCTCCGTCCGTCTTTGTCGTTATTTTCTTGGCATTCGGCGGAAGAACAAAGACCCCGTGGTGAAGATGTCAACCTCTGGAGGGGTCGTGGCCAAAGGCGACCTTGCCGGTCGATAAAGTCTCGGGGCCCCGCAGGTCTGAAAACGGCGTTAGCGACGGTCTTGCGTAAATTGACGCATCTTTGGGCTCCTATTTGTCTCCCGATGGGAGGGCCCTTTAATGGCCTCGATTATCTCGATAAAGGCGGTTCGGTTGCTCTTGAGGATGATCAAGGAGCCAACTCCTTCACGTGGAGTTTTCGATTTACCCCTAAAAATTGTAAGTTTCATTGGTTATTTGATAAAATTGCGTGGGTGAGTTTTCCCTTTGTCGTAATTTCTTTGCGGTTACAAAGTTGTTTACTTTAAAGCTTTTGTTTTATCTTCCTTCTTGTCCACATGGGGGAAAGCTTTGTCAGGATGTCATGCGTTCCGATTTGGCGCTCTTCTTGACCCGTGGTAAACCAAATTAGCGTCGTGCGGATGGGCGACCGAGCGCGAGTGTGGCGGTGATTGAGCCTTGATTCGCCGCCCATTCGGCTCCTCGAAACCTTCTTTTCCGTGAGCAAATAAGCGATATCCCTCCGGGAACTGCTTATGCCCTTGATCTGTGGTGACCCTCGTCGAGCCTAAGTTCCAAAAAAAGGACCATGACATCGCGAGGACTTACATCCCTTAATATGTTTCTGCATGCTTTGTGCAATGCCTACTTGTGCTTCGGTAGCCATCTTGTCGCAAATGAAGTCTTTGGGCCTGTAGCTCAAGCATCCAAAGCAACCCTATGGCGGCGGCGGGGCCCAGGCGATCATGCCTGCTCGACGATAAGCCCGTGAGGTTTGGCCCGTCGGCGGACCAACCCGCCGGGGTGGCGGTGGCGACCACCCCAAAAAATGTCGGCCTCCGGTGACCGGCCGAAATTTGGTCGGAAACCTCTGGCAAGAAAGTTGCTTGCTTTAACAATACCAACTTATTTTTGCATTACCCTCTGTTGGGTTGGATTATGCATGGCTATCCACGCTCTGGTAACGATGGCTCCTCGCTAATAAAAAAAATGCCCGGTGTCCGTAGCCATGGGGGAAATGCTTGGGAGTCAGGAGG
>CM070507.1:6991323-7189940 GCA_036346375.1 Guadua angustifolia | reverse complement strand
TTGCTCTATGCCTCTTTCACAATTTTTTTTTATTTTTCTTTGATTTTTCTGATATTTTTCCTAGGATCAGGAGCACAAAGGTAGATAGCACACAAATTTTTAGCCTGAACAGATGTAAGATGAAACTGATATGAAATACGAAGTGTTTTCCGAAAAGCGTGCTCAAACTTCGACGGCCGAGAACTCAATCTTCCCGAGGGAATTTTGCAAAAATAATTTTAGCGAACCCGACAAAGTAGGGGAGATTCGGATGTAAAATTTTCTGTAGATGTCCGTGAAAAAAAAATTCGCCTAATTCCGAGTCCAGTATGTGAAAGTTATGGCTGCAGTTTACTGGGAAGGACTCAATCGTGGTTTTTAGGCTGCACCTCTCCAAACTCAAGGGCATATGGAGTGGGTATGAATGCGGTGATCTGTGGTGGCGTGTTCACGTGATGAGGGGGCGATATGGCTTATCAGAGGTGGGGGATTAGGGTTTATGAAGGAGAAAACCCTAATACAACTAGGACTCAAACCGAGGAAAACCACAAAACAATCCGATTCCAACAAGGACTCAAATAGCGACAGGTGGATCGATTGTAGGATATGGGATGCAATGGAGATGAAACACAACTAAATTAAGACCACGATCTAAACCAAAGAACACGACTCGACTATGGACACAAACTCAAGTGCTACGGATTCTAAACAAAATTGTGCAAAGGCTAGGGCGTGGTTCTAGGTATGGTAGACTATGAACCGCAAATTTTTTTTGGCTTTTTCGTGGACTATAGGACTAACACAAAACTAAATTAACTACGGGAAAGGCGAACCGACGGTAAACCTTGCTCGATACCACTTGATGGGGACGGGGGGTTGCGAACTTCCGCCAGTGGAGGATAAGTCGATTAGGCGGCGCGAGACACACGATCCGCTTCGATCGACAAGACGATCAAAAACCCCGCAATCGCAGCACCGCGCGTCCTTCGGTTATCAAATGGCCGCTAGCTTGACTCGCCATGAAGGCTAATCCTCGCCAATGAATCGAGAACACAAGCAAGAACAAGAAAGATGCAACTGAATTTGCAATTGAAGATGAAGCTCACGAGTTGGGGTCTCAAACCGATGAACGGCGACCTTTGCTCAAAGACGTAATTAATCTAAGCAAAACCCGAATCAAACCCTAGCGGCGGCTACTGGATATAAAGGCTAGGGACGTCCTAGAAACCCTAGACGCGTCCGTGATGGACTCCAACATGATACATGGGCCAACGGCCCAAATTGGTGACGCAGCACCCTAGGACAGATTCTGTCCGCCAGCTTGCAACGTAAATTTCCGTCGACTCCGAAGTCCAAATGACCTGAAACTGGTGCCATTGTAAAGTTTATCTACTTAGCTTTCGAGTCATATGTGGATCATCAAAATCGGAGCCCGTTTGTGGCCTGGGCGACAATTTTAGTGAACGCTGCTCCTGGTGGCCGAGGTAGTCGACTCCGAGATGAATTGAACCTCCAACTTGACTTGGACACCCTCCTTGCCTCCCTCCTGGTCCTTGCTGGTTTCCAAGGCCTTCATGGTCCTCTCCCAAGTTCCTAAGTACAAGATAATCAATAATATCATTAGGTAGCATACCATCCTCACAGAAATGTCAGACGGGCACTTAGGAGCGAGTTCACTGTTGATTCAATTGCCGTGCTCGTGCTCTTGTGATGGGTCCTTGTATCACAACCGGAGGAGGCTCGATGCATTATGCATAGGAGTGATGTCCTCATCACCTTCGCTCCACAATATCACAAGATCTTCCACCAATGGTTGTAGGTATACATCAATATCGTTGCGAGTTGTCTCGGCCCTTGGATAAGCAGGGACATCATAATGTACTTTTGCTTCATACACAACTGTGGGTGGAAGGTTGTATATACTACGAGTCACGGGCCAAGTGCTATGAATGCTGCTCATGTTACTGAAAGGATTCATTCCATCCGTACTCAAGCCAAACCTTACATTCTCAGTTCATTTCCGAAGTTCTCCTCGAAGAGTCTATCGATGGTTCTCCATTTGGCGTAATCGATGGGTGTCTCGATTTCCATCCCTCTTACGGTCTTCCGAGGTGCCATCGCATCAATTTGGCGTGCTTTTTGTTCCAAATAAACGCTTCAAACAAGGTATTCGCAAATACCACACCACTTTTGGGGAGCTCCTTTCTTCACCTCGATAGCTATTGCTATCGCCCTTACGCTTGTATCGCGGCGCTTTGCATAACGGACATACATGAATGTCCAGATAGTCTTTTGCGATAGAGTATCTGATCGTTTGGACAAGCATGTATTCTTTCTACTTCCAATCCCAAGGGACATACAACCTTTTAGCTAGATACGTGGTTTTAGGCAACACGTTTCCCTCGGCGATATGTCCGCTAAGAGATCTAATAACGTAGTAGAAACTCTTGTCGGACCAACCATTGGTCGCCTTCAATTTCAGCGAGAGCACCGTGTGTAACTTTGTGTATTCCTCCCTACAACCCGGAACAAAGGTTTCTCCGAATCCTCCATCAAACCCTTGAATTGATTAAACTCTCTCGACTAGTGTAGTTCTTACGCATCGCGCAACATTTGAGCCAGATTAATGTCGTCATCGACGACCAACCTATCCTCATCGGATCCATAAGCGATGTCAAGCGCCACATTGCGGCCCGTCGTAAATGCGACATTATCACGTTGAAGTATGATCTCCTCTTCACCGTGCCTTGTCCAACTTGTATAGCCAGTACAAAACCCTCCGGGATCAAGTGCAAATGGATATGGTTTTTGTTCAAAACATCTTCTCATTCTTGCAATCAATGCATGGACAATGTATGTACTCCGTCTTCTTTTGCAAGTTGTTCTCCTCATTGCCCTTAGAAAAACAGATACACCGTCGATATATTCTTGGTCGCAATCGTTACAGATCGTACATCCATCTCCTATCCATCTACGGTTCATTAATTTAAGCAATTTATTAATATCCAATAATCTTAATTAAATAAATTGTTATTGAATATTCAACAATATCCACTAACGGGACAACATTAATACTAAGTAAATGTTGCAAACTTAATTAATTAATTTTAATATATACTCATCACGTAACCAAAAATTATATATATCCTCCGGAAGATCAACATAATAAATTCCTCACCTCAAAATTTCATGATCACCCAACTACCATATTAACTAAAATTTATTTATCATTCACATCCAACAATCTTAATTACATAAATTGGGTTTATATGCTTCATAAAAATTCACTAACAATACCCACTAATGGAGCAAGATGTATATGCACGCGCTAACGAAAAAAATTAATGGTAACTAAGAAAAAATATTAACTACGTAATTTTTATACATATCCTTCGGAAGAGCAACATAATAAATTTCCTCATCTCAAAATGCAAGGCAATTAACTTCATGATCACCCATCTATCATATTAACTATAATTTATTTTTCATTAATATCCAATAATCGTAAATACATAAATTTGATATATGCTTGACAAAACATTCATCATCTAAACAAGGTAGACAACTTAATCTAATACAGCAAGGTAATAAATTCATCATCTACAAATTGCTAGGTAAATAAAAAACAAACTAAATGTAGACCTTGCATCTAAACCTTAATTGCTTAGGAATAAACCTTTAATGGTAATTTTACAAAGACAAATGAAGAGAGGAGACATATTTTACACACCTTGGAACAATTCTAGGAAGTAGAAGCACAAAATCTTGCCCAAACAAAATCGAAATCAAAAAGCTAACTTTTCTTCTCAGGCATGAGGAGGAAGATGACCCGGCAGTAAGCAACAAAGTGGCTTTATATAGAAAACATTATTTGTGGCGGTTTTAAATTAAACCGCCACGATAATTATATTAGTGGCGGTTCTAAAACCAAACCGCTACAGATAATTTATTATCTGTGGCGGTTGCCCATCTACCAACCGCCACAAATAGTCCAGCGTATATCGATGGCGGTTTCAAATAAAACCGCGAACGAGATAATGTATTATCTGTGGCGGTTTTGGATGAAACCGCCACAAATGATCCTCCCGCCAATTTTCATATATAACCGCCATCGACATATGATTTGCGGTTTCAAAAGAACCACCATAAAGAGAATGTCACCTATGTACTGTTTTGTAGTAGTGAATTTTCTACAGGGTTAACGGCACAATCACGCAACCAAGTGGAGCAGTTTGCTACTGCAACTGTGGACCCAAGACTTGGTCTTAGCCCCAGTTGGATTGAAATATGGCGCTTGGAATTACCCTCGATTGGATTGAAATCTGTTAAATTTCCACGGAGTTGCTATGCAGTAAAAAAATCGACTCAACTCTCGCATCTTGCATTTGCTGTTTTTTTTACTTCTTTAATTTTTTTTGGATATTTCTAACTTCTTGCTGTTCTAAGATGTAATTTTAACCTTTTTATATAAGTTTATATTAAAATATACTAAAAAATACAATATTATAAAAGTATTTTTTAACTAAAAAATCTAATGATATGATTTTTATATGACCAATCTAGATAGTTTCAAACATATTAAGAGCAAAGCTTTAAAAATTTTCACAGCACATATTATAATACGTCGAATAAAAAAAACGAACGAAACGAGCACGGAACTGCATGTAGCTAGATTTTTGTCAGGCCAGAGCTCAGTAGCAGACTAACACGTCGAAGCACGGAACTGCATTATTGCTCCCCTGCGCTCCACCTGCCCCTTACTTTCTCGAAAGCCACAAAAATCTAGAAAAAAAAATCCTCTCCTTTCCTCGTCCGCGCATCGTGCAAGAGGCTTGCTGCTGCCGCCGCCTACTCGGCGTCGACGATCGGAGATGATGGGGATCCTGGGCACTGTCAAGGATTCTGCGATCGAGTGGGTGGTGCAAGGCATCCTCGGGAGTCTCCTCACTGAGAAGATGGAAGCGTGGAGTCGGGAGGTCGATCTTGCCGGTGAGGTGGACAACCTCAGGTCCGAGATGCTGTTCGTTAAAGGGGTGGTTGGTGCTGCCAGAGGGAGGAAGATCCAGAACGAGGGGCTCTCCTTGTCCCTGCACGATCTGAAGCAGCCGCTGTACGACGCCGAGGACGTCATGGACGAGCTCGACTACTACCGACTCCAGCGAGATATTGAAGGAGGTATGCGGCCCAAAAGTCTCCATATCATCTGCTTCTTGCTGTCGGCTTTCCTCGCGCAAGATCTAATGCGCAGAGCATTACACTCGCATTTATCCTGTGGTTGACAGACTAAGAACAGCATAATAGCGTAGATAAGACACCACCCCGCTCAGTGTTACGTACTTAAGGTGTATTCATTCCTGAGAATCTTTCTTCCTCTCCCTAAGGGTTGTTTTCTCAATATCTAGTTTGGTTTTGTTTAAGTGGTGCCTTTTCTTTTTTAACAAACTGAGTGGTACCTGTTTGTTGTTAGAAATCTAGGTATTATTTTGATTTCAGATTTGAATATGAAACATAATCTCAAAATAATCAAGCACGACAGACTAGACAGAAGATAACACATATTTCTGAAAAGTAGTTGTTACGACCTCAATTGGCCAGAGGTCGTAATGGTGAGTGGGTTGATGAATGGAGACCCGGACGGTGCCCAATGCGTGCCGAGATCGAGAAATGAGGTGCAGTCTTTGAAGTAGATGGGAAAAGCAGAGAAGTAATCCTCCTGCTTAATCTTTATTTCTTTGCTCTGGGCGTGGCTTAAATAGCCATCCCTTTACATAGAAATAAACCTAACAAGGAAATATATCTCTAACAAGTAAATATCTTATCTGCTAGAGATCTTAACTAACTTTAACTCAATCTTAGGCGCCTACTTAGCCATGGCCCGGTGCCAGGCTTTACTTTGCCTAAGTCGGGTGCGATTCTGGCGTCTGTAATGCCTCTCAGAACGACATCACCTCCTCCTCCTCAAAACTTGCTCGTCCACAAGCTGAAAATCCGGATACAACTGCTGAAAACCATCCACATGTTCCCAGTGTCTTTGCTCATGGGAAGATCTTTCAGTATGAGGGCTTGGCCGCCTCGAACTCTTTCTGACCCTTGAGAGCTGCGCAGAACTGGAACGGCCGACCATGAATCGGAGGCGGAGGGCCATTTCGGATGGAGGACACCATGGAACTTTTGAGCAACCCACATGAAAAACATCATGTATCAGAGATCAGGTGTGGCACGAAGACGATATGCGACCGTCCCAATGCGTTGCAGAACTTGGTATGGTCCATAAAAGCGCGGACTGAGCTTACCAGAAGACACAGTCGGCAGTGAAGACCCTGGTCGATTAGAGATACGAAGCCATACCCAGTCATTTACCTCAAAGATCACTTCCCGATGAGTACGATTATAGTACGAGGCAGCCACAGCCTGAGCCTGTAGGAGCCTATCGCGCACCTCTGCCAAGAACTCATCACGATCCAGCATCTGGGATTCCACCGCAGGAGTACGCACGTCCCCTTTTACATAGGATCGCATACTCGGCGGATCTCGACCATATACAACCTTGAAAGGGGTCGTTTTCAAGGAAGATTGAAAGGAGGTGTTGTAACAATACTCATTTACGGCGACAATCGAATCCATATTTACGCGATCTCCCAGCAAAGCAGATACATAGCAATAATTTTGTTGGTCACCTCTCGATTGGCCATCGGATGCGGATGGTAGGCGATACTCATATGAAGGTGACACCCACTAGATGAAACAACTCTTGCCAAAAGTTACTTGTGAAAACCACATCACGATCGGTCACAATAGAGGAAGGATACCATGTAGGCGAACCATCAGTATCAAAGAATACCCGACTAAGCGAGATAGGCGTGTATGGATGAGACAATGGTATGAAATGCGCGCCTTGGAGAAGCGATACACCACGGTGAGAATAATGGTCTTCCCTTTGATTTAGGCAAACCTTCTATGAAGTCCATAGCGGTCGGACCAAACCGCATGGGCACTTGGAGAGGTTGAAGAAGTCCCCGGTGCAAGTGTTACTGTCTTATTACGTTGACATATCAGACAATCCCGAATAAAATTCTGGAGCAACTGACGCGCTCGTGGGATATGAAAATCTGCGGGATTCGTAAGTGTCTTCATGACTCCTCATGACCGCCTCATATGGCGATGAGCAAGAATGGTGTTCACAAAGGGAGAAGTTGGAGGCACAAAAATTCGACCTTTGTAGAGGATCAGCCCATCACAGAAAGTCCATGGCGACAGCAGGCGTCCTTCTTGAATGTCCTGCAGCAGAGATCGCCAAGCCGCGTCCTCCGGAAGCTCTCGACGGAGATCATCAAAGAAAGCCAGCGATGGACCAGTAAGTACCATGAGATCGGCAGAAGAAGAATCACCGTCGCGCCGGGACAGTGCATCAGCCACGGTATTAAGTCGTCCCTGCCGGTATTCCACAGAGAAATCAAAACCCACTGATGTTGGGGAATAGTCGACAACCTTTGATCCAATAAGAACTTCAGACTATAATGGTCGGTGCGGACAATAAAAGAACGTCCCCGGACATACGGCCTCAATGACGGACGGCTTGGGCGAGGCCGATTAGCTTCGCTCATCTGGCGCGTAGTTTAACATGATGGCGGCGATGATCGGCGTTGAAAAAAGCAATGGGCGCAGCGCCCTGATGAAGAACGGCCCCAAATCCAGATCCGGACGCATCACATTCAATAATAAAAGGAAGACCAAAATCCGGTAATTGGAGAACCGAGGCGAATGCCGGTGCTCATTTGAGCGTTTAAGCGCAATCATTCGGTTCAAGTCCAAAAAAGCTTTTCTTGCAGTAGGCGTGAGGAATCGCGACAATCGTGCCATAGTTCTGGATGAAGCGCCGATAATACCCCGCGAGCCCGAGAAAAGCACGAACAGCCCGAACGGTGGTAGGGGTCGGCCACTCCTCAATAGCAACCACCTTTTGCCTGTCCATGGTGACACCCTCGGCGGAGACGACATGTCCCAGATAAGCGACAGACAGAGTACCAAAAGAGCACTTGGAGCGCTTCAACACTAACCCATTCCGAGACAGCTCCTGTAACACTGTCCGAACATGACAGAGATGTTCGGCCCAAGACTGGCTATAAATGAGGATGTCATCAAAAAACACCAACACGAAGCGGTGAAGGAAGCGGCCCAATACTTCATTCATGAGGGCCTGAAATGTGGCCGGAGCGTTTGTCAGGCCAAAGGGCATCACCAAAAACTCAAAGTGCCCATGGTGTGTGCGAAATGCCGTTTTGTGAACATCGTCAGGATGCATGCGCACTTGATGATAGCCCGATCGAAGATCCAGCTTAGTGAAGAAGCGCGCACCCTTAAGTTCATCCAAAAGTTCCTCCACAATTGGAATAGGAAATTTATCCTTGACGGTCTTGTCGTTGAGAGCTCGATAATCTACGCAGAACCGCCATGTGTTATCCTTCTTACGGACCAGCAGTACCGGCGAAGAAAACGCCGATGTGCTCCCTGCTGCAACATATCCTGACATTGTGTCTCCAATTCATCCTTTTGCAACTGCGGGTAGCGATATGGGCGCACGGCCACAGCGTCTGTACCTGCCTTCAAATGGATCCGATGGTCATAGGCCCGGGCCGGTGGGAGGCCCTAGGGGGTAGTGAACACAACGGGGTATTCGGCTAATAAAGCATCCATCAACTCAGTCGGTGAAGTGACCATGGCTGTCAAAGAAGGATGCTGCGACGATACTCCCTGAAGTTGAACCTGATGGTCGCCCCGCCAAAGTGTCATTGTAAGACGCTGAAAATCCCAAGTGATGGGTCCAAGTGTTTGAAGCCACTGCACCCCTAGGACAATATCGACCCTCGAAAGCGGCAGCACATAAAAATCAATGACAAAGCTGTGGTTAGTGATGTCCAGAGAAACCTGACGACATTCGCCGCTGCCGCTGATGCGCTCGCCATTAGCTACCGCAACACGGAAGAAAGGTGGCGGCGCCATCGCAACCCCGCCGGCTGCGCCACCTTCTTGAAAGGAAGTTATGAGTGGAGCCGGAGTCAATGAGCGCGAAGAAGCGATGATCGCCAATGCGAACCGGCAAACGCATTGTCCTGCCAGCCGCAATGCCGGTCAGGGCGAGAAGGGAGATAGATGGCGGCTCGTCGGCACCGTCCCCGGGATCCCTGTCATCAGGCACCACCTCCAAACTAAAAAGGCGCTGACAGGAATGCCCCGGAGTATATTTCTCATCACAATTGTAGCAGAGCCCCATACGACGCCTTTCCTCCATCTGCGCTCGAGTCAGTTTTTTGATGAATTTGGCCCCGGCAGAACTGGTGTCGCCTCCCTTAGTGGCAGGCGCAAGGATAGGTGCGCCTGTTGAGGTGGCCGTGTGCACAGTCTGCGGCGGCCCTGCCATGGTCTTCATGCCATTGCTTAGGAGCCGATGCGCTTCATTGCCGTCCCCATTCGCTTGTTGCGGCGCCATGAGCCCTTGCTAAACTCATGGCCATGGCTACGATCATGGGCGGCCAGTCCACGGCAATGGCAATCTTTTCCTTGAGGCCTGCGGTGAACATCTCAATCTTCGAGTCGGGCAGAAGGTTCAGCAAGGGCGATGGCGCTTCAAACTCCCGCTGATACTGAGACACCGTGCTTGTCTGACGAAGTTGTTTAATCTCCGCCAGGTGATTACGCCGCGTCGGCGGCCCAAAACGGAGGTGGACGAGTTCCTTGAAGTGCCCCCATGGTAGGATGCCCATCTCTTCCTCAAGGAGCATGTACCATTGCTGGGCTTCTCTGCGCAGATGGTAGGCCGCCGTGCCGACCTTATCCGCTTCTGCCGTGTGCTGGCCTCAGAAAAACAATTCGCACGAATTCAACCATGGGAGGGGGTCATCCCCACCTTCATAGGTCGCGAAATCCGGTAGCAGAGGTTTTGGAGGCCGTCCTTGAATAAAGCAGGAACCCGCCCTCCCGTCCATGGAGGCTCGCGCCACCTCCGGTGAAATTGTGCGGCATGCCCTCACCGTCTGCATTCTTTGCTGTTGTCCTTGAAATTACCATCACGCCGGCGAGGAGATAGACCGGTTCCTCTGCACCTTTCCTCTCGCCCCCTCCCGCCATAGCACTCATCATGTCGTCTACTTTGGCGATGCGGCCGTCATGTCGATCCAACCGAGTGGTGAGGATCGAATCGGGGCGTGTGGCCGCCCCTGGACCATCGCCATGTCTTCAAGCTTCTGAACAATTCGGTCGATCTTCTCCGCCAGGGTACGAGCCTCATCGCCGGCCATGTTGCGGGCGTTGATTGGCTCTGATACCAAGTTGTTACGACCTCGGCTGCGTAGGTCATAATGGTGAGTGGGTTGGTGAATGGGAGACCCCGGACGGTGCCCAGCCGGCGCCGTCGCCGAGATCGAAAGCCTTGAGGTGTCTTTGAGGAAGTAGATGGAAAAGCAGAGTAATCCTCTGCTAATCTTTATTTCTTTGCTCTGGACGTGGCTTAAATAGCCATCCCTTTACATGGAAATAAACCTAACAAGGAAATATATCTCTAACAAGTAAATATCTTATCTGCTAGAGATCTTAACTAACTTTAACTCAATCTTAGGCGCCTACTTAGCCATGGCCCATTGCCGGGGCTTTACTTTGCCTAAGTCAAAGTGCGATTCTGGCGTCTATAATGCCTACCTAACCCGACAAAGAGATCTAGAAATGTCGGTACGAGATGAGCAGAGGAAAATAGGAGAATTCTTACGATGGGCTTGATGACGAAAAGGAAGTAGCGCAGTAGCGATCGGCCGCAGAGGAAGTAGTTGACGTCGTGGATCGCGTCCTACATCCAATAACAAGATGAAGAGCTCGAGCGGTCGCGCAGTTGCGCTGCCCAGAAACCTTATTGCCGCCTCCGTGCATGTTCTCGCAGCGGCAATGGTTCGGAATCCCGCTCTCCTTGCCTCACGGTGCACGTCGAGAGGAAGGTCGTGAGGAACGAGCGCAGCACGAAGACTCAACACAGATCACGGTGGATGAACGTGGGCGTAAGAAAAAAAAACCATATCTGTCTGGACGTCTCCAGATTTTATAGTCTCGCACCAGCAACAGTCAATGAATTACAGCACCATTAAACACTAGTAACCACATAATTAATTGGATGTTTAAATTGATCATTCAAATGGTCAAAATGACTGTTTCTATTAGAAATACACGGTAATTTGCGAAATACGCACGCGCGACTTTAGCCATACTCCTCACCCTCCATATGCCTCATTACAAGGCATGGTGGGAGCTCTCCCTTTTAAGTTGGCATTCTCCTCTCTCAACTAGCAATATGGTACTACTCTTTGTAACTTTGGCATTAGATATAAATGGGCCACATGGGCCTCATTTCTAACATTTGTTTCCATTTATGCTTTTAAGTGAACTTTTACTGTTTACTTATGCAGGGAATGGTGATGGTTCTGCTGCTGGTACTCATCCTCTGGGCGATCGTGCGTCATCGTCCTCTTGGTCTTCTGCTCTTCAAAAACAAATTACAGATTGGACCTTTTCCAAAGACAAAAAAAGGAAGAGAGAAGATGACACCCCGCTGGCGCTTGAGAGCAAGCATGATATTTCTGAGAGGATCATTAAAATAGCGAATCAGTTACGCACTGCTGGTGATAAGGCGCGTCAACTTCTTCAGCTAGAGATCTCACGCCCCATTGAAATGCCATACCAGATTCAGAGTGTACCCAGGAACACACGCCTGACAACCTCTATGCAAGTTAAACAGGAGGTGTATGGGAGGGATGCAGAGAGGAACACGGTAGTAGAGCTGTTGATTAATGAAAATAACAGTAATCTACATGTTCTGCCAATAGTTGGCGGTGGAGGTGTTGGGAAAACGACCCTTGCTAGAATTGTCTGTGCTGATCAAAGAATTAGAAGCCATTTTGATCTGCAAATGTGGGTATGTGTATCCAGTGTATTTGATGAGGGGAGGCTAACACGCGAGATGGTAGAGCATGTATGCAAAGATAGACCAGACTATGGGAAAATAAGCAGTTTCAATGTTCTTCAAGATACCCTTTTGGAGAATATTAGAAACAAAAGATTTTTGCTCGTATTAGATGATATCTGGGAATACAAAAAGTGTGGATGGGATAACCTGTTAGCTCCGTTGGAAAACAATCAAGTACCTGGTTGTGTGATTTTGGCAACAACTCGAATTAAATCTGTGGCAGAAAAGATAGGGACAATGGATGCTGTTCAAATGAATGGTCTGGATGAAAAAGAGTTTTGGCTGCTCTTCAAGGTGTGTGCATTTGGTAATGAGAACTGTACAGATCATCCTAGTTTGCAGCCCATTGGACAACAGATTGCTAAAACATTAAAGGGCAATCCACTAGCAGCACAAAGTGTCGGTGCACTATTGAAAGAAAATCTTAGCTATGAGCACTGGATGGAAGTTCAGGAGACATGGAAATCTCGGCAAGAAAATGATGATGATATATTACCTAGCTTGGAGCTTAGTTATGATTATCTACCTTCCCACCTGCAGCATTGTTTCTCGTACTGCTCTTTGTTTCCGGAGGATCACCGATTTTATGGAGAAACTTTGGTCCGCGCTTGGATATCACAAAATTATGTGCAGTGCAAAGGTACTAGCAAGAGATTGGAGGAAACAGGAATGCACTATTTGGACAGGTTAGTGGAGTTGGGATTCTTCCAAAAGGTTGACTCGCACTATGTTATGCATGACCTAATGCATGAATTAGCTGAGAAGGTTTCATCAAAGGAATGTGCGAATATAAATGGATTGCAATCTAAGACAATTAATCCATGCATTCGTCATTTGTCCATCATAACCACTGGTCTTGACAGAGATGGAAATGCCAATTTTCCCAGTGAGAAATTTGAGAAAATACTACAGACGATTAGGCCTCTGCAAAAGTTAAGGACCTTGATGTTCTTTGGCCGAAGCAGCGTACATTTATTGAGATCCTTTCCAACCTTGTTTGAGGAGGCAAAAACTTTACGACTCCTAAGAGCATGTCCGTCTAATGCTGATGTTGGCTCTATACTCAGTGTTTTAAAGCCATATCATCTTCGTTATGTCGAATTTGATCATGGCCTCTTAAACACTGCTGTTCCTCAAGCTTTGACAAGATTTTATCACCTTCAAGTGTTGGATGTGGGCATTTTAAGCTGTCTTGCTACACCTCCTGGTATGAATAATCTTGTTAATTTGCGGCATCTTATTGCTTATAGGGAAGTGCACAGTGCAATAGCTTGTGTTAGAACCATGACTTCTCTTCAGGAACTAAAATTCCAGGTTCAAAATTCTAGCGACTTTCAGATAAGTCAACTTCAACCCATGAATCAGCTTGTAACACTTGAAATTTCTCGACTTGAAAATGTGAAGACTAAAGAAGAAGCTAGTGGCGCAAGCTTGATAGACAAAGAGCTTCTAGAAGAGTTGTCGTTGTCATGGGCTGATAGAAGGATGAGCCCAGAACTGACTACCGTGACTACCGAGAGAACAAGAGATGTGCTTGAGGGTCTTGAGCCACATCAGAACCTCAAACATCTACGAATAACTGGGTACAGTGGTGCTACCTCCCCAGCCTGGCTTGCCAGTAATGTCTCGGTTACCTCATTGAAGACACTTCATCTAGAGAACTGCATGGAATGGCAAATTTGTGGATCTCTTGAAATGCTTCCACTCCTTAGGAGGCTGACATTGGATAGGATGGAGAACTTGATGGAAGTTTCAATTCCTTCCTTGGAAGAGTTAGTCTTAGTTAACATGCCAAAATTGGAAAAATGTTCTTCTGGTACTAAAGGACCGGAATTGAGTTCCCATCTAAGAGTATTGATAGTCGAGGATTGCCCTCAACTGAATGAGTTCACGCTTTTCCAGAGTTATTCTTCTTTCCAATCCGAGCAGAAGTCCTGGTTTCCGTCTCTCAACAAACTCACCATCGGGCGTTGTCCTCGTATAATGTAGTTATTTCTTCTCATTAATTTTGCTTTTTCAATATTACATTCGCGAATTCTTAGGCACTTACCTTGATAAATGATGTTGCAGCAATTGGGAAATCCTTCCATTGGAAGAGATGCGGGCACTCAAGGAGTTGGCGTTGGTGTACATGCATGTTGTCAAAGAACTGACGGTTCCTTCTCTGGAGAAGTTGGTCTTGGTTGAAATGCAGAGCCTAGAAAGTTGCAAAGGGCTAACCGCTTCTCCACCTATTCAAGTTTCGTCTTCACAAGGAGAGCAAAAGGAATGGGTATCTAGTCTCCGTGAACTCACCATCCATGATTGCCCCAGTTTGATAGTGTCGCCTCCTCTTCCGCCTTCTGCTCCGATTTCTAGGTTATCCGTCAGGGGAGTTCCGAGAATTCTAACAATGATTTCTAACAATGATTGTCAGTGGAGTTCTGAGCTCAGAATTGAATGTAATGAGTTGACTGTGCTGGATGAGAAGATCTTGGCATTTCATAATCTTAGGGGCATAAGATCGTTGGCAATACAAAATTGTCCGAGTTTGATCTCTCTTTCAAGTGAAGGTTTCAGCCAGCTCACCGCTTTAGAGTATTTGTGCCTGTCCAACTGCCCTAATTTGGACCTGGAAGATAGTACATCTGCAAACAGCCTTGTCCTCCCATCTCTCAGATCTCTCTCCATTTCGTCATGCGGCATAACAGAGAGGCGACTAACGCAAATGCTTTCACATTTGATGTCTCTTGAGGAATTGACATTAAGTGGCTGCCCATATTTGAAGAGTGTACAGCTGCATTCCTGTAAGGCCTTGGAGGTGTTGCGAATCTTGGGGTGTAAACAGCTGGCAGTGTTGGAGGGCTTGCAGTTCCTCAGCTCCCTTCGAAGCTTGCATATTGAGATGAATCCTGAGCTGTCTGCTAAATGGGATCTCAGACTGCAGGAGCAAGAACAGGGGGGAAATCAGAATGGACTGCTTCCTGCGTCACTTGACAGACTTGAGATCTCGAATCTCACAGACGAGGTCCAGTCCCGTCTGTTGCCCTGCCTCCCTCGTATCACCGAATTAGAGATACGCGCAAGTCCAATTTTGACGTCTTTACAGCTGGGAAACTGCACGGCACTGGAACAGTTGGAAATAGGAAATTGTGGACAGCTGGCTGTGTTGGAGGGCTTGCAGTTCCTCAGCTCCCTTCGAAGCTTGGAGATTGAGATGAATCCTGAGCTGTCTGCTAATTGGGATCTCAAACTGCAGGAGCAAGAACAGGGGGGAAATCAGATTGGACTGCTTCCTGCGTCACTTGACAGACTTGAGATCTCGAATCTCACAGACGAGGTCCAGTCCCGTCTGCTGTCCTGCCTCCCTCGTATCACCGAATTAGAGATACGCGCAAGTCCAATTTTGACATCTCTACAGCTGGGAAACTGCACAGCACTGGAACAGTTGGAAATAAGAAATTGTGGGCAGCTGGTTGTGTTGGAGGGCTTGCAGTTCCTCAGCTCCCTTCGATGGTTGGAGATTGAGATGAATCCTGAGCTGTCTGCTAATTGGGATCTCAAACTGCAGGAGCAAGAACAGGGGGGAAATCAGATCGGACTGCTTCCTCCATCACTTGACAGACTTGACATCTGGGATCTCCCAGACGAGGTCGAGTCCCGTCTGCGGCCCTGCCTCCCTCGTAACACCACATTACAGACACACAAACGTCTCTCTACAGCTTGGTCGCCACTACTCCCATTCCCTCCACCGTTTGGTTGCCGATAGGTCTGTCTTTAGCACCAATCATGACATTCGTTTATACTCCGTTTTTTAAGGCCTATTGTTTTACAATTCTGTTGCAAATTATAATGTGTGAATGCTATTTTGTATATTTTGCTCTTATATCTTTCTTATGTTCTCTTAACTTTCATGCATGATTGAACACGGGAACTAAAGCTGGATGGAGCCTAATTCTGGGCACCATTCAACTCTGTTTCTGCATGATCTCAAAATAGGAAAAGGGACCTCTGTTTCTGGATGTCTGGAATAGCCCCAGTATAGTATCAACTAGCCAGGGTAACGTTAAAAGGGTGCACTACGATGCAACATATAAAATTTGAAAATTTTGGTCGTATTTTCGGTTTTCATATATTTTTTAAAAAAATGGGTCGTTAGGACCCATCGGCGAATCTACGAGCTACTATAAACCTTCAACGAATCTATGTTTTTTTTACGTAATCTGGGTAATTTGGTTGTATTTTTTGTTTTCGTATTTTTTTTAAAAAAAATAGGTCATTAGGACCCGACGGCGAATCAATGGGCTGCTATAAACCTTCGATAAATCTTTGTTTTTTTTGTGAAAACCGTGGTTAGGACCCGTTGGTGAATCTATGGGCTGCTATAAACTTTCGACAAATTTGTGTTTTTTTTAGAAAATCGCGGTTGCCTTTTTTTTATGTATTTTCGTTTTTCGTGTTTTTTTAAAAAAGGGCGCTAGGACCTGTCGGCGAATCCGTGGGCTGCTATAAATCTTCAATGAATTTGTATTTTTTTTCGAGACGTATTTTTGTTTCTGAGCCCGCTTCTCTAAAAACCACTAAGAGGAGCTAAACGTAAACCATAGAGGGTTCTAAAGTAATCTAATTTTTTTCGAGGTCCGTTCTGCTAAAAACCACCAACCACCAGGAGGACCTAAATGTAAACCACAGAGGGACCTAAACATAATTTTAAATTTTTTCGGGTCTATTTTATTAAAAAAACTGACCAGAGGACCTAAACGTAATTTTGCATTTTTCGGAGGATCTTTTTGCAAACGTGCTGATGTGGCATGCTTGGGAGGCCTCCAATCCTCAGCGCTATAAAGATAGACTAGCCAGAATAACGCGCTACGCTGCGTTGCGCATGACGATGTAACGTGAACAATCTGAGAAATTTGGCTGTATTTTCGGTTTTCGTATTTTAAAAAAAAAATGGGTCGGTAGGACCCGTCAGCGAATCTATGAGCTGTTATAAACCTTCGATGAATCTATATTTTTTTTGAGAAAACCACGATTAGGACCCGTCAGTAAATCTATAGGCCACTATAAATCTTCGACAAAGCTTCATTCCCTTGGAGGCAAAGAGGAAAGTTTGGCGACGAATTCTTTCGGATTGTTTTTACCCTTCTGGAGTTCGGTTTCGTTGGTTTCTTTGGTTTTGTTGGTTATCGTGGGTTGCCTTGTGGAGAAAACTATTGTAGTTGTTGTTCTCCATTTAAGGAACTTATTGAAGTTTTCTTAGTGTAAAACTTAAATCGTGTGGATCTTCGGTGTTAAGGTTTTATCGAGAAGGATTTGGTGGATCATTTGGTTTTTCCCATGCATCTCTTTTCCTTCCTAGAAGTTGTAAAGCTTGAGATTTGTTTTAGGAGTTGTTTTTCGTCAAAGTTTGGGAATTCGAGGGTCGAATTCTCTTATGATTTATGGTTGAGTTTTTTGGAAAGAGAGATGGTTTTTGTTGTTGCTCATGCTTAAGAATTGTGGTTTCCTTTAAAGGTTGGGTACGTGACCCACGAGGATGTTCAAGGCGTTAAGTGTATGATGAGTAGTTAAGCTTCCAGATAAGGAGGGTTACGGATTCGGTTGAAAAGAACGTGTTGGTTATCTAAAGACAACCACATTTATTGCATGGTATAGAATTCATTGGAACGGTAGGTGATTCTAAAATGAAAGTTTGATTAGAGTTATTACAATGGTTGTGAGTTGTGGAATTGATTGGAAGTTCAGGATTTGTGTTCCGGTAAGTCTAGTATTGATCAGGATTGAGAGGGACTAGAATTTTTGCGGATGAAATTTATTATAGTAAGAGTTGATGTAAAGTACCAGAGTATATTAGCACGAAGGCATGAGAGTTGTTGATTTATGTTGCTTATGAGTCAATTAAATGGTGGATCGACAAAATGATTTAGTCGATGTGAAATTAAAGAATGAATATATGGAATGGTTGTAGGAATGATGGGGTTTTGTCTTAAGAAAATGTCTATCTGGGAGTTTATCTATGGAGAATGACTAGTGGTGGGTATATTAATAGGAGAAGGAAAGTAAAGGGAAGATTTGGATTTGTAACTTCCGTTCAAAACCTGTGTACCTTTTTGGATTTGGTGAAAATGAAACATGTAATGGCTAGAGCATTGGAGTACTCGAAATGGTGGGATTTGAGATGAACCTTCCTTTGGCTCTGAGGATTGATAATGAAGATGAAAGAGTCGTCCTGGAAGTAATCGGTTGATGGAATTTGGAATATTTTTATTTCATCGAACCACGTTAGTCTTTTGCTTTGGTTAATGTAAGAGAGCTGGCCTGATTGATTACTGTGGGATTTACGCTCGGATAATGTAAGGCTGGATCGTGTTTTAGCGTGGAACCGAGTTATTTTTAGAAGTTTTCATAAGTGGTTTTGTTGGGAATAAGTTCCCGCTTCTTGGGAGAAGAGTGGTGATTGCGTGCTTGGATGTGTGACCTGGAAATTTTGTCTTCTCCTCCAAAATTTTGATTTTTGGGTTAACGTGAGAGGTTTTGCCTTGATCAAATTAAGCTGAGTTGTCTCTTGGTTTTATGAGAGCTTCTGTCAGCATTTGCGTGGGGTTTCTCTTTTAATTGGAGTTCTCCCCGAGGCGAATTTTATTGTATCAATTTGAGAGTGTTAAAAGGTGATTTATACGATGTTTGAGAATTGGGTTTTCTCGTGCAAATTTGGCTTTGGAAGAAGATTATGAGTGATGATTGGGCTCTATCAAGATCTTCTCTCAGGTAGATTTTAATGCTTTGGGTTCAAGATGATGTACGTGGTTCATTTGGTCAAAGCGGGAATTGTATTTCCTTTGTGTTCTAGCCGAGTTACTGAAATGGAAGCTTATGGTATAGTGTTGAGCATAATAAAGAGAATTGAGTTTTCTTTGGTCATTGGGATTGTAGCTGTAAAAGTTCAATGCAGTGTTTCTTTTGAAAGTTGAGTTTTCCTTGGTGTGTATTTTATCGCATTCTTTGAAAAGGATGAAAGTGGTTAGTTTTGTTAAAGAGAATCGAGGGATTTTGGGTGGATAATAATTGAGGATTATGCTTTTGATGTGGTTCCTTGGAGGTGTTTGTGTAACCCTTAATAGTGAACTACTTGGAAGTTGATGGTATTTATGTCACCATTCCTAGCGTGTGATTGAACTTTTGGGTTCAGATGGTTGTAGTGAAGGATTTCATAAATTGATGTGTAGTGTTCTGTAGTGAACATTTACCCCTGGGCAGTAATCCTTTGGGGTGAGGTAAGCTTGGTTGAAGGAAAGAAAAAAAATTAGTATATTGTGGAGATATGGTTGGAAGGGAAACTATGTTTTAGTGAATTAATTGTTTCAATGGTATTTGTCGGTAATGGACTCTTTTGATAAAGAGGTCAATCAATTGAGATAGGAGATAAGAGTATGGCAATCGAAATTGAGTATGGATTTGGAGTAGAGCATAGAGGTTGGTATCCTATTCATCCGAGGAGGATCATTGGTTGTTCGGATGTCGTACGCTATAGTTTCGACAAAAAGTTGATCTAAGGGTGTCAGATGGTTTGCGAGAGGGGTATGATTTGGGATTTTGGCCTATTGATTGACCTTGACTGAGTAAGTCAATTCGATTTGTAAATCGTTGGAGTTGCGGTCCTGGTTCACCATTTGTAACCGTTGGAGTTTTTGTGTGGGCGTTTTGAGTTGGCAAAGAAGTTTAAGACCTTTGCGTCCTTGTTTTGCATAGTTGGCATTCTTCGAATTCGGGGACGAATTCCTTTAAGGGGGGAGAGTGTAATACTGCAAAGCTTCATTTCCTTCTTTGGGCTGATATTTTTGTTCCCCACCTACCTCTCCTCACCCTTTCCAAGTGTGTGGCTGCCATTCTCCTTGCCTGATATTTTCTGGCTCCTCCCTGCCGTGCGCTTGGCTCCTCCCTGCAGCTCTTCCCCTGGACTCCCTCCTGGACGACGCCCCCGGCCGGCGCCGCCCCGAGCTCGCCCTCCCGACTCCTTTTCCTGGCGCCGACTGGATCCTCTCCTCTCTGGTCTTGTTGCACTCTCCCCGCCTGCCGGCCTCTCCGCCATCGCGCTCGCGCCTCCGGCCTCAATACGCCTTGTCGCGTTGCTCCCGCCTTGCACAAGACTGCCACGCCCGAGCCCGCCAGACTTGGTCGCTGCATTGCAGCTTACGCCGCGCCGCTCTGGCTGTTGCCGCGCCGCCAAGAAGCCGAGCCGGCGCCTCTGCAGCGTCTCCCTCCCGTGGCGATCTTGCCTCGAGTCCCTTCCCCAGCGCCAGCGACCCTCTTCCGGCCAGCTCCTTCCCCACTCCCTCCTTCCTCCATGGATGTGCTTTGAGGTAGTCTAGATTGGGTATTTTTCTTTGCATGTCAGGTGTTCGATGAAATGGCTGTGAGTTATATGCATGTGTAGTTCATATTGCTTTGTATGCTTTCGACTTGGCCGTTATATCTTGTAACATCCTAAAATTTTAATAAAATAAAAATCAATATTTTGAAATTGAGTATTATTCTTTCTGAGTTTTCTTGGAGTTATTGATTTTTATTTGGATATTCTTGGATTTTGTATTGCAAGAAAAAGTGAACAAATGAGAAATAAAGAATGAAAAGGAGAAATGGCCAAGAAGCAAAAAGGAAAAATTTGGAAAATTGCCATGAGAACCCTGATCATTCAATTTAATCATTTTAGCCAGCAATTGAAATTTTATGCATAAACGAATGAAGATATAAAATGAAAAGACAACTTTTAAATCAAAATAATGAATTGTCAGAATTTATAAAATATTTATAGAACTCAAATGGAGCTGAAAAATTTATCATGAAACCCTAAATGCAATATCTACCTTTGGTTAAAATTTCATAAATTAATGATATAATTTAGTACTTTTCCAAATTTAAAAACAAAAACTATGAAAATCAGGAAATTGCAATGTCAGAATTATTATAAAATAGTGGAACCATATTTTGGCTTGAAAATTTTATAGCAGTATTCTGAGACCAAATCCTTTAGAAAAACAAAATTTCAAAAATAATAGACTTCAATTGCTCTCAAGGAAAAATTCAAAATCATTTCAAAAAAAACTAGTTAAATTTAAAGAATTATTGTATGAAAACCAAAGTAGCGAATTGAGCGAAACCAAAGAAAATGAAAACTACATACTTTAGTCTCTCTACATAAAAATTTCTAGAAAACTTCTAATGTGATAAAACTGCTTTTGAATTAATTTAACTCATGATCAAAACAGTCAGATTCATGTACAAATTGCAACACCCATTATCTAGTAGCTACTGTAGCTGCATCACGATTCCTTTACTCACTGCCAGTGGCCCCTGGTCCCTCTGGTCAGGCGCTGCTTCTCTTCTCCCCCTTTCCTTTCGTCTGTTTCTTCAGTGACACCGAAGCACTTCTCTCGATTCTTCTTCCGGTCAATTCGCTACTACTGCTCAGTCTCGCCCGCGCCATACCGTCTCCTGTGCTTATGGGACACGCATTCGGTTCAGACTCCAGAGACTTCTACTGAAAGCCAAAGACCTCAGTAGCAATTCCCACCAGGTAGCTCACAAACTCAAAGCCATCCATGCCAACACAAGCACACGACCACATCTCAGGAGCCTGCTGGTATGCACAGAAGGCAAGGAGACCAAGCACAGGAGCTTAAAGATCATCAGGGCCATTGTTCCGAGGAGCCAGAAGCTGGCTGGGAGACCAGCAAACCCAAGCCCAGAAGCTGGAGTTTCCCTTTTCCTTGCCATTGTCGCAGAGCTCCTCCAGTTCAATCGGTGCGATACGCCACCCTTATATAGAAAGCGTATTTCTTATTTTTGCAGAATTTAATGTACCCGAAATGATTCAACCATTTATAACTTTTGCATGGTAACTCCAATTTGAATGAAATAAATTTTTAAAATCATCTAAAATCATAAAGAATCTAAATATACAAAAATATTTAGTTTTTGAACTTTGGAGCAATTTATTAGAATTAAACCTTGCTATAATTCCATTATGGTCTTTAATAAAAGTTTGTGCAGAATAATTCATAAAATATTGAAATAATTTTGTATATGATGCTAAGACCAGGATTAATTCAAATCTACAACAATATTTAATTTTTGAGTCATAGAACAATTATTAAAATTGAAAATGATATAAACACACTATTATGAACATTATGGCACACATGAAGAATATAACTCCTAAAATTATAAAATAAATTTGAATGTGCTTCTGGAATTATGAGAAACTCAGATATGCAAAAACATATAACTGTTGATCTGTGTTTAAATTGCTTACGTTGCAAATATTAGTAAACCTTAATATGACCCTTTAAAAAGTAAGTGCATGATAGCTCATAAAATGGTAAGAATACTTTGAATAGGTTCCTGGAATCAATAGAGAACCATTTACGTAAAAATATTTAAAGTGAAACTTATCTTGCATTCTTTGATGCAAGAAAGTGCAACCATCAATAACAAATAAATAATTAATCTACCAAGGTTAAGGCCAAAATAATGTAAAAATAGTTTTAAAACATTTCTAGGATTGCTACCTGCTAACACCTGAAAAATGAATTAAAGATCATGTGTAGTATAGTCGCAAACTTAAAATGAATCTTGGCCGATTTAAGGGTTGTAGATGTGGTCATTTAGTCTATTTCATCAGTTAATAAAATAACTCGTCCAAATGTTAAAATCAGTAAAACTAGTTTTGAATCACTGTACAAAGTTTATACTACCATATTCTGTAAAAAGAATCTTATTTCATTAAGGTTTGCATATTAAACTTATTAGTTCAAAACCCTTAAGTGTTAACCATTCACTTCACATTCCTGCCGATTTTGAATAGTAGTCTTTAAGTGAAACATGAACCATTTTAGCGAGAAGTTTATAGTCTTGTCCAAAAGCCTAAAATTTATGGAATTAGCTTAGGATTGTTATACAAAGTATAAATCGTCTTATTATGAAGAAATAACCATATTTCATCATGTTTTGCATACAAATCCTAATAGCCAAATAACCTTAAGTGTTAAGTTTTCTGAACTTTGTAAAAAGAATCGGTAAGAATGATGAACCTGTAGTTAAGTTATTTTTATCACCAGAACCTTCTTAAATATCATGAAAATAATCCCAGTAGCCTAAATCAGTAGATCTAACTTGCGTAAAACAAATTCTACATGAAAGCAATTAAAGATAATGAACTAATCATTTATGGTCTAATGTGATCATTTGAGCATTTTCATTAACCCGCAAGCGGCTCATCTAAATCTAAAGTTAGTAAAGAATAGCCTAGAATTGATCTTTAAGATGTACTCTGCAGTAATCTAAGAAAATATTCTTATTTTATCTTGCTTCGAATCTGAATCTTAATAGAGCAAAACCCATAAGTAATAAAGTTCGAAACTCATATTATGAATAGTGAATCAATGAAAGCTTGCAACTAATGATTAATTCTATTTAATCTAAACTATTTTTGCGTCTTGAATTCGTAAAATAAGATTAATAAATTCATAAAAGAGCAATCCCTGTCCTTGTGAAGAGTTTTATTTGTTCTTTCTATCTCCTTTCTTTTTGCCCTTATTGAAGTTAGTATTTTGCTTTATTTTTCCGTTGATCGACGTGTAGAACCCGACGTTGTTGATTCCGTCGTCGCCATAAATCAACAGTAATCCTCGACTTCGTCGTAGCGATGATTAAGCAAGGCAAGCACCCTTTGATCATCTTGATCGATGCTTTACCTACAATATGTTGTTTTGTTAATGTATTATGCATGCGTTTACTTTAAGTAAACTTGCTATTTTGCGGTACTGGTAGTTATACTTGTTGCCTCATTAACCTTCTTTGATGATTTTGGTCATGTGAACCGTGATAACCCTAGATTGAGGTTAGGCATTACTTAATGTCAACATGGGTATATGCGTTCATATTAATCATGCTCAGCCATGCTTTAGAATCAGCAATGTACATGATCAAATTAATATTTGTTTCCTGAAAACCTTGAAAATGGCACTGTTGGTTGCGGGTACCTTGATTAAAAACCCAAAATAAAACTATGCTTTGATGCGGGCGATTATTGGCAATAGCCGTTTGTGCGACAGGAATTGCACGTAGTGTAGGGTGAAGTATCGCCCGTGTCGGATTAAGGACCGAGCAATGGGACGCTATTGATCCAAGATTTCCGTGCAACCACGAGGTCCGGTATGGGACGGCCATAGCTTATTAACTTATTTGGACATGGCTTTGCTCATTGGTAGGCGGGAGCTTGCAGAGGCATTCCGTTATGGATTTGCTTGTTAGGGGCTGCCATGCAGTTCATATGGGTAAATGCATAACCGGTTACAACAGTGTCGCCTTGCCATGGACAGAGACGTGGTGTTGGGTGTGATAAATGTGGATCCACGGCTTGGGTGAGTGTCTCTGTTTTTGGCGGGGTTAACGTCTGGCTGGATCAAAGTCATGTCGGGTAATGAACGACTATGTATGATCGCTGGCGAGCACACATCTAGTGGGCGTGTGTCGAAATGTTCTGCAAAAGGTGGATCATTCATTGTGGGTAAAGTTGTACACCTCTGCGAGTTTAAATCTAATTAATTAGCGCGCCCATGATCAAGGGCACTTGGTGAAGTCATTCCAATGTTAGATTTTGGTATTTTCGGCGGAGTTTCGGTTTGAAACTATTTAAACAATCGTGTTTTATGTCAAAGGGTGACATTGTTGGATTTCAGGAATTCAGTGATTCGCCGCTCACGTCATGGAGGATTGTGAGTGTTATTATGCTTTACTTATTTGTTATCAATTAAATGCTCTTATAAATTCCGTTTGCAAACAACTTGATTTACCATTCAATTTCGCTTTATGCAAATTAATCGTAGAAGCCTTTCCTTGAAATGGCTGCATGTCTTGTAGGTTTTGCTCAAGTCTTCTTTGAGTACGTAAAGTACTCACCCTTGCCTAATTATATTGTAGGTGGTTTAGAATCGAAGCTTGAAGTTGTTCATCGCAGGTTGCGGGTTCTTCCTTGAAGCGTGTTCTATCTGAAGTTTATGCCTAGTCAGTTGCCTGCGGGTTGGATGGGTAAACCACAAGGCTTGCTTCTTTTGCTGCTATATTTCTCTGAGTTGTAATATTATTTGTATAATCGTTTCCGCTTAATTATTAAATTGTATGGTTGTGATTCCCAATTGTTGTAAACATGTGAGTGCTAGCTACTGATCCAGGGAATAGCACAGTAATCACATGGAGGTTCCTGTTCGTCAGAACGGGGTCTCACATATCTCTAGGTGTTTATGCTTAATTCCATCTGAATAACTTTGAAAATGGAAGCAATAGTAAATATATTTGATTGCCGGAAAGTTAATTTTGATAGCATGGTATGTAATAGTATAAGTATGTTGAGATTAGGTCAATGTAGCACATCTACTGATTCTTGCTTTGCTTCTCATGCTTCTGGAATTTGGCCCATGTCATTGAATGGTGCATTAAGGATTCTCAAGAATCTTAAGCAGCTAGAGAGAAGTGGCAACGTTTCTAGTTAATAATGTTGTTTGGTTGGAAATTCTGGATTTTTTTATATATTTTTGTAGCTGCCATTGGATTATTATATCATTGAAAGAAACACCCTTAAACCAGGATAATAAGAACTCAAATATGAAATGTTGGATACCGTAGATCAAAATGGTAGACATCTCATTAAGGTGAGAAGGCTAGAGTGTAAAGTGGAATAATTTGGGTGTTTTATCTAAAAATGTCGATGGCCTTTAATGTATATCTAAGCAGCATGTATCTCATCCAATGGTCTCAATTGTCAGTTCTTATTCCTCTATTTAAAGGTTAGTTCATGTTTGATACATTCCCTATTTACTCATAATGCAATGTGGATTTGTTTCTTAAATTTGAACAATTAGCATGAGCATTTGTGTCATTTGATCTATGAAGTATTGAGAAGAGTTGGATCTTTGAATGTTAGCTTAATTTGTTAATGGTTTTGCATTAGATCCCAAATTGAGGGGAATTTGAATTTCCTGCCACTCAATTGGGTGGCAACTTTTCCCCTGGCCCTCAATTCACTGCCGCTTAATTATTCGCCACCGTTTCATCCAATTCATTTATAATCTGCCATTTCTCCGCATTTCCCTCTTTTTCCCCTGTTTGCCAATGCGGTGTGACCATTTTGCCCCTGCCTTACCCTGCTTACCTGGTTGCACCGAACCCGGTCTAGGGTTCCTCACTCACTCTTTCCCCCAGTTCTTTTCCTCCAGGCCAAGCTTGGTCTAGGGTTGCGCGAGCCTTATGACAGCGGTGACGAAGGTCGAGGTGAATCGTCGCGCTCATGATAGAATTTGTCGGGCAGGGAATTCATCTCCCACACCTGCGGGGCATGACGAGCGCCACCGGTGACGACCACGAGGCAAGTCGGCTATTTGTACTAATTTTTTCCGCATTAGGGTCTGCCATTTCTTTGAATGCATTTTGGATGTGTACGAATGCATGCTATTTGTACTGATCCCGTATTTGTACTGATCCCAAAGAATTCCAATTTAGGGTTTCGAATGCCAATTTAGGGTCTGCCATTATAAATCAGGGAAATTTGAATGCATGTGAGACTTTGAAAATTGTACGAATGCCAATTTAGGGTTTCGATTCATCCCGTATTTGTACTGATCCCAAAGAACTCGATAGATTCAGAGGAAAAAGTAATGCACTGTTTTAATTTGAAAAAAATATTGAAAGAATGTTCTTTCTTCAAATAAAAGAGTACTAAGCATCTAATAGGTTTCGTAGAAAAAGGTTTGGTTCTTTGTTTATAAATGAAACATGTTAATGTAAGACTTTGAAAAAAATTGTTTACAGAAGCCACTAGCTGCTAGAGCCAATAATTGTTGGCTCCAGCTAGTTTTGATCACTAATAAACCAAGTCACTACCAATGGCCCATTCATATGTCAATTTGAAGAACTATTTTGTATGTGTGTATCCAAACACGTGGCTAGGATTGATCATATTGGACCTTGCATTAATTCTGTCCATAATATTTTTTGTAAGCAAGCACATATACCTAACAGATTTCAATATCTAAGTACAATGCTCTGTCATACCACATTAGGGAGTTCCATTTGTATTTGTGATTTTTTTTTAGATGGAGGCGAGACCTGCGAGGCGTGATCTCGAGGCTCGAGGGATCTTTGGAGGATAAGGCGGAGGACCTCTTGAAGGTGGTTGAAGACAACTTGAGGCAAGTAATGCTAGTTGGGCCATAAACATGAACATGGCACTTCTGCAGGTTGAGGCCATCGCAGACAGCTTGAAACAGATGTCTTTGGACACGAGGGAATTTGGAAATGCACCTCCTAGCACCGTCGTTGATGAGGATCTAGCAGCGGACGTAGATCCGGATGACGTAGTACCGGTGGACTACGAAAGTCCCAATTGCTCTCCAGTTAGCGAGTGCTCCATCGAGTCCATCGAGTCCGATCGTTTGTGGCACCTTCGCTACGCTAGCTCTTAAGTTATGACGCTGGTACCCTGTGTAATGTTTATGTGACAGTATTACTAGCAAGTTGTAATGTTTTGCAAGTTGTAATGTTTATGTGACAGTATTAGTAGCAAGTTGTAATGTTTTGCAAGTTTGAATGTTGACAGATATTGCAGATATTGTATGACAGTTTACCCGTTTATGTTCAGATTGAATGTTTATGTTCAGATTGAATGTTTATGTTCAGCTTGAATGTTGACAGAATTGCAGATATTGTATGAAACAGGTAGGATGTTGTAGTTTGTGATGGCTGATTTTTGCCTGGGATTTTACCCATACCCCCACAGCCTGCAAACCCCGTACCTCTGTGATAGGATTTGTACTTAGATATTTCTAAAACTCTGATCATCGTATGCTGCATTCGAAAAAACCACAAACAAGACCATGGTACCAAACGGAACATACCAGATTCAACCTCACTAATTGCTTTCTTTTGATCTGTGAGTTCTTCTTGTAACTTGTTATTTGCTTTCTTCATCTCAAGTTCTTCCCCATTTGGAATGTTGAATCCAGATTGATGGTGAACCTTGGATGGAAATATGATGTGGAATATAGGCCCTCTTTTTCGGTTTTTCCGTTGATGATCAGGTATCCAATCCAATTTTTGCTTCTCCCCTCTGAATCGAAGTCCAATCAAAAGAAGCCACCGTCACCCATTGTTCTCATCCAGAATGCTGATTACCAGAATTCATACACAACCAGATGTAGGATCAAGGATACCGACTAGAGGGTGGTGAATAGGAGGTTTTATAATTTTCTAAGCTAAATTTCACTTTTGGTTATTCCTAAGCACAATTTGCGATTCTGGCAATATCAACACCTAACAATTTTAATGATCACCGAAACTCTTATACTTGAACTACTTAAAGTACTAATAATAAGGCAAGTGCAAGTAATGAAACAAATTCAATAATGATCAAGTGCTAGAAATAAAGCAATAGTAGAAACAACGCAAACCACACAAGGATGTACTCGTGAATTTTTATCCCGTGGTCTCGGAGACTTGCCGGTCTCCCCTACTCCACATTGAGGTGATTTGAACCACTTCAAGCCAGCTCCACTCGCTTGAGCCTTCCCCGATCACTATTGATAGCTCTTCCCCGCTCCGGGTAGGCGAGCTTCGTGCCTTCACAACGATTGGGCCTTCTCACAACCTTCTTTGAGAAGATCACCAATCCCGATCGCCTCAAGCCGTCTAGGAGGCGGCAACCTCAAGAGTAATAAGTTTGACGCTTGCTTGAGGTTGAACTTGAGTGTCTAAGGCTCAAACAATGAATGCTCACTCAATTTTGCTTCTACACCTCTCAAATGTGTGAAACTAGTGCTCAAGGTGTTTGGAAGACTTGCAATAACTCAAAGGTATTCAATGTGGTCAAGAAGAACCCCTCACACTGCAGCAAGGGGGTATTTATAGCCTCCACCAACCAAAACTAGCCGTTTGGAATTTTTTTACTGAAATTCAGCCGAGACGGTCGGTCCAACCGGACCCCGGCCGGTCCGACCGACCCTCATGGTCCAACGGTCGGAACAGTGAAATAAATGCTCGGTCAGTGACCGTTGGACAATGGTCGGTGCAACCGACCGAGGGCCGGTCCAACCGCACGTCCGGTCCGACCGCACGAGCTCTGGTCGCACCGCCAATGTAAATGCGCGAACACACCGAAGAATCAGCTCTCTGGAAAAAACACGCCGCTCTGCGGCCGGTTGGACCGGTGGTCCGGTCGCACCGCTCCATCACCGGTCGGACCGCCCAGCAAAGCGCTCGGTTGCACCGCTCAAAGGAAAACACACCCGACGCCCAACAGTTCCACCGGTCATCCGGTCCGACCGGCAAGGAACCGGTTGCACCGCTCAAAGGAAATGAGGTTCTACCCCTTTCAGGAGAATTACACCGAAGGCCGCACGGTTGAACCAAGGGTCCGGTCACACCGCCGAAGACCCGGTCGCACCGCTCGTGCAGCAGCCGGAGAAAAACAGATTTCGCACCTCTCTGGAAAAAGCAGGCCGGAGGGAGGTCGGTTGGACCGTCAGTCCGGTCACACCGATCGAGACCCGGTTGGACCGGCCAAGACACTTTTGCACTGGTTTGAAAAGATTCTTTGATATGTATTTTTGTGCAGGTGCCTGACCAACCATGATTTGAGCCTTAGACACTTTATTTTCAACCTTAAATACAACGACAAAAGCCCCTCTTAATAGTACGACACTAAAACCAAAAATCCGATCTTTGCTTCAACTTTCTAAGATCGGTAAAACCATGAAAAATACTTCTAAACCTTTATACCTTTGTTTCTTTTGCTTTCTTGATGCATACTCCACCTTTTTGCACTCGAGATCATCCAACATCTTCTGAAGCATACATTTTCCTGTTTTCAACTTACTCACAAACAACATTAGTCTTTTAACCTTCATTGTCATTAATTACCAAAACCTAAACCATATGGGGGCCTAGATGCTTTCAATCTCCCCCTTTTTGGTAATTGATGACAATCCTTATGAATTGGAGTAAATTGAGATTTTGGGTGAGTGACCAATAAAAATTAATTACTCACACAAGGATTCTTATTTAGCAATATTTTGTCTTTAGAGGACACAAGATGTTTGGATTAAAATATTGCCAAATGAGAACATAGCTCCCCCTACAAATGTGCTATGAATAAACAATAAGAATTTGCACATTTGTATATGAGTTTCATATAACAATAGAGATGATAATATACAAATAAATAAACATGGCATAATGCGAAACTCATAAGGATGATATTTAGATGCAAAGGAACCAACGAGTTCAACAAGGTCGAGTTCACAATATAGAGTTCAACAAAGGCAAACAACATAAATAACCACGTAAGACACGAACATTACAAGTTCATTACAATAATATAGGTAGATTAGGCTTCAAAGGATTTTAGGACTTCAACTTAGGACTTCAACTTTAGGACTTCAATTGCTTTTATTTTTCTCCCCCTTTGTCATCAAGTGCCAAAAGGAGCATGGATCAAGAGAGCACTAGGACGAAGGAGGTGGAGGAGGCGGATGATGATGATGAGATCCATAATGATGACCATAGTGGCGGTACTCGTCAAAAGAAGAGCGAAGGTCGTTGAGATTGGCGTCAATGGTGTCAACCCGCTCTCTAACTGTATCAACCACCTGACGAGTTTGAGCCTGAGATGCCTCAATTCTAGCATAGTTATCCATCATAGAAGTTTCGGTAGCGCAAAGTTGCTCATCATGGCATTCGAAGGACCTCAAAGTTATGAAAGTATGGGCGGAAAAAGGATGAGCACTCGGGAAGAGGCTATTCTTTGCTGCTGCTGCTGCTGCTCTTCTTCATCAACTTCTTCTTTGTTGGGATGATGATTGACCTCTTTGAATGTTGACACCAGCCTCTCGTGGTTTATAAGGCTTGTGGACACCTCCACACCCACCACGAAATCCGGTAATCCTCTTTATAAGCATCATGATATAGGGGGCAAAATAGATACTTTTAGCTCTATCCCCAGCAGAAGACTTAATCTCACGAAGAATGAAATCCACAACATCAAACCGCTCATTCTTTAGGATTTTGTCCATGATATTCCACGCATAGCCTCGAATCTCATCAAAATTACCGCTCTTAGGATGAATGGTAACTCGGACAATTCTATTTACGAGACTAGCAGTGGGAAGAAGATGTGTCATTTTTCCAGGCTTCCTGACTTAAGCATTAGGGTCGTAGAACCTGAATTGATCAGCAAGCGAAAAGGGAGGCTCGTCATGAATTTTGGGCTGACCACTATGATGAACCCCCCAAATATGCTCAATCTCGGCCTTGGACATGGTGTAGACAGCAGTATCACTTATCCATTGGATTTGGTCATACTCATCAGATATGTGAACGGTGGCATAAAATTGTCTAATCATAACTTCATTGAAATCACACTTGAAGTTCACGAAGCTATCAAGATTAGCACCATGAAAGAGTTCAGGCACACCCACAAACCGTGGAATAGTTACGATATATGTCGATCCACCCATTTTTGATCGGCAAAGTCCTTGTTAAGATAGATCTCATGGTATGCTTTTTCTTGAAAGAGTGTTACGAAGTTGTTCACAAAAGCTTTGCGAGGAAGCGGCGATTTGCAAGGCGAAGAGAGAAAAATTTTCCGCTTTGATTGTCCTTAAATCCATGGATGATTGGAAATCAAAGTTTTCTTCAATATCTTCTGATTTCTCTTCTTCGTCTTCACTTTCATCTTCACTGTCATTTTCAGATTCTTCTTCCTGTGTAATTTCCTTCTCTTTTCCGCGGCGTAAATCTTTACCAAGCTCTTCGCCAACCTTCTGTCGGATTTCCCTATCTCGGGCACGTCTTGTTTGGGAATCATCACTGTCACTGTCATGTCCCAAACGATATCGACCTCCCCTTGTTGATTTCGGACAAGCCGCCATGGCGTGGAGGAAGATTCTTTCTTGAGATTTCGGTCTTCGGCATGGTTCTAGGAATTTCAAGGAGTGAATGAGAATCAAAAAGGGGACATACCCTAAAGTAGGATTAGTATGCAACTTGTGGCAGCATTGAAACAAAAATTTCGCAATAATCACTGTCATGGTCGGTCAGACCGCACCATGGGTGGTGTGACCGCATGCTGGATGGTGTGACTGACCCACTCATACATGGTTTCCCATTTTGTGATTTTTGCAAAATCTTGATGGAATCAGTATATCGAACCAATAAAAGTCTCAAAATGGTATCTAGAAACATTAGACAACGCATTTTTGCAACTTTTGTTAGTTTGATTTGTCACATTTTGCCACATTTTGCATAAACCCTAGAATGGAGAAAATGGAACCGTAGGGCATGAAAGACTTCAAAGTTTTGAGAGAGATGAGGAATGAGGATTACCTTGAGGGAGAGGATCAAGATGAGGAGGAAGAACACAAGTGATTTGCTCTTGAGGAGGAGATCCAAGAAGGAGCTCTTTTGGGTGAGAGAGCAATGGAGGAAGAGAGAGCTCTTTGGAGGGGATAAGAATGAGGTAGAGCACGGGAGAGACAAAGGAAAAAGGCTACAGGCTTTGGAGTGATAATAAGTGATAAGGAAGAGAGAGGCAAAAGAGAAAAGGCTGCAGGCCTTGGATGAATTTGGTGTGACCGAACAGAGCTGGAAGCGCACAGGCGGTCCGACCGCAATGCACCCGGTCCGACCGCCATGTACCCGGTCCGACCACCTCCCATTCGGTCCGACCGCACCTTACAAAAAAAACAGCCAACAAAAAACTGGAAACCCAAAATTTAGTTGAAAATGCTTTATTTGATATATTTTTCAACAAATGTCCTAAATTTTTTTTACTTCAACTCAAGAAATCAAACAAGAAGATAAATTTTGATGATTGGCTTGTTCGAGTTAAAAACGCCACATAAGAGACTAGAAATATGGCATTCTAGTTCTATGGGCAAAACTCAAATGTGCTTTTAGTAGATCAATATAGATTGAATTTTTGAGCTTATCAAACTTTTCAAAAGCAAAACTTTTATCTTTATTTGCAACATAAGGAGGATATTATATGATTAAGGTTTCAAAGGATAAGATTTAGGTATTAATAGATTGTAAATGAAGATTTTGATAAACTTTGCACTTTGTAAGGGTAAAATTAACTATTTTCAAATGGTTTGACTTATAAAGTCTATTTTTATCCTTTTAAGATATTTATAGCACAATCTTCAATTTTCACTTTTAGCGGATGTAATTTATACATTAATTGCATATTACTCCCCCTAGATGTGGGACTCACTTGAAAGAACGAAAAACCAAATAAAATCCAATTTGCAACCAAAAGAATTACATTTAGGCCACATTAGAGATATCAATGACATTTAACTCATTTCTCAATTTGCAAAATCTAGCCTCATCTAAGGGTTTGGTGAGTATATCCGCTAGTTGATTTTCGGTTCGAATATGACTAATCTCAATATCTCCTTTGCCAACATGATCTCTCAAGAAATGATGGCGAATATCTATATGTTTGGTTCTTGAGTGTTGGACGGGATTATTGGCTATTTTAACCGCGCTTTCATTATCACATAAGAGAGGCACCTTCTTGAAATTAATTCCATAATCCATTAAAGTTTGCCTCATCCATAACAATTGAGCGCAACAACTACCGGCGGATATATATTCGGCTTCGGCGGTGGATAAAGCTACGGAGTTTTGTTTCTTGGAGAACCATGAAACTAGGGATCTACCTAGCAATTGACAACTCCCGGAGGTGCTTTTTCTATCCACTTTGCAACCCGCATAATCCGAATCCGAATATCCAATTAAATCAAATTTTGCACCTTTAGGATACCATAACCCTATGTTTGAGGAATATTTTAAATATCTTAGAATTCTCTTTACGGCAACTAAATGGCATTCTTTTGGAGAAGCTTGAAAACGAGCACACATGCAAACACTAAACATAATATCGGGCCTAGATGCGGTAAGGTAAAGCAAACTACCAATCATAGATCTATAAAGCTTTAAATCTACCGGTTTACCTTCCTCGTTTAAGTCGAGATGCCCGTTTGATGCCATTGGAGTCTTGATCGGCTTTGCGTCCTCCATGCCAAATCTTTTGAGAAGATCCTTCGTGTACTTGGTTTGACTCACGAACGTCCCATTCTTGAGTTGCTTGATTTGAAGTCCAAGGAAGAAGCTCAACTCCCCGATCATCGACATTTCGAACTCTCTAGACATCATGTCACCAAATTCTTTGCAAAAATCTTCATTAGTAGAACCAAAAATGATATCATCAACATATATTTGACATACAAAGAATTCATCATCAATTATTTTTGTAAAGAGCATTGTATCAACCTTCCCAATTCTGAAACCCTTTGAGAGTAGAAAATCTCTAAGTCACTCATACCATGCTCTAGGAGCTTGTTTAAGTCCATATAGCGCCTTAGAGAGTTTATACACATGATTAGAATATTTGGATTTTTCAAAACCGGGAGATTGTTCTACAAATACCAATTCGGATATTTGTCCATTTAAAAATGCACTCTTTACGTCCATTTGAAATAATTTGATGTCAAAACTTGATGCAAATGCGAGCAATATTCTAATAGCTTCTAACCTAGCTACGGGTGCAAAAGTTTCACCGAAATCTAATCCTTCAACTTGAGTGAAACCTTGCGCCACTAATCTAGCTTTATTTCTAACTACAATACCATTCTCATCTTATTTATTTCGAAAGACCCATTTTGTGCCAATTACGTTATGTTCTTTAGGTCTCACTACTAAAGTCCATACATCATTACGAGCAAAGTTATTTAATTCTTCATGTATAGCATTTACCCAATCCGGATCAACTAATGCTTCATCTACGTGAGTTGGTTCAAATGAAGATACAAATGAGTAATGCTCACAAAAAGAAGCAACACGGGATCGAGTTTGAACACCCTTACTCACGTCACCCAATATTTGGTCTATTGGATGATCCTTGGAGAGACCGTGATGAATTCGTTGAGGTAGGGATTGAACTTGTTGATCATTGTTCTTGTCATCTTCGTTGATGGTTTGAATTCGACTTGGCGTTGCGGAAGTTGAAGGTTCGGCTTGAGTGGATGAGGGTTGATCACGGTTATCCACTTCCGGCTTCACGTCTCCGAGTGTCATATTCTTCATAGCTTCTCTTAGGCCTTTTTCACCTACATCATCCAAGTTTTCTTGCTCTTCTTGAGAGCCATTAGTTTCATCGAACTCAACGTCACATGTTTCCTCAACAAAACCTTTGTTTTTATTAAAAACTCGATAAGCTTTACTATTAGAGGAATAGCCAAGCAAGAAACCTTCATCATAATGACTTTGAAATTTTGAGAGCGAACACCCTTTTTCAAAATATAACATTTGCAACCAAAACTCTAAAATCTGAAATGTTGGCCTTCTTCCAACAAGAAGCTCATAAGAGGTCTTTTCAAGAGTCGATGCAAATAGAGTCTATTTGTAGCATGGCAAGCGGTATTAATTGCTTCCGCCCAAAACTATCGAAGTACCATATTCATCTAGCATTGTTCTTGCCATTTCAATTAATGTACGATTTTTCCGTTCCACAACTCCATTTTGTTCGGAGTGTAGGTTGCGGAAAGCTTCGTGCTTTATTCGAGTTCATCACAATAATCTTCAATTCTTGTATTTTTGAACTCGGAACCATTATCACTACGAATTTTCTTTATTATAAAATCAAATTCATTTTGAGCCCTTTTTGCAAACCTTTTGAAAATATTTGAGGTTTCGGATTTATCATCTAAAAAGAAAACCCAAGTATATCTAGAATAATCATCAACAACAACTAAGCAATAAGAATTTCCTCCAATGCTCTTATAGGTTGTCGGGCCAAACAAATCCATATGTAAGAGCTCTAATGGTCTAGATGTGGACATGATACTCTTTGAAGGATGAGAACTAGCGACTTGTTTACCGGCTTGACAAGCACTACAAAGTCGATTTTTCTCAAACTTCACATCTTTCAAGCCCACAACTAAATCATTCTTAAATAACTTTTTAAGTTGAATCATTCCAACATGAGCTAGTCTTCTATGCCATAACCATCCTAAAGATGTTTTTGCCATTAAGCAAATTTGAAGACATGAGTCATTTGAAGTGAAATCAACTAAATACAAATTTCCAAATCTAAATCCTTTAAACACTAACGAATTATCATTTTCTTTTGTAATAACAACACCATTTTTAGAGAATGTGCAAACAAGATCAAGATCACAAATTTGAGCAATGGATAGCAAATTAAAATTTAATGTTTCAACTAAGGAGACATTCGAAATGGAGAGGTCATTTGATATGGCAATTTTACCTAACCCCAATACCTTTCCTTTGCTATTGTCTCCAAATGTGATCTTGTCATGTTGTCCATTTCCCGAATCAAAGGTAGTAAACATTTTCCGGTCGCCGGTCATGTGTTGAGTGCATCCACTATCCAACACCCAATGCCGTCCACCGGTCTTGTAGTTTACCTACAAAAGAAAATCAAGCCCTTTTAGGTACCCAAATTTGTTTGGGTCCTTGGAGGTTAGTAACCAAGGTTTTAGGAACCAAAACGGCTTTCTTTCTTTGGCCAAATATCGGGGTCCCAACAAATTTAGCAAAAACTTTACCATTTCTATCCCTTTTAAGCACATAACATGAATCATGAATATTATCCTTAGATGCTTTGCTCACGGCACAATCATTTGCTAGATGTCCTACTTCATGACACTTAAAACAAAATTTACCATTCGATTTCACAAAGCGCGGAGCTTTGTTACTTATTTTCTTGTTCTTTTTAGGGATATATCCTAATCCTTCTTTATTATATGAGCATCTTTGACTACCCAAGATTTTGTTTAATGTTTCCTTACCCTTGAAACATCTATCCAAGCTTTTGTTGAGTTTGTTTACTTGCTCTTTAAGCTCATTGTTTTCAACAATCAAATTTTCATTACACAAGTTTGCGCTAGAACATGGCAAATCAACTAAATCATCACATGAAGTAGATATGCTTGATTTTTCTACATGAAGTGAGCTATTTTCAATTCTAGGCAAATCATCCATAATATTGCATATGATACCTACATCATTTGAGGGCTTTGAATGATCCTTGGCAATGAGAACCTCATGAGCTTCCTTTAGCTCCTCATAAGAATTTTTGAGAGAAAGAAATTCTTTCCTCAAAACCTTAAACTTTGATTTCTCTTTGCCAAGATATTCATTTAGTTCCTCGAGCATATCCATTAATTCATCATATGACGGTTCATCATTTTCATTAGGAATTACCTTGGTTTCTCCTCTAGCCATAAGGCATAAAGGAGTGACGAAATGCGATGAAGCCTCCTTGATGGCGATACCGGCAAGACCCTTTTTCTTTGAAGGAGTCTCTTCTTCGGATGAGTCGGAGTCCGAATACTCTTCTTCAGAATCCCACTCCCCAATGTGAGCTTCACCCTTGCCGTCCTTTTGGAATTTCTTGAATAGCTTCTTCTTGCCTTGAAAGAATTTCTTCTTCTTAGGTGATTTGTCCTTGTCATCCTTCTTCTTGGGGCAATGCGAGGCTATGTGTCCCTTTTCATCACATTCATAACACCAGATATTTGCATACCGGTTAGTGTTAGAATTTTGTCCTTTCTTGTACCTTTGCGGACCGCTAAAGCTCGATCGCCTTCTCATAAATTTCTTCATCCTTCTCACGAGGAGTGCCATTTCCTCCTCGGTGTCCTCATCTTTGGAGTCCTCATCACTTGACTCCGCCTTTGCCTTGAAGGCGATGTTTTTCTTCTTTGATGAGCTTTGTTCTAATAATTCTTCCTTGTCCTTCTTGTAGAGTTCATTTGTGATGAGATTGCCGAGAAGTCCGGTGGGTGTCATCCTTGGCAACTCCGGTGAGTTGAGAAATAATGTCACCAAGGTCTCATACTTCTCCGGAAGGGCCCTAAGCATCTTCCTAACAACATCAACATCACTCAAGGTGAAACCAAGTCCCTTGAGCTCATTAACAATGTTATTTAATCGAGAATACATTTCATTTATACTTTCATGAGGCAACATAATAAAACTTTCATACTTTACTCTAAGCATATGCAATTTAGCTTCCTTAACCGTGGATGTCCCTTCATGAATTTCCGATAATGTATTCCAAATTTCATGTGCGGTTTCTAAATTACTTATGCGATTGAATTCATCCGCATTTAATGCACCAAAGATAGCATTCATAGCTTGAGCATTTAAATGAATATATCTTTCTTGTTGTTCCGGGGTTACGGTGGCATCACCGGTCACAATGTATCCCTCATTAACAATTCTCCAAATATTTGGGTTCATGGCTTTAAGATATACGGTCATACGAATTTTCCAATAAGCATAATTTGTTCCATCGAAAAATGGAGCCTTACCTATCGACACCCCATCACTAGCCATCCTTACTCTTAGGCGGTAAAACCCTAAATAAGAGTCCTCGCTCTGATACCACTTGTAGGATCAAGGATACCGACTAGAGGGGGGTGAATAGGAGGTTTTATAATTTTCTAAGCTAAATTTCACTTTTGGTTATTCCTAAGCACAATTTGCGATTACGCAATATCAACACCTAACAATTTTAATGATCACGAAACTCTTATACTTGAACTACTTAAAGTACTAATAATAAGGCAAGTGCAAGTAATGAAACAAATTAAATAATGATCAAGTGCTAGAAATAAAGCAATAGTAGAAACAACATAAACCACACAAGGATGTACTCGTGAATTTTTATCCCGTGGTCTCGGAGACTTGCGGTCTCCCTACTCCACGTTGAGGTGACTTGAACCACTTCAAGCCGGCTCCACTCGCTTGAGCCTTCCCCGATCACTATTGATAGCTCTTCCCCGCTCCGGGTAGGCGAGCTTCGTGCCTTCACAACGATTGGGCCTTCTCACAACCTTCTTTGAGAAGATCACCAATCGATCGCCTCAAGCCGTCTAGGAGGCGGCAACCTCCAAGAGTAATAAGCTTCGACGCTTGCTTGAGGTTGAACTTGAGTGTCTAAGGCTCAAACAATGAATGCTCACTCAATTTTGCTTCTACACCTCTCAAATGTGTGAAACTAGTGCTCAAGGTGTTTGGAAGACTTGCAATAACTCAAAGGTATTCAATGTGGTCACGAAGAACCCTCACACTTGCACAAGGGGTATTTATAGCCTCCACCAACCAAAACTAGCCGTTTGGAATTTTTCTTGAAATTGGTAGGGCAGTCGGTCCAATTAAAGCCTAAATCAACTAGGCTCACTAGTGCACTAACTAAATTATGTCTCTATATAAGAATTGCTATATTGAACATACAATTAATACTAAGCAATTCTAATATGATCTAGCAATCAATAATATATAGATAATGGAAATGCTAGAATATAAAAGAGACAAGAGACAAGCGATGTTTTTCCGTGGTGTTAGGAGACTTGCGGTCTCCCTAGTCCATATTGAGGCAAGCCCAACCACTTGGACCGCTCCGCTCGAGCACCGCCTCTTTCCACTAGTCGTGGTTTTCACGCTTCGCGAGGCTCAACCGAACCTTCACAAACTTCGCGGGGCTTCTCATAACCTTGAGAGCTCCCGCGCACGACGCCTACGCCGTCTAGGAGTCGGCAACCACCAAGAGTAACAAGCCGCTCCTCGCTTGAGACTTCACCGAGCACAACGAATGCGCTCCCGGTGATCACCAAGTGCAACACATGCACAAGGACCTCCCTCAAGTGCAACACATGCACAAGAGGTCACTCAATCCACTTCCTAATTGCAACACATGCAATTAGGGCTCACTCTTAGCTCAAAAATCAAATATGAGTGTGCAACACATGCAACACCTCACCCATATGCTCAATGGAACCAACAACAACTAAATGCCAGCCCCCAAGGCTCTTTATATAGCCTCCACAAGAAAAACTAGTCGTTGGGGCAAAAGTGGGCGAAAAACCCCTGGGAGGCCGGTACTACCGCCCTTTGGGCCGGTACTACCGCCCCTCAGAAGCCAACGGCTAAAAACTAGCCGTTACTCGGAAAATGCGATACTATCAGCACCTAGGGCGGTACTTATTACCACCGGTACTACCACACACACCCCGGTAGTACCACACATCAAAACACAAAAAAACTTGTTCTGGAATTTTCATACACGCTGAGCAGCGGTACTACCGCACTATGGGCGGTACTACCGCAGTGGGTCCGGTCATCTGCAGCCACAACACTAAAACGGCCATAACTTTTTACTCCGAACTCCGATTTAGGTGATCTTTGATTCTATGCGAAGCTTATCATGAGGGCTACAATCTCCACCCATTTTCAAGATTTAAGCAACTATAGATATTTTTAAATATCACCAAAACCAAACTCTAATGTAGTCATTCAAGTCTAAAATCTGATTTTCTGAAATCCCTCGCATAGACTTGATGAAGAGCATGACTACAAGCTAGAGAGAGTCAATAAGATCAAATATTTAGCCATGATGATCAAGTCATGATCAAAATAACTTTTGCAAAACACATTTGCAAATAACCCGAAAAGCTATAAGATCAATCCTCTAGCCATGTAAGGATCAACACATGATCCCGATACTTTGCAAAACACATTTGCAAATGCCAACACATGCTCTAGGATTGAAACCCATAACCTCTAGCTTATTTACAAACCACATTTGCAAATAACAAATCAATCGTATGAGCTCTCTACTTGCAACACATGCAAGCCTCTAGCTCCATACAAACGCACAAACACCAAATTATGCTTGAACTCTCTAGTTTTGCAACACATGCAAAACTTAGCTCCAAGCAACCACATGTTTTTGAAATATTTGTTTTGTAAACAAAAACAAAACATGAAGCTTCAACAATTGCAACACATGCAAAAGTGAACTTCACGCAAAAGCCAACGCATATTACTTATCCTATTTGCAACACATGCAAATCAAAGCTTTATGCGAAAACCAATTTCATATGCTCTTCCTCTTTGCAACACATGCAAATCAAAGCATAAACCAAACACAACCAGGCATAAGCTTAACCCATTCGCAACACATGCCAAATGGTTAACTCTTATGCAAAAACCAAATCAAATGGTTTGAGCTCGAGTGAACGCGGATTTGAGATCATCACGCATGATGAAGCTCAAGCTAGGACACAACCCTCTTAATAATGCGGCGATAAAACTAGACTCAAAGACTACAAAAGTCCTTAGCCTATCTAGTTATACCTTCCGCCGCGTATCAAGCAATCCCTTTGGGGTCTTTATGATCTTCACTTGATACTCCCCCGGGATCATCACTCGACTCCTCTTCTTGACTTCGGGATCTTCTCTTGACGCCCATCGCCTCATGATGCCGTCTTTGTCCCGTTCTTAATCATCTCAATCATCTTTGGACCTAACTCAATCACAACTCATAAAATAGTTAGTCCAAGATGTATGGTTGTCTCAATTATCTCTTGCACTCCATTAACATATAATGGATGCCTTTAGATCAACTGAGCACAACCTAAATCAATTTGAATGATTTATATGTGTCTTAAGTACAATAATGCAACTCATGCTTTATTATACTTAAGAGCTATTCATTTGTCCTTAATTAATCAAGGAACACCATCAACACATGATGAAATGTTCTTTAATAATTAACAAGACAAATGGACTCAATTTAAATTATCATTTAAATTGATATGAGTATATATTAACTACACAAGTTTTCATATACTCATGTCGATAACAAGTAATGATCCATTATGTGTAACCTATATGGAGATGATCATTACTCTAAGTCATCAACTATAGAATAAACCCCACATGTATATGTGCATAAATATAATTGACTTGAACATAATATGCACATATTCAATTTGATCATATTGGAGTATATCCTATATTACCATGAGTATACTTATAACTAGGCAATTCTAATATATACTCAAGGATTTAGTTTCTTTGTCTTGATCCTCATATGTGTCAATACGAATTAGATCAATACAAAGAGACTTCAAGTTAAACTACGAACTCCCCCTAAGTATATGCATCCATGTAATATATGGATTGGGAAACATGATGCACGTTTGTGGTTAATATAATGGGGACATTCATATTTTAACTTGAATCCAAAGTATGCAACTAATACTATAATGAATACACATACATACCTTGGGTTTTCCATTTTTCAATGCGATGAGACTAATCAAAGATATTCTAAATAACAAGTTAGTCTCGATATAAGATTTTTCATTAATAACAAAATCACATTAAGGGATAATCTCAATATTAGATTTGTCATTAACACCAAAACCACAACTAATGAAGGTTGAACTTACACCGGTCCGACCGACCCTCACGGTCCAACGGTCGGAACAGTGAAATAAATGCTCGGTCAGTGACCGTTGGACAATGGCCGGTGCGACCGACCAAGGGCCGGTCTAACCGCACGTCCGGTCCGACCGCACGAGCTCTGGTCGCACCGCCAATGTAAATGCGCGAACACACCGAAGAATCAGCTCTCTGGAAAAAACACGCGCTCTGCGGCGGTTGACCGGTGGTCGGTCGCACCGCTCCATCATCGGTCGGACCGCCCAAACCATGTTGGGTTGCACCGCTCAAAGGAAAACACACGGCCCAACAGTTCCACGGTCATCCGGTCCGGCCAAGCAAGGAACGGTTGCACCGCTCAAAAAATGAGGTTCTACCCTTTCGGAGAATTACACGAAGGCCGCACGGTTGAACCAAGGTCGGTCACACCGCCAAGACCGGTCGCACTGCTTCGTGCGGCAATGGAGAAAAACAGATTCGCACCTCTCTGGAAAAAGGCGAAGGGAGGTCGGTTGGACCGTCGATCCGGCCACACTGATCAAAACCGGTTGGACCGCCAAGACACTTCGCCTTTGGTTTGAAAAGATTCTTTGATATGTATTTTTGTGCAGGTGCCTGACCAACCATGATTTGAGCATTAGACACTTTATTTTCAACCTTAAACACAACGACAAAAGCCCCTCTTTATAGTACGGCACTAAAACCAAAAATCCGATCTTTGCTTCAACCTTCTAAGATCGGTAAAACCAAGAAAAATACTTCTAAACCTTTATACCTTTGTTTCTTTTGCTTTCTTGATGCATACTCCACCTTTTTGCACTCGAGATCATCCAACATCTTCTGAAGCATACATTTTCCTGTTTTCAACTTACTCACAAACAACATTAGTCTTTTAACCTTCATTGTCATTAATTACCAAAACCTAAACCATATGGGGGCCTAGATGCTTTCACCAGAATACATCCAGAATTCATAGACAACCAGAATACATCCAGAATGCTGATTACCAGAATTCATACACAACCAGAATACATCCAGAATGCTGATTACTAGAATTCATACACAACCAGAAGACTGATTACCAGAATTCATACACAACCAGAATACATCTAGAATTCATTGAACCATACACATCCAGATTGCTGATTACCAGAATTCATACACAACCAAAAAACATCTAGAATTCATAGACAACCATCGTCACCCATTGTTCTCACGTGTATTTGTACACATCCAGAATTCATACACTACCAGAATTGAACCATACATATGACTAAGAGTCCAGAATTGAGCCTTACAAAAGGAAACATGCATACACATGCGTAGGGAACCATACAAAATATTGTTGCATAGGGCCAAAGTACAATTTTCATTTTCTTCTTCTTTGGAGTAAGCTTCTTCAATGCTGCTATCTTTGCTGCCCTAGGTCGTAGAGCCCTTGAAGGAGTGGTCATCTGGCTGCTACCTTCACCGTCTGGACTCTTCCTCGGAGCTGTGGATGCCATTGGAGCTGTGGATGTCTTCTTTTTGGATGCTCTCTTCCTGGAAATGTAAAAAAAGGTGCAATTAGTTGTAATCCTTATTAATTAGGGAGACTTAGATATTTGCCACTCCTCAATTTGGAAATTCGATTGCATGTAGAAAAAATGCCACTGAGTGGCATTTTTTCTACATGCAATCGAATTTCCAAATTGAGGAGTGGCAAATATCTAATTATTCCTATTAATTATCACAAGCTATAACATAACCAACTAGTTCATATATGGATACGAGCTATAACATAACCAACTAGTTCATATATGGATACAAGCTATAATATCATAATTTTACCTCTTTTTTGTGCCATTCAAAGGGTATTTTGATTATGTTGGCCTATGGCCCATGGCACCACACCCCTTGCACTTCACTTGCCATTTGCCTTTAGACTTTGCTTTCTCCAAGCATCCCACATATCTACCCTTCCTTTGTCTACCTAAAGTTCTCTTCTGTAAAGGAGCCAAGATAGTGATACCGTGGACGTCTGGATTAGTCCACTGAGACTTGTCTGTCAGTGGATGAATAATCCCAGCATATGCAAGCCTAAAGTTCTTCACCGAGTAGTAATGGCTGAGATAGTCATCCATCCTCACATTTCTCTTTGTACCAAGGAATGCCAATGCATGAGCACATGGCTTCCCGGATATCTGCCACTCCCTACATGTGCACTCATGTTTATCAAGCTCAACCACATGCCTACACAATAGCAGGTCCTCATCAATGTCGGTGACATCTGCATCGAGAGCCACCTTCCTCTACCTTCAAATGAGCAAGCTCTCTAGTCATCGCATTGAGTGATTAACCACAGTGGTAGCATGCAACCTTCTCCATTAGGAAGACTTTCACCTATTTTCCTCCTCCTATGATAAAATTGCATAGTCCTAGATCTAATAGTGTCGCAAGTTCACAGCAAGCAAATCTTTGATGTCCTTCACCCAAGCATTCCATGATTCTGCCAAATTGTTGGTATATAATCACATTTTATATGTTCACTAAATCTGCACCTCATCCAAATCATGTCATGGTATCTCTCCAACCACGGTACAACATCACAACTTCCATCAACAACCTTGGCCATATAGTGCACAAACCTATCTTCCCTAAATGCTCTAGCAGCTGGGTGCATATTCCGAAAAACTGGCCCTTGGAACTTTTTTTGAAAATTGTCCATAAGATGCCTAAAACACTCTATGCTCTGCCCAAGGAAATTCAGTCCTAAGCGCATTCTCTAATCCTTTGCAAGCATCTGAGGCCCGATAGCTAGGTGTTGTGTTTTACCGCCTATTGCCTTGTTTAGTTGATGCACAAACCAAGTCCGATTTTGATAGTTTCCCCATCAAAAATCCAAAACAGCTGGATACATCCAGTTGTGCCCATCAAGGGCCGTGGCAGAAGCAAGATGGCCATTCCATCTACCATTTAAGGTTGTACTATCAATGCTCAAATATGGCCTACACCCATTCACAAACCCATCTATGCTAGGTTTAAAGCAACAAAAAACCTTTGAAAATACACTTTACCATTATCGCTTGTACACTCATCTCTACAACACTACGGGCATTTTATTCTCTACCTCGACTTTAAACCTAAAAAGCATATGGAAGCTCTCTTCCCATGAACCATAGATCCGATCAAGGGCCTTCATCTTACCTTTATATCTTTGTTCCATACCCGAAAGTGCATTTATGCCTCTGCCGCAAGGTCTCTGCAGAGTCCTTTGGTCCTAGGCACGGATTTTCCTTCAATAAATGGATGCCTTCTCTGCAACCCAGATGGTAAGAAACCATCTTTGTGACCGATCTTGCGGTAGAAGCACACAAGTGAGATTTCTCATTCAATGTAACTTTGCAATGACAAGCGTAAACATAGTTAGTACAATTGCAATGATATGTAGTACTCATATATTTTAGCCTACAAAGATAGCATTAGTACCCTCACTGACTTTCCATCACTACGATTCAACCTGGCCACAATAGTCCATGGACATCCAGGTGCCATGCAATAGCCCCTGAACCTATCAGGATCAGACTTCTGAATACCAATCTTAAATTGCTCCTTTATGGCATGGCACTTCACGGCATATCTAAACTCATACATGCTAAGATATATTGCCCCCACATGCATTGGGGGGTCATCCTTATCATACACAATGACATCCTCACTCGGACAAGCATCCAATACAGCCATATCTCCTTCCTCAGCATCATAAAAATCACCAAAATCATCTTGTTGACCCTTTGTTGTCCATGCGTAGTGGTACGCTCCACCAAGAATCAAGCGGCCTATTATCCTCTGATGAGGTAAATTTTGACCACTTGTTGTCCATGCTCGTAGTGGTCTCCTCGGTGTCTAGCATCCCCATGAATGCCAAGAATTCATCCTCGGCTATAACAGAACAAAGACAACCTTCAGTATTCTTTTGCAATCAAAAAACGCATAGATTGTCCCAATCAACAGCCGGCTCGTCCTTGGGTGTACTTCCTTCGTGGTTGCTCCTTGTCACTCCGGTGTTTGTCACGATCGATTGGCCACAAAGATTAGAACCACTTGGTTTCTTGTCGCACGGTGCCATCCATCTACTAATCGCATCATCGTTGTCAACTGTCGACGTTTGTTACCGACAATAATAAAAAGGGGGCTACGCGCTGGACCCAAACTCGATGGTAGCACAAGAACACCTGGATGTATACAGGTTCGGGCTCCCGCGATGGAGATAATACCCTAGTCCTGTGCTCTGGAATTATATGTGGCTAGCTATTGCTAATGAGTTTGTGTGTCTATGGTGCCCCGTCCCCTCCCTTTATATAGCAGAGAAGGGCGGTTACAATATGGAATTCCACTCGGATACGAAGTGGAGATTGCATCTTCATATCTATCCCGATTCTATATTGGTTTGGATTACAATCATCCCTTGCCCAATACGACTCGGTTTTCCTAACTAGGATTTGTCCTGATTCTTCTCGCCTCGCTTCATTAAGCGCCTCCGGCCTCATCTGATCGGCTGACCAGTCCCACTGGTTGGGCCTCATGAGTCTACTGGTGGGCCCCAGAGTATACATACCCCACAGTAGCCCCCGAGTGCTTCATGATCGAGTGCCTTCCTGTGGTCAAGTCTTCCCGAGTGCTTTTAGCCGAGTGCTCGTTGCTTGGCGAGGAGGTCACGAAGGACTCGTCAAATTCCTTTTATGTGCTTATTCCGAGTTGTCTCTGTCCCGATTTACCAGGGCAACTCACTACTTGATATGCTTTCTGTGTGCACCTGCATTCGGCCGAGAAATTTTGGCGCATCTGGGCGCATAACCCTTGGCTTTTTACAGAGTGCACCTCAGTCTTTCCTTCCGGTATCCGCCGTCACCCTTCTTAGGGTCGCATGATCCTCATACCTTGTAGGCATCTATCTTTAGAATCATCTTTATGGTACCTAACTTCGTTCTCTGAACGTTATCAGCTTAAGGCTTATCATGAAGCATACCATAAGAGGATGTTATTCTTTGGGTGGTACCTGTAATCCCGTGTGTCACGGGCTTCTGGATTTTGGCCCATCTTAAGGCATACCATTTCCCAATTCACTTTTCTGGGCCATTTGGCGATTGTGCACGTCGTGCGTGTCCACCGGCCCATCCTGAAGTGCTCCCAAGGGCGGCTTCAGGTCCTGAGAAGGGTGAGGCGGTTTCCCGCTCGAGGCGAGAGTCGGCGCCACTTCCCCCTTTGTTCTCCAATCTTTTTTCCCCTCGCGACCTCCGCCGCTAGGGTTAACTCTTCTTGTCACCCTAATCTCACGCGATCGTGAGGCTTCTTTGTTCAAGGATGTCATCTCCCTCTCCCGCAACCGTTCACCCGTCCGCTTCGACCAAAGATTGGGCTACCTCGGTAACGACGGAGGGGCGGCTGGAGGATTTAGTAAGCGTTGGTGTTTTTTTGCTATTGGTGATGCTCGCTGCTCGTCCCGCTGCAGGTGAATTCTGCCCTACCCCTCGTGCCGAGGAGGTGGTCGTCTTTGAATCCTTCTTTATGCGCGGGCTTGGTCTTCCGGCATCCCCCTTTCTTCGTAGCATTCTCGAGTTCTATGGGATCGAGTTAACTCATCTTAACCCCAATTCCATTCTCCAGATTGCTGCCTTCGTCAACCTCTGTGAGGCCTTCCTTGGCATTCGCCCCCACTTCAATCTCTTTCGTCATCTTTTCCTTCTTAAGCCTTTCCCTAATAAGAACTTCCCCAAAGTGGTTGGGGGTGCCGGGTTCCAGTTGAGGGATGGCATGAAAAAGCCTTACCTTAACATTCCTTTCAAGTCCTCGAATAAGGGTTGACACCAAGAGTGGTTTTATTGCGCCAATCCTGATCCTCCAATGCCCGCCTTTACTGGGACGCCACCTAAGCCTTCTCCTGACTGGACATCGCTTCCCAGAGATGATGGGATGGACCAAGTGATTGACCTCATGGGACTGATTGCTGAGTTGAAAGAGAATGGGCTCACTGGCATGGCCATTGTTGCCAACTTCTGTACCCGCCGCATTCAGCCTCTCAAGGATCGAGTTCATCTTGGGTACGAATATGAGGGTCCCAATGATCCAACACGGGAGGTTTCTGAGGAAATTACTTCGGCGGCGTTCTTCGGTCGTGCCACTGATTTCTTCACCCCGAACGAGAAGATCGTTGTTCCCAGAAGCCCCAGACCTTTTACAAAACTCAATCCCGCACCTTCGGTAAGGAATCTTCATGGTCTTCCCATGCTGAATCTTCTGACCTTTGATAGGACCTTGATCCAAATATGTGTCTTCTTTTTCGTATTTGCAGGGACGAGATGCCTTCTTTTCCGACGCGCCACTCCTTGAATTCCCCGTACATAAGGGTGAGAAGCGAAACTTCCCCACCCGTGCTTCTTCCGCAGCCCCGACTGCGAAGCGGAGCAGAGTGAATGAACCCGACGATGATCCTGTCGGAAAAGGGAAAAACCGGTTGTTCGCAAGGCTAAGAGGAAGCAGTCGGCGAAAGATGTACATCCGACCGGTGGTCCAAAGACCCAGGACCTTACAACCATGCGGCCTCCTCCCCCGACTTCTTCCTCTTCAAGCTAGTCTGCGGGACCCGAAGTGTTCAAGCCCCCGGCTCATCCTACGGTCGAAAGTGTGCCTTCGCTCTTGCTACCGACCGAGCTCCTTGTTCTTCTGCATAAAGTATACTGCAGGAGTTCTCCGATAGTCCTTCCGTCTGGAGGGGCTTAAAGTGCAAGATAACAAGGTCCAACAGGTTGGATTTCCTTGCCATCCCTTCCTTGTTCCCCTGGACCGTGTCTTGATCGCTTCTTCTTGTAGGGACCCTGTCGATGAAGTCCTTCATGAAACACCTCATCGGAAGTCTCCGGTAATTGTCCACGAGGGTGACTCCAGCACCGTGGAAGCTGAGATTTTGGTTGATGCTGCATCCGTCGCTTCTGACATTGCCGCGGAACCAATCGGGACGGTTCTCCCAACAGCCCCTGAGGCTATAAGCAGCGAAGCCAATTTGGAACCGACTGGTTCCCAGCCACCTTTTCTTCTCGGACCAACTGTCCGTGCCGCGTCCCCCGTCAATGCGACTGTTCCTCCTTTGATGCCAGAAGACCCTCCTGCCCCCCTTCGCCCATCACCACCACATCTAGAAATCCCCCCGCCTCCTCGTCCGAAATCTCCGGTACAAGCTATGTTTGTTGACGATGACGGCGACGTGATCCTTTTGGATGGCGAGGACGAGGATAAGGATTGGGAGTCGTTCTGTGACACCGCCTACACCTGTTATCGTCTTGGCAATGTGAGATGTCTGTGCTGCGCTTTCTTTAAGAGTCTTCTTTTTGTTTTTCTTCGGAGCTTATCATTGCTTCGTTGTCTTCAGCGCCTGTCGTCCTTTGCCAAGGACCGGAATTTTCTTCTTCGCAAATTACTCCCAAGGATGAAAATGAGAAAGGATTACGCTGTCGAAGTTGAGCAGATCCGTACTGAGCTGGAGGAAGAGCTCACACGCACTTGCGTAGAGAATCGAGAAGAACTGGAAGGGCTTCGAAGTCGAATCCAGTCTCTCGAGGTGGAGAAATTGAACCTGATTAATTCTTCTGATGGTATTCTTCCTGCCCGAGTGCCTTGAGCCCTGACTCTATTCTTCGTCTTCTGATGCCTCGGTCATTGCCTTTTCAGATTTCCGGGCGAGGTTCGAGTCCTCTCTTTCCCGAAATGAGGAACTAAAGAGAGCTGAAGAAGATGCCAAGAAAGAAGTAGCCTGGCTGACCAGAGAATTGGAAGGTGCGTTCTCGATTTTGTCTTCTGCCTTCTCGTCCTTCTTTTGTCAATTCCGGACTTACCCGACTGGTATCCTGCAGTGCATCGGGTTAACTCGCAAGCTCAGTACCAGGTTCTTAACGATAAGATCAAATGTACTGAGGTGTGAGCCGATCGTCTCCAAGCAGGTTCAGAGAGGATACTACGGATCCTGAATCCTGATGAAGTCAGCACCAGCAGTGTCCCTTATGACGCCGATATCACAATTCAGAGGCTGGAAGAAGCCCCTAAGAAGCTTACTGCGCATTTGGAGGATATTGCAATCACGAGCGCCTGCCAGGTGTTGGCGATCACCAAGTCTTTGTATCCGCGGGTGGAGCTCGAGGATGTCAAGGAGGGGTTTGCCCGTACTGTTGCTGATGATCAAGCACTTGCCCTTATGGATGAGGTCAAGGATACTGCTGCCGCTTTGGTTAAAAACTTGGACTTGGGTCCTGTGTAGTCTTCTGTTTGTACTGGGCTTGCTCTGCGCCTTTATAGTTCCTCAGGATGATTACTCCCATGTTGAAAAAATTTCCCCTGGCCGGAATTTGCCTGGTGAAAATGTCTAATTCCTGTTCTGATGCACTTGTTGGGCTTGGGCCCATTAAGGGGCACACTTGGCGTTTCGGCTCGTCTTGAAATTTTCGTCCATTATGGCGCCTGGCTTCCCTTGGGACACACGCGACGTCTCGTCCAGTACGTCCAGGAGGTGAACCGTTTCCCGCCTTGATGACGGGCATCGACTTGAGCAAGAGTAAGTCCCTCTCTGCCCCGTATAAGAGTGAACTCAGCCTTGGTTTTTGTGATTTGCAGCGCACTTCCGTTCTTCCGCCGGCTCGTTTCTCTTCATTCTTTAAGAACTTCTTGTTTCCTTGAAGCGATTCATCCGTTCACCTTCTTCTTTGCCTGATTTCTTGTTTTCCATACTTGTGGAATTGCGACCGTTGGTTTGATCGTTCCTCTTCTTGCAGGCTTCTTCCTTCTTCATGGATTCTCCGCCCGAGCGCCTTTCTCCGCTGCCGCTTTCTCCTGAGTCGGAGGGTCCAGAGATTCCACCCTGGATCGGCAACTTGATCTTGATTTGACGACAGCGAGCCCTTGAGCAGAGGCGACTGGCGGAACTCTGGGCGACTATGATCTTGCTCTGGCGGAGGCGCTTGCAGAGGCCGTCGCCAGACGCCATTGCCGCCGTCGGCGTCTGATCGAGGTTGTCCCGAGACTTCTTGAAGCTAAGGGCGCCCTCATTGAAGCCGTGGAAGCGTCTTGCCGGTAGAAAAGATTTTTTATCTCTGTAAAGGAAGTTGAAGCAGCACTTTTTGTTTGCATATCACCCTGGCATATAATGCCGAAATCTTGAAAAATGCTGGTCTTTTTGTAATATTGTTTCAGCTATCGACTACCCTTTCTTTTTTCCCTGTTTGGATTTTTTCGACTTTCTCGAGTGGTTTTCATCCTTCCTTATGCTTAAGCACCCCGTCCGATTAGTCTAGCCCCCTAGCATCGCGAGATGGCGCCTGGCCCTTTCCCCTCGGTCATGCTTTTCGTCAGGTAACTAGATTTTTTCGTTCGGGGTTTCACAATCGAAGGCTTAGAGCACTCGGAGTTAGTCGCGATCATAGAGGAAAAAAGGATAGGAACTGGCTTGCATGCGGGGTTGCACATGTGCAACACCATTAAGTGTAGCCCCCGACTTACTGCTTAATTGAGAAACAATTGAGTAGTAAGTCAATTGAATAAGATTGAATAAAAATTCTGACATATGACATCTCTTGGAACAAGTAACTTTCCCATTAGAGTTGCACATGCGCAACACTGTTAAGTGTAGCCCCCGACTTACTGCTTAATTGAGAAACAATTGAGTAGCAAGTCAAAAAGATTCAACACTCATAAAATATTTTAAGAATAAAAACGACGTAGCTGCTCTATGTTCCATGAGTTGCTGATAATAGCACCGTCTTCTCGCTTAAGCCTGTAGGCTCCCGGACGTGTCACCTCATCGACGATGTAGGGGCCTTCCCAATTTGGAGATAACTTGTGCTGTGCTTTTGACTCTTTATTAGAACCAAATCGCCTTTGGAGAATGCTCGGTTTCGGACGTTTTGATCATGGTAGCGGCGCAGGGCCTGGAGGTACCTGGCCGACTGGATCGCAGCGACCTCCCTTGCTTCCTCCAATCGGTCAATGTCCTCCATTCTACTTTCCTCCGACTCGGCCTCCTTGAAGTTCCGAACTCGAGGGGATCCGAAGGTTAATTCGGTGGGTAAGACCGCCTCTGAGCCGTAGACCAGAAAAAAGGGTGACTGCCCGGTAGCCCTGCTGGGAGTGGTTCTCAGCCCCCAGAGTACCGACGGCAATTCTTTTACCCACCGAGTGGCGTACGGTTTGAGACGGTCGAAGATTCGTGCCTTTAAGCCCTGCAGTACCATGCCATTTGCCCTTTCCACCTAACCATTGCTCTTTGGATGAGCCACGGAGGCGAAGCAAATCTTAATGCCGAGCTTGTCGCACCAGTCTTGAAAGTCTTCTCCTCGGAATTGGGTTCCATTATGCGTGATAATCTGTTTGTACGCGAACCTTACCACAATTTCTTGAAAAAATTCTTTGGCCTTGGCCGGCGTGATTGTAGCCACTGGCTTTGCTTCTATCCACTTGGTGAATTTATCGATGGCGACGAAGAGGTGAGTGAAGCCGCCTTGAGCTTTCTTCAATGGGCCGACCATGTCGAGCCCCCAGACTGCAAATGGCCAAGTGATCGGAATTATGCGCAACCACGGCGGTGCGTGTATTTGCGAGCAAAAAGCGGCATCCTTCACGAGTTGGATGATGTCTTCGCATCGATCCGGCGATCGGCGGAAGAAGCCTTGTCGATATGCCTTGCCTACCAGTGTGCTCGACGCCGCGTGATGTCCACAAATTCCCGAGTGAATTTCCCTGAGTAGGTTTTTTTCCATTTTCCTCTAATATGCATCGCCTCAGAACTCCGGAGGCGCTTTTTCGAAATAATTCTTCTCCTACCACCACGTAGCTTTTGCTACGCCGCGAGATGCACTCTGCCTCTGTTCGGTCTTCTGGAAGTTCGTCCCTTAATAGGTAATTGAGAAGAGGAGTCGTCCAATCTGCGTTGATGACTAAGACCTCTTCTTTAATGGATGTTTCTTCCGACTTGCTTTGTTCCTGCTTTTGGCTTATCGAAGGTTTATGGATTTCTTCAACGAACACCTCGGCGGTACAATTGCCCGAGTGGAACCCAGCCTTGCCAACTCGTCTGCCGCTTCGTTGTCACGGCGGAGCACATGAGTAAGCTCCAGCCCGTCGAACTTGCCTTCAAGTTTCCGCACCTCCTGGCAGTATGCCGTGATGATGTCTTCGACGCACGACCAATCTTTTTGGACTTGGTTAATCACCAACATGGAGTCGCCCCAAATTGTTAGCCGCCGGATACCAAGGGATATCGCAATGCGAAGTCCGTGTATGAGTGCTTCGTACTCGGCGGCATTGTTTGACGCTGGGAAGTGGATCTGAAGGACGTATTTCAGGCGCTCACCTGTTGGAGAGATGAGGACCATGCCGCTCTGCGCCACTGAGCATGAGGATCCGTCGAAATACATTGTCAATATTCGGCTCTTCAATGGTCGTCGGAGTTTGCGGTTCTATCCATTCGGCGGTGAAGTCGTGAGTATTTGAGACTTTATTGCGTTCGTGGCACGAAGGAGACTTGAAGGCCCGAGCTCGATCGCCCACTTTGCAATCCTCCGGTGGCTTCGATTGTGGATTATGTCCCCGAGCGGAAAGGTGGTGACCACCGAAATTGAATGCTCTTGGAAGTAGTGCTTGAGCTTGCGAGAAGCGAGCAACACGGCGTACAATAGATTTTGTACTTGCGGGTGGCGTACCTTGGATTCTCCCAGCACCTCGCTGATGAAATAGACAGGTCGCTGGATTTTACGAAGTGCCCTTCTTCCTTCCTCTCATATTCGATTGCCGCACTAACTACATGAGTTGTTGCGGCAATGTAAGCGTAAGGGCTCTTCGAGCATTGGAGGAACCGGCCACGAGTGGGGTTGACAAGAATGTCTTGATTCTTGGCTTCTTTGTGCCTCGGTGGTCCATTGAAAGTTATCCTGCTTCTTCAGAAGTTTGAAAAAGGGCATTCCTCGTGACCCCAGCCGGGAGATGAATCTGCCGAGTGCTACCATGCATCCGGTGAGTTTCTGGACGTCTTTCTGACTGGTTGGAGGTTTCATTTTTAGAATTGCATTGATCTTTTCTGGGTTTGCCTCGATGCCCCGCTGCGAAACAATGAATCCGAGTAATTTCCCAGATGGGACTCCAAAGACGCATTTTTTCGGGTTGAGTTTCATTTTGTAAGCCCTTAGGCTTTCAAAGGTTTCTGCTAAGTCAGATATGAGGTCTTCCTTTGCACTAGACTTGACGACAACATCATCAATGTATGCTTCCACATTGCGCCCGATCTGAGAGTGAAAACACCGCTGTATTGCGCGTTGATAAGTTGCGCCGGCGTTCTTCAAACCAAACGGCATTGTGACGTAGCAGAATGCGCCGAACGGAGTGATGAACGAAGTCTTGATGCAGTCCTCCTCTTTTAACCTTATCTGGTGATATCCCGAGTAGGCATCCAGAAAACTAAGGAGTTCACAGCCCGCCATTGAATCCACCACTTGGTCAATCTGAGGCGGCGAAAGGATCTTTTAGGCGAGCCTTGTTGAGATCGGTATAATCAACGCACATGCGCCACTTTATTCTTTTGTGAACAAACCGGGTTCGCTTGACCAATCTGGATGATACACTTCTTTTATGAAACCTGCTGCTAACAGCTTCGTGATCTCTTCCTTAATGGCTTCTTTCCTGTCTTGAGCGAATCTTCGGAGTCGTTGCTTGATGGGCTTGGCCTTCTCGTCAACGTTCAAGGAGTGCTCGATCACCTCCCTGGGAACACCGGGCATGTCGGATGGTTTCCACGCGAAGATGTCCCGGTTGGCCCGAAGAAAGGTGACGAGCGCGTCTTTCTATTTGGGAGTGAGGCCTGTCCCGATCAGAGCTGTCTGGGTGGAGCTGGACGGGTCGAGGATTACCTTCTTGGTCCCCTCATCAGATCTCAGGCTTGTCTTGGCTTGCTTCTTGTCTGGTACTTCTCCTTTGTCTTCTTGGCGTCGCATACTTTGTCGGATCTTCTCTCGTAAATCGCCACCTCTTGAGCTTGCCATCTCGCGACTTTCTCGCAGCATGAACGCAGCGCTTGACATCGCCACAGATGGAGATGACACCCTTCGGCCCTGGCATCTTCAGGACGAGATAAGTGTAATGTGGTACGGCCATGAATCTGGCCAAGCCGGCCTTCCCAAGATGGCGTGATATGCCGTCTGGAAGTCGGCTACTTCGAAGTTAAGATATTATGTACAAAAATTCTCCTTGGTTCCAAACGTGACCGGCAAGGTGATTTGGCTGAGTGGAACCGAAGATGTTTCGGGAATTACTCCGTGGAATGGTGATGAACCCCGCTTTAGCTCGGAGCGAGGAATCTTCATTTCATCGAAAGTCTTGGAGAAGAGGACATTAAGTCCACTCCCTTCGTCGACCAGCACCTTCTTGAGTTTAACATTGTGAACCACCGGGTCCAACACCAGCGGAAATCTTCCGAGGTAAGGGATGTGATCCGGATGATCCTCGCGCCCAAAAGTGATGGGGACCTCGGACCATCTGAGGTACTGAGGAGTCGCGGGCATGACGGCATTGACGTCCCTGGCCGTGAGTTTCTGTTTCCGCTTTGACTCATACGCCATTGAGCCCCCATAGATGTAGTTGAGCTCTCGCTCCATCTTTTGATATTCGCCTTCATCATCTTCAGGGGGATCTTGTTTTTTCTTCTCTTCTTCTTTTGCTTCGCCTCTGGCTGGTCGCTTTCTAGATTCTTTGGCGAACCTCCTCAAAGTGAAACAATCTTTCGCAGCGTGTTTACCTTTTGGATGAAAAGGGCAGATAGCTTCCATCACCGTGTCGTAGTCGTCGGTGCGTGGCGCGCGCTGGCGACCTTGCTCGGTTGCTGCCACGATCTCTTCAGGCTTCCGCTTCCTGTCACGTTGTCTTGATGACTCGGCCTAATCCTTCTTATCTTTATGTCGTGGGCGATCATCTTGCCGTTCGGCCAAAGCATCTGAGGCCGTTGCGTAACGATCCGCCAGCTTGAACATCTCTCTTACGGTGGATGGCGGCTTTCGAGACATCTTCTTGATTAGGTCGGGGTCGTTGACACCCTTCTGGAATGCCGCGATGACCGCCAGTTCCGAGATATCCCTGATCGTATTCTTCTTTTACATGAAGCGCCGGATGAATTCTCGGAGCGTCTCATTCTTTTTCTGGCGAAGCTGGTACATGTCCCATTGCGTTCCAGGTCGCTCGTAAGTGCCTTGGAAATTGGTGATGAATTGCTCACAAAGATCCTCCCAGGAATCTATGAAATTTGCCGAAAGTCCTGTGAGCCATGCTTGTGCCGAAGAGGTGAGCATAACCGGGAGGTAATTAGCCATCACATTGTGATTACCCCTGGCAGCCATGATTGCGAGGGAGTAAACCTGGAGCCAAGCTTCTGGGTCTCTTTCTCCGTCAAATTTGGTGATGCTCTTTGGATTGAATCCTTCGCGCCAAACCACTCGGCGAAGGCGAGGGGTGAAAGCCCGGATGCCCTCAATTGGACCGTCGTTGCGCCTTCGTGGAGAGCGTCGGTGGGGCGATCTGGCCTGGCGGTCTTCACTTTCTCCTCTATTATGGTGGAGGTGATTTCGGCGGTTGTCCCAGTCGTCGTGGCCAATGCCAAAACGCTCATGATCATCTCTGCGCCTATGGCGTTCTTCGTCTTCCCGGTCACGCCGCCTGGCGATTAAATCCGTACGAAGGTCCCGACTGATGCTGTACCGAGCGTCTTCTCTTCGTCGAAGCTCCCGCTTGTGACGACTGTGAGCCGTATTGCTGCTAGCGGCTTGTGAGTTGACGAGGCGAGTACGAGATGGCTCCTTTTCCCTTGTCTCCTCCTGGTGCTGCTGAATCGTCGCCGCCGCCACCATAGCCTGAACTTGGGCTACGATCGGAGCGGCCGGGCTATCAGGACCAAGCAGTGGTCCTAAAGTGTCAAGAAGCGTCTTGGAGGCAACGATATTCTGCTGAGGAGTATGAAAAACCGATTGGTTCCCCATCTTCGTCTGCAGGATTTCTTCATTTACATTGCGGCCTCTGTTCTGGAGGAGTCTTGCGCGGCTTTCTTGACGGTGACGCTCTTCCTCTGCCGTGTTCGCGCGTCATTCATTGTTGGATTCCGTTCATTTGCTCTTCGATTCAAAACGCCGCGAAAGCTTTGGAAATTTTCTGCCTCCTCTTCTGAATCGGAGGGACAAGAAGATGAGGAGTACTGACCTTTGAATCCGAGTGGTTTTCTTGTATAGTTGACCACTCGGGGTTCGCCATTATCCAGTTCCAGCTCAAGACGGGGTTCAGACCTTTGGCTTACCGTCCGGGGACAGATGGCCATGCCTGATCCCGATCCGAGTGGCTGACTGGCTAGGAGAACCTCAGAATTGGCTCCAGATCGGAACTGATCCGAATCCGAAAGGGAAAGATGACCAAAATCATCGGCGATGAAATCCGAGCCGGCTTAAAGCGCTGGGCGGCATAAAGGTGACCATGTTTTTCTTTGAAGATCGCCATCGAGCTCTTTGAGATCGATCCTAGCGCAGCCCCTACTGGCGCGCCAAGCGCCGACGTTTGTTACCGAGCAATAATAAAAAGGGGCTACGCTGGCGGACCCAAACTTCGATGGTAGCACAAGAACACTGGATGTATCTGAGTTGGGCTCCGCGATGGAGATAATACCCTAGTCCTGTGCTCGGAATTATATGTGGCTAGCTATTGCTAACGAGATTGTGTGTCTATGGTGCCCCGTCCCCTCCCTTTATATAGCAGAGAAGGGCGGTTACAATATGGAATCCCACTCGGATATGAAGTGGAGATTGCATCTTCATATCTATCCCGATTCTATATTGGTTTGGATTACAATCATCCCTTGCCCAATACGACTCGGTTTTCCTAACTAGGATTTGTCCTGATTCTTCTCGCCTCACTCAGCCCAAACTGCCTCCGGCCTCATACAGTCGGCCTGACCCAGTCCCACCTGGTTGGGCCTCGCAGGTCTGCCTGGTGGGCCCCAGAGTATACATACCCCACATCAACCCTACCAAAATACAATGAAGGGGTTTTAGCAGGTGCTCAACAAAATGTATAGCATCGCCGCCATCACCGCCTCCGTTTTCCCCCGTTTGACGCCATCACCACAGCAAGCAACGCCGCATCACAGCACAAGAAAAAGGGGAGTGATCCAGGGGAGATGACTTACTCGGTCGGGGTCTCGTCTCCTTGTGGCATCGCTCCGCGCTGGCGCCGAAGCAGCAGTTGTCGTCTCTCGTCACCGGTGAGAGCCCCGCCTCGACCCTTCCTCGCCGCAACCCTAGACCAAGCTCGGGAGGAAAAGCGCTGCTGGGGGAATGAGTGAGGGAGCCGCGGGATCGGGATCGGGGACGAGACGCCTTCAGTTCGGTACAACCAGGTAAGCAGGGTAAGGCAGGGGCAAAATGGTCACACCGCATTGGCAAACAGGGGAAAAAGAGGGAAATGCGTAGAAATGGCAGATTATAAATGAATTGGATGAAACGGTGACGAATAATTAAGTGGCGGTGAATTGAGGGCCAGGGGAAAAGTTGCCACCCAATTGAGTGGCAGGAAATTCAAATTCTCCAAATTGAGAGGGTTGTTAGAGTGTTCTCTTATTATTAAGGTTTAATGTCTGCTATCTAGTGGGTTGTCAGGTTGATCTTCGGAGTTGAATTCGAGTTGTTAGATGATATAATTGAAAAGAAAAGGATAACTTGAAAATCGTAGATAATTCCCTACACTTACTCCAGTTGTATTTTATTGGTCATGTTTGGTTCAACGGTTTAAAGGTTTGGCTAGGTCAATGGGCGAGCAAGGTTTTAGTTAGTCTTTGGAAAGTTGGGTTTCAGGTCTTTAGAGATTATATCGCCGATTTAGTGGCATTTTGCTCCTGAAGAATGAATTTTGAGTATTGTTTTGTTCTCTAGGGTCGGAGTATCTAATAACGCAACGGGACGTCAAAGATCGCATTGGTAAAGGCAAGTACATCGAGTTGTGTGCCTAATTGAGTTGTTCATTGTTATTTATCTATTTATGGCTAATTTCTATTGATTGTGGCAAGTATGAGTTATATTGGTGATCGTCCCTTCGCGGACGTGATTAGCTATTGGATTCGAGTGGTCACTAGTAAGCCTTAATCTCGGTGAGTTTACTGTACCTTTGTTAATGTTGCAGTGAGTAGCGAGAATGGGGTACGGGGATACTCGTGGTTAATTTACAAGAGATGTATTCAATTGTGCCCCGTCTGGGGAATTGAGTTGAGTATGTTGATTAAAATGTGTTTTAGTTGAGAATTGTTGATTGAAATGTGTTTTAGTTGAGAACTGTTGATTGAAATGTGTTTTAGTTGAGAATTGATGTTGCATCCTTGCATTCATGATATGCATTCATAAAAAGGAAGAGGCGATCCATGTCGATGCGGGCCTCTGTGTTCACACGTAGTGAACACGAAAGTCCTACCTCGTAGTCTCATTCATCGAGGTGAATGAGAGCGAGACAGTAAGAGTAGGCACCTTCCACGGGATGGAAGGGACATGAGGGTGCACACCGACGGGTGGGCACTCGGCAGTATCGGTACGTGCATCGAGAAGAGCATTCATGTGCATTGCATCTTTAATAATGTGTTTTGTGGTGATGGTATGTCAGGGAAGATTGATTTGAATTTGATGAATGAGTGCATTTCATTACTTGCTCTCAGTTATTGCTTTAAATGGGTATGAATGCTTGTTGTCCGGATATTGTTTTATTTGCATTACTTGCTCTCAGTTATTGCTTTAAATGGGTATGAATGCTTGTTGTCCGGATATTGTTTTATTTGCATTACTTGCTCTCAGTTATTGCTTTAAATGGGTATGAATGCTTGTTGTCCGGATATTGTTTTATTTGCATTACTTGCTCTTATGGTTAAGTTTTTGTTTTACTTACGATAAATTGGGTTTATTATTCTCGTGTACTTTGCTGAGCTTAAACTCACGCTTGTTATTTAATGTTTGTAGGTGTTTTGAAGCCGGCATGCATAGATGGGGGTAGTAACACAATCACGTTGCATCACCATCATTTCATCATATCAATTATAGTTCTGTTCTAGCTCATGCAAAATTATTGTAAAAGGTTGTTTGCGGTTATGTTTAATAAATTCCCTGTCCTGTAATAATTATGTGGTGGAGCTTATTAAATTTCTATAGAATGCGTGATTAGTTAACTAAGAACCTGCTAGAATGATATTATACTGCAAATGTTTTCTGCCTACTGAGTGGATGTCCAAGTTTTAAGGGAGGTGCTGCCGAATTTTTTTTAATAATTTTGACAACCTCCTAGTTGTTAGCTTACTTTGCGAATGTTTATTCGTAGTGATTTGTAATTGATGGTGCTAGAGGGTGTAACATTAGGGACACGGGGTATCAGGGTGTTACAACCATGCATCCCACCTGTTGCCTCCAAGCAATTACAGTCAAGATCGGCACCACACTTGCCATGCCGTTTAATAAATTTCCTTCTCCATCGAGAGGAAGCTCATGCTCTCTACATACGATATCTTGGCGCTTCTTAATTAGTTCTATGCAGTTTTAGCATCCGTGTCAATTCGATCAAGAGCCATCAATAAATTTCCAGGGTGCCTCTCTCCTTGATGTATCAATGTTCAGTAACCAACGTAAGCATACCCAGATCATGAAACTGACAGGCTTGCCCCATATTTCAGTGCATGTCCGTAAATTACGAACACCTTGGTAAGCACAGCACAGCACAGAGATGACTGCATGCTGGCCAGCGAAGCTTAGATGGAAAGCGGAATGCATATAGCGTGCGCCGTTTGTTCCTTCCAGCTTCCAGTGTCAGAAAAGGAAGGGTGTCCATTTGACCATTTGCAGAACATTGATACATCAAGGACGACTTTGAATGTATCTTCCTCACATGGATACATCAAGGGTGCCTCTCTTCTTGATACAAAAATTTTTTAGGGGAAAAAACTGTAACACCCTGACGCCAAACGCGCCACGGATGCTACCAACCTTCTGATCTCCTAAAACCGGTTTAAACTTAAGCCACCGAAATTTACAAAATTTCGGCACGACCTCTCTAGAAAGAGGAACATCCACTCAACAGACAGAAAACATATGCAGTTAGGATATCATTCTAGCTGGTCCTTAGTTAACCAATCACACATCCCATGAAAATTAATAAACTCCACCACATAATTATTACAGGACAGGAACTTATTAAACATAACCGCAGATGACCCTTTACAAGAATTTTCACGAGCTATTTAAGATCAGAACTATAAATCGACGTGATGGAAAGGTGATGATGCAAAACATGATTGTGCTACTACCCCCATCCATGCATGCCGGTTTCAAGGTACCTGCAACAATACAAACAACAAGCGTGAGTCGATGACTCAGCGAAGTACAACATAGAATAAATTCCTAATCAATCGCATTGTCCTACTTAAGAGCATAACACCCATCCTTACATAAGTACAGCAAGCAGATAAAACAGAAGTATCACCACTAATTCTCCAAAACCAACCCCATGCTCGTCTTTGATGGAGTTCACAACTCCACGACAGTGAAGCATAACATATAACCTGAAAACATAAATCATATCTTGCAACCAGACATGAAAATACAGAATTCGAATAATCCATCTCACGGACATGAAAATACAGAATCTGGATAATCCATCTCACGAACATGAAAGTACAGAATATGGATAATCCATCTCACAGACATGAAAGTACAGAATCTGCATAATCCATCACACAGACATGAAAGTACAGAATCTGTATAATCCATCACACAGACATGAAAGTACAGAATCTGCATAATTCATCACACAGACATGAGAATATAGAATCTGAATAATCCATCTCTCTCCTACAATCATGTAATGCATTATGCACGCACACTTGTTTCACTTCATTACTAAATTCCTACATATATCTCTTTAATCTTTTTGGATGAGGCCACGACTCGATCCCAACTCGGCACCTTTCCATTTAACTCAAAATCATCATTGTAATGCAATGCGACATGAATGCTCTCTTTGATGCACGTATATACCGGTACTGCCGAGTGCCCACTCGTCGGTGTGCACCCTCACGTCCCTTCCATCCCGTGGAAGGTGCCTACTCTTACTGTCTCGCTCCCATTCACCTCGATGAATGAGACTACGAGGTAGGACTTTCGTGTTCACTACATGTGAACACAGAGGCCCGCATCAGAATGGGTCGCCTCTTCCTTTAATGAATGCACAATGCAATTTACGTGAATGAAATGCAACCGTTCACTCGTTGCCAATACTAACATAACCATAACCACATGCATAAACGTAGCCAATTATCACATTTAAGTTGCCAGAGCTCAAAATCAAGCATTACACAATCAACCTTTGAATCATACACATCTTAAGCACAGGAATTCAGATCCATTCCAAAGCAGTGATCATGGGTTTACCCACGTAAAAGACCTACAATGAAACCAACAAAAAGGGCTATACAATACCATCTAGCTACAACTCTAATAAACTTGAGCTAACCAGAATCTACCAAATACTCTATAGCCAACAATAGATGTTAAGCAGTATTGGATTCTGCACGCATATGTTGACAACATTAAGCATATATATATGGTTTTAATCCTTGAATATGTTTACCCATCAGTCAAGCAAGCAAAGATTAAGCAAAATACACATACATCATTCCCTAATTGGACATGAGTATAAAAACGCAACACAATACTCATAATCAGTATAAGAATTGAATGAGGCATGCACATCACTGTGAAATGCATTAGGAACATGTTATGCTATACATACATATATATCCATAACAACAATGGCCTAGAAGTTAATTTCCATGTCATGCTAACCAATCACAAAAGTCCAGTATATGAGGCATTCCTAACTGCACCTATATTTGATGAAAGGAAAAATTCCAACACCTTTATCAATTTGGAGTCTTACACATTCAATGAATAACCAAAGCCTTAGCATGTATTTATATATTCCGATTGGCATCACAAACAACTTAGGAAATTACCATGGGGAGAATCTAAAAGTTAAAACTAATAACAGGAGTACATGTCCAAGTAATTCCATTTTCTTTCAGTTGACAGTAGCAAGTATACGAGCATATACTCTCTTTGGTAAATAACAGTACACCCAAACCACTAAAGAATCCATTTCTGATAATCAAGCAAGTTTAATCATCATGGAGAATGTAACATACAGTCATATATACTAGGGTTGAGCATGTGAAGCATTTCCTCAAACACCTTAGCTACAACCATGCATCCACAAGCTAGACCCCCACCTCCACTTACCACAAGAAGGGAGAGGAAGGAGGAGGAAGTGCCGGTGAGCTGCTGCTTCTGGTTTGCCGCTTGGGCGAGCGCCTTGAGGAAGGGGAGGCGGCGGCGGCCTCTTGGTGCTTGCTCCTGCTGCCGATCTTCGCTGATTCTTCTTGCTCCTGCCTGACAATCTTCTTGTTGCTCTGCCGTTCTTTGCCAAACAAGGAAGAGAAGAGGCGCCGCCAGAAGGGAGGAGGCGGCAGGAGATCGGCAGGAGGGGCTGGGGACGACTTGGCCTGGAGGAGCTCTTGACTGGGAGATGCCGACGCCTTGAGCAAGGCCAGGGGAAGAAGCTCGACTAAGGCAGGGAAGACAGGAGGTCTTGCAGTGGGGGCAGGCACCACCGAAGAGGAGAAGACTAGAGGCGCGCCTGGAGGAGGAGGAGTGAGTCGGCCAGGGCTGAGGAAAAAAGGCAGCCACCAAAAGAGAAAAGAAATGAGAAGATAAGGTTAGGTGGAAAAGTAGGTGGGGAGGGGAAATTCCAGAAAAACCCCTCCCACTCCTAAAACCCTAACCCTAGCACTCCCAAATGGGCCAGCCACCCCTGAGAATACCTGTCGGACGGCCAAAACACTCCCAACGGAAGGCCCAAAAATTCAAAGCTAAGATGCACAGTATGACAAAAACTGCCGAGGCTTTCCCACAGTTATATATTTCTCAAAAGTTTAAGTGCAAAGACCCCAGCCAATTAAAAAGAACCAAAGAAACGAGAACAAAGAAGAAAAAGCCAGCAAAAAAGACTCAAACAGGTCCTAAAGAAGAGAGCCAAAGAGTAATATCTCCCCCAAAAGCTTCCCTCCCTCGAGCTCGAAGGAGATGTAGATCAGTCCGTACCTTCGAAGCAACAACATTAGTCAGTAAATTAATAGAGTTGAAGATCTTTCATTACGACGAAGCCAAATATGTCAGCATATAAGTGAGAACAACTCTTTGTAAAACAACTTAACTAAGTGATTTGCCAATGTAAATTCCTGTATAATTGTCGGCCAATCTTGTGAGATAGCCGGAAGGAAGAGATGAAGCCTATCCCAAACTTCACATGCTGCCGGACATTAGAGGAAAAGATGAACAAGACTCTCTTCAATATTTGAAGTACAAAGAGAACAAGTTGTACTGCCATTCCATATGTCTTTGCACCGCAACAAGCTACATGAGTTCAAACGATCTAGAAAAATAAGCCATAAAAATAGTTTGTGCTTTAGTTGACTCTTACTTCTCCAGATCAACTTATGCCCAACAAACACAGAACCAAGTTATTATTCATGCAGCAGGTATAGTAGCTATCAGATGTAAATTTAGGAGCTTGTCAACAATACTTCCATAAATCACAAGTGTCAACCTGCTGCATGCCAAGAATGGACACTCGGGGACGCCGACAGGCAGAGAAGAGGTTGGGCAGTTGAGAAGAGAGAGGAGCTCCATTCCAGTTATCCTCCTAAAAATGTATCACATGTCCATCATTGATAATAGCCGAGCATAATTGCAAGTATTTAGGCATGAGCTTCAAAATATCCTTCCACTAGTAGCTACCTTTTGGGAAAGCATATTGAGGCAAAGAGCGAGGATACAGAACATGCCAGGTCCACTGCACCTACGGAGTAGAATGTAGATGAAAAAATTTGTGTAGAAGCTTGAGAAGATGCCCTTCAATTTGTATAGACAAATTGATCACACTAAGGCCGCCTCTCACTTTTTTTGGTTTACAAACATTCTTCCAAGCAACCAAATTAATTATCACTAGCTCAGAAATTATTATTGCCATGCCACAAAAAGTTGCACCTCAACTTATTAATAGCTTTAATGGCACTGACTGGAAAATTGAGAAAGCAAAGCAAGAAGATCAATATGACTGATAAAACTCCATTAATCATGATTAAACGGCCAACCAAACTCAAATACTGAACCTACCATCCTGTAGTTGATGATCAATTTTTGCCAGAAGTGGCGTAAATTCCTGTTTAGTTGGGTGCTTCACACACGAAGGCAAACCCAAGTAAAGAACAGGAAAAAAGCTGATAGTACAGCCTAAAACTCTAGCCACATGGGAGGTTAGATCTGCAGAAGCACTGATAGGCACAATAGTTGATTTATTGTAATTAACATGCAAGCTTGTAAATTTCCCAAAAGGGTGCAGCAATGCCTTGAGGAAAACAACACTTAATTGTGAAGTTTTAAGTAGAATAATCGTGTCATCCAGATATTGAAAAACTGGGAATTGCAAACCAGGAGGTGTAGGCATGGGCGGATGGAGAAGACCCTCACTGTGAGCATCATTCACATAGTCCTGAAGAATATCCACAGTAACAACAAAAAAAAGTGGAGACAAAGGATTACCTTGTCGAACATCTCTCTTGCAAATAATGTGATTGCAAGCAACACTATTAAACAAAACTGTTGCAGAATATGAATCCATGGATTCTCTTTTAGTTTCTTTGTTGATTTATAATTTTTGTGCTGAGTGATTTGCCAAGTAATAATAATTGTGATGGAATAATATAGTTATGTTGATGGAACAAAAGCTGGAAGTGCTATTGGATTTGCATGTAGGTTAGAGAGAATCATGGTGTGGCGCCAGAGTCGAGGGAAGCACACGCTTGAAAGTCGCAAAGGTGCAGGCGCAGACGCGAGGTCATGAGAGGTGCAGGTGTACGAGGTCGCAGGTGCAGGAGGCGCAAGACGCGAATACGCAGTGCAGCGAGATGAGACGCGTAGAGGTCTACGCAGATGGACGATGCATGTGATGGCCAGCGGGCCGTACAGGCGAACAAGTCATGTGAGTGCGGCAGGTGGGCTGTACGTATGCATGTATGAGTTTTGGGCTATCTATACATGTTTTGGGCTATGTGTAAGTGGGCCAGACGTGTATACATGTGTAGAGTTGATTAGGGTTTAGGGGAGTATAAAAGAGAGAGGGAGGAGATTTCCTGGGGAGCCGCACAGGGAAGAAGAAACAGAGAGAACAGAAGAAAGACCAGCGGCGGCTGTGCGCGAGAAGAAAGGAAAAAGAAGAATCACAGCAGGAGGCAGCAGAAGAAAAGGAGAACGCGAGGACTTCGGCGCTTCTGTCCTTCGCGAAGCTACAGTAACCGGAGCTACAGTACCGCTACCGCGACCAAAGAAGAAGAGGAAGTGCAGGCTTCGGTGGCGCGTAGAAGAAAAAGAAAGGAACGCCAGGAAGCGTTGCTACAGGATTCGGTGCTACAGTGCGAAATAGGATTTTGCTACAGTGCGAAACAGAGGAAATAGAGAGAAGAGGGAGCGCTGTCTTGATTGGTAATTTGCAACTTCTCTGTGATCTTTGATATATATATATATGGTCTGAATTGATGCTTCTATAGATAGTAACTACTAGTTGATTTATTTCTTTATATATCAATCTCATTCACATACATGCACTGATTTTAACATGGTTGTCTTCCGTGTCTTAGATTAATTTTTATAGATTGATTGTTCAAGTTTAATTAGCATTTTATTAGGGGGTGATTAGCGTCTACGATCCTACAATTGGTATCAGAGCAAGGTTAGCTCTAGGTTTAATCTTGCGATTAGGAGCTATGGCGCAGTTTAGCACTTTCTCCATGACTAAACCTCCTATGTTTAATGGTGATGATTATCCGTATTGGAAGGTTCGTATGCAATTGTTTTTGCAGTCTCAGAGTTATGAATTGTGGGAAGTGGTAGAAACTATGTATGTGAAACCTGATAATATTACCACCAAAGAGCAAAAAGATCTTTATACTTTGAATCAAAAAGCCATGACTTTCTTTTATAGTGCATTGTCTAGAGATGAGTTCAATAGAATATCTTCATTGACTACTGCACATGATATATGGGAATCATTAAAAACAATCCATGAAGGTACAAATGAGGTAAAAAATGCTAAAATTGAGTTGTACACTCGTGAGTATGAGCTTTTCAAAATGAACCCTGGGGAAACAATTAAGGATTTTGGTACTCGTTTCAATGAACTGGTTAATAAACTTGTTGCCCTAGGAAAAGTGCTCACTCAGGAAGATCAATGTAGAAAACTGCTTAGATCTTTGGACCAAAAGGTATAGCATGTTAAAGTTACAACGATTAATGAATCTAAGGATTTGAGAACTCTGAAATTAGATACTTTGATTGGATCATTGATGACATATGAAATGAATGTTACGCAATTTGATAACACTGATTCTCATGACACTTCTATTGCTCTTGCCACTGTTGAAAAGGGGAAACAAAAAGATGTTGATGACATGGATTTTGATGAACTTGCTTGTCTTTCTAGAAGAATTTCTAATGTTATGAAAACAAAATTTGTCAAAAACAATGAAAATAATTTTGGTAAAAAGAAGATTGATGTTAGTGACATACGATGTTATAAGTGCAATGAATTTGGTCACTATAAGAATGATTGTCCCAAACTCGCTAACAAGAATTCTAGCTCTTTCCAAAAGAAAAGGTTTTCAGGTTCGAAGATGAAGAAGACTCTTTAGAAGGCATTCTTGAACATGGTGGAGGAGCTTGACTTGCCAGCTGACAGTGATGAGGATGATCCTCTCGCCACTCTCGGGGACTATGATGAAATTGCAGACCTCTATCTTGTGGGAAGGGAGACTAGCTTTACTTCTGAGGATGAAGATGACAGCGACGATGACAATGAGGTAAATAATTCTAAAACTCTTGAGGCCTTTCGCATGCAAGAAAAAATTTGTAATTCTCTGCTAAAAAAATGCAAGGAATTAAAATCTGAAAATGAAAAACTTCGTTTCATGAATGCCAATAATGCTGATGAGTGTGCTTCTTGTCTCACATTAAAGAAGAAACTTGCAGTTCCTTGCAAATCATGTGAAAATTTGAAAAGCAGAATATTTGATCTTGAGAATGTCACTTGTGAGACATGTGAATTTTATAGAAGTGAAAATGCCTTGATGAAATCTAGCTCTTCTTCTTGTAACAATTGTATAGTTTTGCAAAATGAGTTAGTGTCACTAAAGAACTCTGTTGAAAATGATTCTGCAACTTTAGAGAAACAAGTTCATGTGTTAGTAAAGGAATTTTCTTGTGAGAATCTCGCTGGAATTAGAAAGAAATTAATTGAACTGGAGAAGCGTCCTTATGCATATCTTTGTACTTGATGCCCTGATCTAGCCCAACAAAACAATTACTTGAAAGCTACTTTGGAAAAGATGACAAATGGTGAGAAAAATCTAAACATGATCTTAGATACTTCTAAATGCTCTTTTATGAAGGAAGGTGTAGGCTATAAAAAGATGAACACTTCTCAAACACCAGTTGTTAATGAAAAATTTGATCTTTTGTGTGCTACTGCGATTGGTAAAACTGAAAAGAAATCTGTGAGATGTTTTAATTGTGGAAAATTTGGACACTTGAAAGTAAATTGTTATGCCAATTTAGATCCAAAATATTGGGATGCTTTTCATGATGTTAGGTGCTACAATTGTGGTAAGCTTGGTCACTATGCAAAAATTGTTTTGTGCGCCTAACCATTGGTTTTGAGTTCATGGAAATAATTTGCAAACAAATAGAAATACTCACTTTGACTCTGAAGGCCGAGAACATCGTCAGGAGGTAAGGTTTGCATCTGCACATGATGGATATCAAATGGTAAGTCCAATGGTAAGTTCATCTCTCCCTAATAGTACTTGGGTTCCCAAAAATTCCATAAACAACAACAAAAAATCTTTTCACCATTTAGAGTTTGAATCATCACGTTGCATTGTGTGTGTGTGTATATCATATTGCATATCATTTCATCATATAGAATAAGCATTGTTTATTATTCTTGATGAATATCTATTATTATGGCAGTGATCTTTCACATGACAATTTTTATGATAAAGCCATCTTAGTTGAGCTGTTTTATTACTAGTAGAGAATAGAATATTTATGAGCTTACAATCTTCTACTGGACTAGGTGAATTTGTCATGAGGGCTATTTGAAATATCAAACCATTTTCTAGTGTGAGTCTGAGTATGTTTTTGAGCACTTTGTTGATAACTCAGATGATCATGATGAGTCCTTAGAATTGCAAGCACAAAATGCAGGGCAAAAGATGTGAGCTTGTGTGTGATGTAAACACCAAATTAGAAAAAGAAGGAAGGTCAACCTTGCCATACCTGCGACTACAAGATGCAAATTTCAATATTTGCCATATAAGAAAAGATGCAAGCTCAAACTTGCCATGCCCGTGACATATAAAAAAAATCAATTAGGGTATCTTGAGATCTATATTAAATAATAAAAGGGCATAAAAGAAATATTCCAAAAAACATCTTTGGACAGATAATTGTGAGTCTGGCGTGCCTTATGTGCTCAAATCTAGTATCTTTCTCACATTGATCTATTTTATATTAAATATTATCTAATGTCCAAATGAGTTATTTTCCTGTTCTTGAGTTTATTGTAATCTTATAAATATACTATTTGAAACTGGTGTTTACTACTTGGCTATGGGGCAGTTCTTAAATATTGGTGTGTGGATGTGAATTGCTATAATTTCAGCATTCATTTTGAATAATCCTCAATGCTTATAGGTTTGCATTTCATAGCATATATTTTTTCACAAGAGTAAGTCCCTTGATGTGTGTTTTGCCAAAGGGGGAGAGATGATATGAGAGATTGCATGATAGATGATATGAGAGATTGCATTTGTTCAGGGGGAGAAATAATATGCTTAAACTGAGATTATTAAGGGGGAGCTATTTTGAATATTCTTTGTATTGTGTTGTCAAATCACTCATCAAGGGAGATTGTTGATTTATAATTTTTGTCTTTGAGTGATTTGCCAAGTAATAATAATTGTGATGGAATAATATAGTTATGTTGATGGAACAAAAGTCATAAGTGCTATTGGATTTGCATGCGAGTTAGAGAGAATCAGCAGTGGCGCAGAGTGAGGGAAGCACACTGAAGGTCGCAGAGGTGCAAAGCTGCAGCGAGGTCGCAGAGGTGCGTGTGTCGCCTGAGGTCGAGGTCGAGTGCGAGGGCGCGACCTTGAATGGCGTAGGTCTGTGAGATGAGGCAGCGTGAGGTCTCTGCAGATGGGCGATGCGGTGTGATGGCCGGTAGACGTCTGGCCGAATAAGTCATGTGAGTCTGGCGGTGGGCTATGCGTATGCATGTATGAGTTTTGGGCTATCTATACATGTTTTGGGCTATGTGTAAGTGGGCCAGACGTGTATACATGTGTAGAGTTGATTAGGGTTTAGGGGAGTATAAAAGAGAGAGGGAGGAGATTTCCTGGGGAGCCGCACAGGGAAGAAGAAACGGAGAGAACAGAAGAAAGACCAGCGGCGGCTGTGCGCGAGAAGAAAGGAAAAAGAAGAATCACAGCAGGAGGCAGCGGAAAAAAAGGAGAACGCGAGGACTTCGGCGCTTCTGTCCTTCGTGAAGCTACAGTAACCAGAGCTACAGTACCGCTACCGCGACCAAAGAAGAAGAGGAAGTGCAGGCTTCGGTGGCGCGCAGAAGAAAAAGAAAGGAACGCCAGGAAGCGTTGCTACAGGATTCGGTGCTACAGTGCGAAATAGGATTTTGCTACAGTGCAAAACAGAGGAAATAGAGAGAAGAGGGAGCGCTGTCTTGATTGGTAATTTGCAACTTCTCTGTGATCTTTGATATATATATATGTATATATATGGTCTGAATTGATGCTTCTACAGATAGTAACTACTAGTTGATTTATTTCTTTATATATCAATCTCATTCACATACATGCACTGATTTTAACATGGTTGTCTTCCGTGTCTTAGATTAATTTTTATAGATTGATTGTTCAAGTTTAATTAGCATTTTATTAGGGGGTGATTAGCATCTACGATCCTACATTCTTGCAAACACAGTACTTTGAAAGTAGCTGTAGAGAGATGGCTACCTATCATCCCATTTGGCTTCAGCATTTAACCCTCTGATGTTCCAATTAAGAATATGAATCTTTCTATCCATTTCACGGAAGGAAAATTTTGTTCATATGCCAGCAAATGAGAGACATATACTGACAACATGCATGCACAAGGCGAACCAACATCTAATCTTCTACAGTTTCGAGAACCTGGTCCATGACCTCCTTATCCATGGCACAGTTCTGACCAAGAGCCCAGAGGAGACCCCTGGGGAGGCGACCGCGGCTGGGCAATGCAGCGATGCGATCAGAGCAGCGACAAGGAGGGACGCTACGGCTACGACCCATAAAATGAAGGGAGCGGCGCGTCTCCTGCGCCACTGGCAGAGGCAGCGAAGGCAGCACAGAGCGTGCACGCCTCCTCCGTGGCGAAGGAGCTGACAAGGTTCGCAGCGGCAAGGAAAGCTGTGGAGAGCAATGAGGAGAGAGTGGGATCATTTGGAGAGGGACAGGCCTGAGGAGCTCTACATCACCCAGCTCCGCCAAGGCCAGCTGCTCCAAAGTTGGCACTAGAGGAAGAGAGGAAGCCTCAACCGGTGAAGATTCAGTGGGCTCCTCCACTGGAACTAGCTACAACTCTCTCTCTCTCTCTCTCCATGGCTGCTGCTTGGTTGCGAGTAGCTTGAGCAGCCATGAATAAAACCAGAGAAGAGGGCTCCACAAAGGTGCTAGGTCTCCTCAGAATGTGGGCACCAGAGGAAATAAGAGTGGCATCCATAGCAGAAGACAAAGTAACAATAGCAGCAGATGGTTCCATAATAATCCATTGAAATTTGGTGCAATTTGGTGCTGCATGACCCAAATTGTTACATGAGGAGCATTGTGGTCTAAAACGGGCTGTAGGCTTAACTCTCCATTGAAACATATCACAATTAACAGCACTGTGCCCCAGTCTTTTGTATAAAGAGCATTTAGGTTTGAACCAAATCTGCTTTGCATTGGGAGGAGCAGAGAAACCAAACCGGGGATTGAGCCTATCAAAAACTGAGGTTCTCTGATAGTGCTGCTCTGAAGAGGGTCGTGTGCCCAATCTATCAAACACGGAAGGCTTGTGATTCTTGTCAGGTTCTACAGATGAGCCAGCTCCTGGTTTGGTTGGAGGAAATCCTGCCGCAACATCATCCCACGATCTCTGATTTCGTTGGCCAGAGGTACGAGTTTCCAAGCCTAAAAAAGTTTCCATGCAATGAGCACTTGCCAAATTAGAATTGCTGCTAGGACGAGCAGCTTCCTTCCAGCGGCTAAGAAAATTCCGATGCCGTTGATGGCACCTGCCCAAGCATCGAATAACCAAGCCTATAGGGCGCCCTTCCCTTCCTGACGTGTGGGCCAAACCAGGCCGGCCAGGTCAGCGCTTGCTTGTCCGCCCATTAGGAGTGAGAGAGCATGACGTGGAAATTTGGTCCTAAATTTGCTACCGATCTTTTGGCTAAAGATCGATAAGAAAATGAACTAAAAAACTAAGGAAAAAGATAATCTGGCTAAAATTTAGTAGCAAATCAAATATTTAGCAAATTTAATCATCTTTACTAAAATTCAGTAAGACAAACATTAGTAACCATTGAAAGCAAACTAAACAGGCCTGTGATTTTTTTTTTTACAAAGTTTTGTAAAACCTGGAGTTCTCTTACTGTATATGTAGGGTTTTGTGAAATTTACTTAAAAAAAGGGTTTACACACGTATAAGCAACATATTTAAGGTAAAACATTCGTAAAGAACACTCTACTTTAAACTGGTTTCCAAGGAACCTCCTCACCAACAAGCTCGAGGCCTGGGTGCGTGAAGTCGGACTTACCGTGGAGGCTGAAACGCGAGATGAGGACCATCAAGATGGTGCTTGCCATGGGACACCGAGGACGTCGTCGACGAACTCGACTACCACCCGATCAAGCTCCCGTGGCCAAGATTGATGGCATGGCAACGTTTTTATAAAAACCCCCTACATGCGATTTTGTTGTGTTATTTTCAACTCTGATTTGGATCACAAAGAAAAAGGGCGATCCATCCCGAACTGAGAGTCACGCGTGCTACAGCCCGCCCGAACCCCACTATAGGGGCCCTTCCTGACGTGTAGGGCCAACCAGGCCGGCCAGGTCAGCACTCGCGTGTCCGCCCATTAGGAGTTAGAGTGCATGACGTGGAGAGGTGTGGAGATTTGGTTACTAAATTTGCTACCAATCTTTTGGTCAAAAATTGACAAGAAAATGAACTAAAGAATAAAGAGAGAAGAAAATCTTGTCAAAATTTAGTACCAAACTAAATACTTACCAAATTTAGTTGTCTCTACTAAAATGGTAACCATTGCAAGCAAATTAAACAGGCCTATGATTTCTTTACAAAGTTTTGTAAAACATGGAGTTCTCTTACCAACGGTCGTATGCGTAGGGTTTTGTAAAATTTACTTCTTTTTTGAAAAAAAAAGTTTACACATATATACAACAATAACAACAAAGCCTTTTAGTCCCAAGCAAGTTGGGGTAGGCTAGAGTTGAAACCTAAAACGATCCGCTAACAAAGGGAGGAAGAGAGAGATGAGTAAGTAGAACAAAATCTAAAACTATACCAAAACGAGGCATAAAGCCTAATCAAGGTTCAGGCACGTGGATAGCTGCTTTCCACGCACTTCTATCCAAAGCCAACTCTTTCGATATATTCCATCCTTTTAAATCCCTTTTGATTGTTTCCTCCCAAGTCAAATTTGGCCGGCCCCTACCTCTCTTCACATTATTATCGCGTCTTATGATGCCGCCATGCACTGGTGCCTCCGGAGGTCTCCGTTGTACATGTCCAAACCATCTCAACCGGTGTTGTACAAGCTTTTCTTCAATTGGAGCTACCCCTAGCCGATCACGTATTTCGTCGTTTCGAACTCGGTCTAATCTTGTATGACCACAAATCCAACGCAGTATACGCATCTCTGCGACACTTAATTGCTGAACATGCCGCCTTTTAGTAGGCCAATATTCTGCACCATACAACATCGCAGGTCTAATAGCCGTCCTATAGAACTTGCCTTTTAGCTTCTGTGGTACCCTTTTGTCACAGAGAACGCTAGATGCTTGACGCCATTTCATCCATCCCGCTTTAATTCTATGGCTAACATCTTCATCAATATCCCCATCTCTCTGTAGCATCGATCCCAAGTATCGAAATGTATCCTTCTTGGACACTACCTGACCTTCCAAACTCACATCTCTCTCCTCATGTCTAGTAGTACCGAAGTCACATCTCATATACTCGGTTTTAGTCTTGCTAAGTCTAAAACATTTCGATTCTAGGGTCTGCCGCCACAACTCTAGTTTCCTATTTACTTCCGCCCGGCTTTCATCCACTAGAACTACATCGTCAGCAAAAAGCATACACCACGGGATATCTCCTTGAATATCCCTCGTGACCTCATCCATCACCAAGGCGAAGAGGTAAGGGCTCAAAGCTGATCCTTGATGTAGTCCTATTTTAATCGAAAAGTCATCTGTATCACTATCAGTTGTTCGAACAAATATATAAGCAATATATTTAAGGTAAAACATTCGTAAAGCACACTGTATATTAAACTGTTTTCCACCGGAAACTCCTCACCAATAAGCTCGAGGCCTGGGTGCGTGAAGTCGGATTTACCGCAGAGGCTGAAACGCGAGATGAGGACCATCAAGATGGTGCTCGCAGTGGGCCCGAGGAAGGGAGCTAGTAAGGAACGAGCCGCCGGCCCAGACTCTTGATGACTTGATATTCAGTTTATCCTATGACTTTATCGAGTACTCGAACCTGAAAACCCACGTCGAAGCTTTGATTAAAAAAACTTTTGGTACAAAAAGTTCCGATTTAAAATTCAAATCGAAAAATTCCAACCAAAAAATTTTAAATAAAAAATTTCAACTTGAAAAAATTAAATTTAAAAGTCAAAAAGCTCCAAACTGCAGCTTCATAGAAAACACGTCGAAGCGATGCAAACACGCCTGGCATGCCACGCGGAGCATCAGCACACGCTAAGCTTGGTGAGAGTGATCATAAACTAGGATTTCAATAGTACTTTTTTACTCCTTCAATTTTTTAATTCGATGTTTTTTACTTTTTATGTTTTTTAAAATACATCTTTAACATTTTTATATATTTACATTAAAATATACTAATAAAATTATAACATTGCAAAAATCTAATGATATAATTTTTATATAGTCATTCTAGATAGTTTTAAGCATTTAACAGTTAAACTTTAATTTATACATTTATAGTAAAATATACTAATACAATTATAATATTAAAAAGGCATTTTTAACAAAAAAATCTAATGATATAATTTTATACGGTTAATCTAGATAGTTTTAAATATATTAACAGTTAAACTTTAAAAGTTTTGACAACGCAAATTATAAGATGTCGAATAAAACGAAAGGAAATGAATACGGAACTGAATTTGCTGATTTTCGTCCGACCACAACTGGAGCCCAGTAGCATTCACTGCACTGCCATTCAGCGCCGCCGTCTTCTCGTCCCACTCGCTCCTGCCCCTCGCCAAACACACACACGCACATCTCTCCTCTCCCTGTCATTCGCCGCTGCTCGTAGGCCAATGCAGCCGCATCATTAGGGCACTCCTAATAGGCCATGTAAGCGGTGTTTATACTGTGCCATGTAAGCAAAAAGCTGAGTTGTACGTTCATTAAAAGAAGACAGAGAAAAAAACGATGTCTCATGCAAGACATGGTTTCTTTGGTTCGACCAAGAAAATTAGACACCGAAAATATACCATTGGGGCTCTGTTTGGTTTCTAGTGGCATGCAGGATCCTATAACATGTATAATAAATGATCTTGGATTACTAAAACATACACACTACCTATTGGGAGTTTGCTATGGACATCACATAATAAATGATCTCTCTCTCCTCTAGATATTGCTATAGACATCATCCATTGGGAGTGCCCTTATCGACCAGTGAGGCAGCGCGCGCTTGGCATAAGCGCAGCTTATCTATGACCGCGTCAAGAGGGCGCCACCTCTGCATTCCACCTCTGGTCTTGTGGCGCGCAGACACGGCACTGCGTGGGGGCCTTAGCGCGTGGCGACACACTGAGGAACTGACTCGTCATAGAGGGCCTTAGACTCCTGTCCGGCAGGGTTCCAATTTTCGCTGAAAAAATTTTGGATTTTGAGCCTCTATGAAATCTAAACTACCGGCTGAATAAATATTTTTTTAAAAAAAATTGCTATAGTAATTTCGTTTTTCAGCCAAATTTCACAGAAATTTCATGAATTTTGGCCAAATTTTGAACTTTAGGGCCGGATTTGACCAGATTTGGTCCAATAACCCATAAGAAAGTCATCTTATATGAAAATTTGCTGAAAAACCGAATTTTTGAGATATTTTAAAATTTTGGAAGAAACACTTTTATATTTTTATAAAATTTTAAAAACTTGATAATGAGCTAAAATTTTTATTTTACAATATTGAGTAGTGTAGGATCACACAAAAAAAAATTTAGAATAATTGATTCATTTTTTATCTTTAAAAAATCAAAAATAGAATGAACATAATTGGGGCAGTTACTTTGTCAGAAATTTATAAATTTTCTCGAGTGTGATCATGATCTAAACTTTTTATGAGAGATTAAGAATTGCCTCAGTATAATTATATAAAATTTTCAAAAAAATTTAACTTTTTTTGTTTGCTCAATCAAATCTATATAAGCACTGAACTTCATTTGTTATATTATATTTGAAAAATCAAAAAGAGAATAAACATAAATGGTACTCTGCCTTGTAAGAATTTTATAAATTCACTGGAGCGTGATTATGATTCAAATTTTTTATGAGATATTAAGAATTTCCTTATCACCCTTCTGTAAAATCTTCAAAAATTTAAACCTTTGTTGATTGCTAAATCAAATCTATGTATTGATCATCAGACTTTTACCAGGATGTAGCACTATCAGAATTTTTAAAATTATTTAAGTATGATAATCATCTAAAACTTTTATATAACCATTAATGCTATATCAGGACCATCCAAAAAAAATTTCAAAATTTTTCAACGTGGTTTGGACAATTTTTCATTTCGTTCAAATTTGCCTGTAAGCCTTTTAATAGGATAGTAGCACTTTTCAAATTTTATAAATTCATGAAATTTGATTGTCATCTGAAAATTTTATGAGAATATTATGGATGTGTCAGGACCATCCACAAAAAATTTAAAAATTTTATAACCTCATTTGTTCCAATTTTCATTCAGTTCAAATTTGTCGGTCAGCGTTTTATCAGGACAGTAGCAATGTTTGAATTTTTAAAAATTCCTCAGATTTGATAATCATCTTAAAGTTTCATGAAAATATCATCAACGTGTCAGGAATCTTGAAAAAAATTTCAAAATTCCTCAGATTTGATAATGTGCGTCAAGTTCTTCAGCTAGAGATCTCACGCCCCATTGAAATGCCAAACCGGAATCAGGGTGAACCCAGGAGCAGACGCCTGACAACCTCTTTGCCAGTTGAACGGAAGGTGTATGGGAGGGAGGCAGACAGGGACAAGGTAGTCAAGCTGTTAATTAATGAAAAATTAATCCATGTATTCGTCATTTGTCCATCATAATCACTGGTCATGACAGGGATGGAAACGCCAATTTTCCCAGTGAGAAATTTAAGGAAATACTGCAGATGATTAGGCATTTGCAAAAGTTGAGGACCTTGATGTTCTTTGGCCAAAGCAGCGTATAGGGGGTGTTTGGGACAGCTCTAGCTCCACCAAAATCTATGGAATTGGTGAAGCAGGGTATTTCTAGTTCCAGAAATTTATGAGCTGTAGCTATGGGTACATTAAGAGTGTTTAGATAGATCATCTTGTTTACATTTTAAACTAAAAATATAAAGTTAATTCACTTTATTTTAGCCTATAAGTTTCAAATCTGAGCTGGAGTTGGGATTTGAAGTTGTCCGGCCTTACTGAGATCCTTCCTAGCCTTGTGTGAGGAGGCAAAAACTTTACGATTCCTTAGAGCATGTGCGGCAGACGCTGATGTTGGCTCTATACTCAGTATTTTAAAGCCATATCATCTTCGTTATGTTGAATTTGATTGTGTCCCCACCACAGATATATGGACATATGCAGTCTACGACAACACTGATATTCCTCAAGCTTTGACAAGATTTTATCACCTTCAAGTGTTGGACGTGAGCATTTCAGGCAGTCTTGCTACACCTCCTGGTATGAATAATCTTGTTAATTTGCGGCATCTTATTGCCCATGAGAAAGTGCACAGTGCAATAGCTTGTGTTAGAACCATGACTTCTCTTCAGGAACTAAAATTCAAGGTCCAAAATTCTAGCGACTTTCAGATAAGACAACTTCAACCCATGAATCAGCTTGTAACACTTGGAATTTCTCAACTTGAAAATGTGAAGACTAAAGAAGAAGCTAGTGGCTCAAGGTTGATAGACAGAGCATCTAGAAGAGTAGTCGTTGTCATGGGATGATAGCACCGTGAGCCCTGAACCTACTACTGAGAGAACAAGTGATGTGCTTGAGGGTCTTGAACCACATCAGAACCTCAGGCATCTAGGAATAACTGGGTACAGTGGTGCTACCTCCCCAACCTGGCTTGCCAGTAATGTCTCAGTTGTAGGATCGGATGACGCCAATCAGAGGGTGGGGGTGAATGATTGCGCGGAAGCTAAAATCTTATTTTTAGACTTTTTGAACCACCCCAATTCAAACTCAAATTGATTGAAGACCGGTTCACGAAGTTGGGAAACCAGTTTAGAAGTCTAGGCGACCAGTAGAGCACTAGGGCGACCAGTAGAACACTTGAGCGACGGTTTGAGTACAGGCGACCCGATGGGACACTGAGTGGCGGTTTGGGCACTGGGCGGCGGGTAGGGCACTGGCGGCGATGGGACACTGTCGCGGCGAGGGACACTTGGGCGAGCAGGTTGGGCACTTGGACGAGCAGTTTGGCACTTGGGCGACCACGTGAACAGTTGGGCGACCACGTGAACAGTTGGGCGACCACGCGCACAGTCTGGGCGAGCAGACCGATATATATCCACTAAAATAGAAATTCCTGAAGATCCAGCCGTTGGATTGACGTGAAATTTTAACTGTAGAAACTAGACTCAATTCCGCAGCTAACACAAAAAGAATCAGGTCAATCGGATATATGGATCTAAAGTTATGTCCTTTGCAAGATGACTGAATTCGGGCGATCACGCGAGCAATCGGGCGAGCAGGACATCAAAATGGGCGACCACAAATTACTGAAGATCTAACCGTTGGATTGATTTGAAATTTTAACTGTATAAAATAGACTCAATTCCAAAGTGAACAAAAGAAAAATCAATCCGATCGGATCTACGGATCAAAAGATATTACCTTCGCAAGATGATACCTTTGCAAAGAACCGAAACTCCGTGATGAACTTCGTGATCGCTATGATGAACAAGACTTCAAGCGATCGATCAACTATGTCGGCCAAGAGCAAATCACGACGCAAGAAGTAGCTCTCTGGAAGATTGATTTTCATTTCATTGTCTAAAGTACTCCAACACAAGAGTACAAACCCTAGTACTGAACGCTCCAAAATAAGCAGGGACACCTCCCCTATTTATCTGAAACAACCACAAAGAGATTGAATACAACTCCACTTCCAACATGGAAAGAGTCTGTATACATCTCAACTTGGCCCAACGTGGCCAAAAATAAATCTTGCACGTATGTACAGCCCACCTGCTGCACATACGTGACTAACCAGCCTTCATGTGCATGTTCTCTAGCCCGAACGTCCCGCATGACATCCTTGACCACCAAGACCTCGATTCCTCCCTGAACCTAGTCCTGAACCTTAGTTCCTCCATGAACCTAGTTCCGGTCCCGTCATCGACCACGTTCGCCCTCGAGCAACACATGCACATGAATAAACAAAAACAATTCCGAGCACAAGTCCACGACTTGACTCAAAGTTAATCAATGCAACCACTCACATGAGTGCATTGCATCAAGCAAAACTATTATGCTATTACCAGCATAATAATCATCTCAACATAGCACATGCACATGCACCACACATGCCATAACCAAAATCACTTTACAATGCCAATTTCACCATTCAACCAATTTTTCATCACATGATCTCACAATCTCCCCCTTGATGAAAACATTGGCAACACCCTTTGAACCTGAACATTGGCATTCACCTCACAAGAACAGATGTAAGAAATTTTGTTTATAAAACAAAAAGACAAACAAGGTGACCAAAAGACAAAGAGAGAAAATCTCCCCTACAAAGAAGAAACAAAATCTCCCCTTATCTAAAAGAAATCTTCCGTTATGACAAAGAGAAACTCCCCCTAACAGAAAGAAGAAATGTGTGTGTGAATGTGCAATGTGTGACAAAAAATTTCTCCTTTTGATTCCAAAATTTCTCCCCCTTTGCCAATGGATTCATCAAGAAAGCAAAAAGAGAGCAAAAGAGAAACTTCTCCCCCTTTATATTGATTTTTTTTATGTACTGAGTATTATGAATCATGCACAAATGTAACAACTTGATCACCAAGTCATGCTATCAACAGTACTTGCACCCTCAAATCTACACATAAACAATGTAGAGTAAGCATAACTGAAAATCAAGTACTATTAACGATTTTTTGCATGGCATGATCTCCCTTTCTCAACAATCTTAAAACCTGAAAACATTGAATTTTTGTGCACTTTATTTGTGTTTTGAAAAAGAAACTGATTCATTACTTTGATTGCAACAATAACAATTGTAAGGAATTACATGCACCATCAGTCTTACTTTTCAACCATGCCAAGCAATCACAAGCTTTAGGTTTCATGGTTTCGGTCATACACAACCTCTTCCAAGTTCATATTAAAGTGCAATGATAAGCAGTCTCGTAAAGAAGAAGTGCGACAGTACATGACCTTGTTCTTGCATTTATCAACAATCATTTTTTGCTTTAGCACTTAACTTTTTATATTTAGCACTTTTTCGAGCAGGATCAAGATAGCCAAGAAAGTTCAACCATGACAAGCTTAAATTCAAGTTGTCATTCCATTTAAAAAGTCATGACATAAACTACACCATATATGTATAAACAGGAAGTTGCAAAGACCCTTGTAGGATAAACATGGCTTCAAATGACATGTGTGAATGAAATACAATGCTCAGTACTTTACTGTTTTTCTTCTTTTTTTATTTAAGGAACACACAAAATAAAAAGCATTCTACACAATATTATAAGGCTTTTCACAAGCTCCCCCTCAAAACAACCATCTTAAAAACCCTCTACAAAATTGTCACCTGAAGGGAATTATTTTAAAAACAAAAGACTGAAAGAACAAACCTCCCAAAAAGGCAACCGAAAGGAATTTTCACCAATAACCAATAACTCCCCCTCAAATGGATAACCAATGAGATCAACAGAGAGGAGATGATGATATACATGAGCTTGAGTTATCATGGTATGTTCAATTAAGTATAGGCATGAATCATGATAAGTGAATTCAAAGCATGAAAGGCATGATATAAGATATAACATTATTGAACATGCCAGAGGAATACAAATGAGCATATGAACAATCATTTCATCTCATGCCACAATTAGATATCTGTGAATGTAAAGAACATGAGTGTATCAAATAGCTCACAAAGTAGATGAAGGATTATTGCGCATGCTTCTTGAAAACCATCTCAAGGGTGAGAACCATCCAAGTCTTGATCCCATCTTGCAAAAGACCAAGATCCACTTAGTTTCTGTTCTCCAACCCAATCCTGAAAAGCCTACATAGCACAAGAAGATGTCGAGGCCTCGGTACTGGGGTTAGAAATAAAGCATTTAGGAATCCAGTACTGAGACACACGATGAGTAGGCACAACACGAGTATGCTTGTTCACAAAAACAGATTTGCCCTTTCTCGTGTTTCTTTCAACAAAAGATGTTTGCATCACCCTAGGCACAAAATGAGGATGCTTGTTGACAAAATCAGATTTGCTCTTTCCTGTGTTTCTTGCAACAAAAGGTGTTTGCATCACCCTAGACACAAAATGAGGAGTGAAATGTGCCTTCCTGAAATTAGACCTAACCTTAGCCTTTTCTTTCTTTTGCTGTTTGGCTAGCTTAAAGCAAAAATCTACTAAATGTCCATCTTTACCACAATGAGTGCAAGTGTACTTAACATGATGTTTAGCTTTAGGAGCGTATAACATTTGCATTCACCATAGTAGAAGATAACACACCAAACAGACTTGAAAACAGTTTTCTTAGGCTCATTGACAATTTCAATTTTTCACTTTCAAGTGTCTTCACAACAGTTGGAGCATGTGATTTATGATGAGCATAAGAATCAAAACCTAAACCTTTGTGATGAGTAATCGATCCTTGACTTATCTAGAATCATGTTTAGGTTTTTCTTTCTATAGTGAACCGTTCTAAAGATTTTTCCAAGTAATCAACCTTTCGAGAAAGAGTTAAACAGTTATTACAAAGAACGCCCACTTTTCCTTTCTGCTTTGCGACAAGTTGAGCATGAGAGAACTTCATGAGTGAGCATAGCATCCGTCATTTGAGAAACCCTAGCATTTGCATCATGCAACTTCAATTCCAAAGATAGCACATTTAGAACAATGAGTTGTATTATACAAATCAACAGTTGAACAACTAGCATTTTAACATGTTTTCGCTTTTCTTTCTTTTCAAGATTGACTTGTTCTAACAAAGAAACATGTTCTTTCCTTAAGGCAATAACTTCAGATTGTAACACATCACAAGATTTGCAAGAATCATCATCGGAATTAAAGATCTAAGTCTTGCAATTTGTAATTGGAACTATCAATTTCTAGATCTTTTCTTTAAGAGCCTTCTTAGATTTTTTAAGTTCGAAGTTAATTTAATCATGGCATACTCAAAATCGTCATAGGAAGGTCTCACCTCATCAAGATCGAGTCATTGTCGCTATCCTTCCAAATCATAAAACACATGCCGTTGAAGTCATCATCGAATCGCCTTCTTGTCCTTTTTCTTGTCATGTGGCTCATTATCACTCTCAAAGTCTACATCGCTAAGATCACACTCCTCTATGGCGGCTAAGACTTTCTTAGCAACTTTTCGAAAATTGGAACGCCTAGGGGTAGTGCGTCTTGAGCTGCGTTGCGCTGGTTCCCTTTCTTCCTTCTTCAACTTGGGACAATTTGTTTTAATATGCCCGGGAAGACCACACTCAAAGCAATTGAAGGACCCCGAAATTGTGCCTCCACGCCTCCTCATCCTCACATTGTTGAGTGCTTTAAAAGAACGTGAGGAGATGAGCACAAGATCTTCTTCAGAAGCATCTCAAACTGCTCATCTGAAAAAGAAGCCAATGCGCATAAGGAAACAAAAGATGGTGATCCGTGACGAGGTGTGGGGTTAGCAATAAGTGCATGTGTAGATGTGTTATCACTCTAGGTGATAAAGAATCCATCTCATAAGTTTTCAACCTAGAATACTGAGATCATCCATGGTCAACGATCCAAATCAACAGTTTGATTGATTGCAAGAACAACCATGCGCCATTCAGAGTCGAGATCTCAAAATCTTACTAGCATTCTCCTCTCATTGGATTGTTAACTCCAACACCACATAAATTGCACAAGATTTTCTCAAATCGAGAGTAAAGATCATCAATTGATTCACCTAGTCTCATAACAAAATCAGAAAAATCCTTTTGGTAAATGTTTTTGCGCACTTTCTTAATCTTAGTTGAACCTTCATGATAGTCACATAATGTCTTCCAAACTGAATGTGCAGAACGTAAATGAGAAACTCGATCAAATTCATTTTCAGAGATTCCTTGAAAAATCAAGTTTTTAGCTTTAGCATTTAAATCAACGTCTGCTTTATTATCATTAGTGACTATATCAGGAACATCATATGCAGTAGAGACTTTGCGCCAAACATCATTACCTTGAGCTTCAATATAGGATTGCATGCGACTTTTCCAGTAAGAAAAATTTGAATCATTAAGTATAGGAGGACGATTAACATACTTATCTGACGCCATACCTCAACCTTGCTCTGATACCACTTGTAGGATCGGATGGCGCCAATCAGAGGGGGGGTGAATGATTGCGCGGAAGCTAAAATCTTATTTTTAGACTTTTTGAACCACCCCAATTCAAACTCAAATTGATTGAAGATCGGTTCACGAAGTTGGGAAACCAGTTTAGAAGTCTGGACGACCAGTAGAGCACTAGGGCGACCAGTAGAACACTTGAGCGACCAGTTTGAGTACCTGGGCGACCAGTAGGACACCTGAGCGAGCAGTTTGGGCACCACGTGAACAGTTGGGCGACCACGCGCACAGTCTGGGCGAGCAGACCGATATATATCCACTAAAATAGAAATTCCTGAAGATCGAGCCGTTGGATTGACGTGAAATTTTAACTGTAGAAACTAGACTCAATTTCTCAGCTAACACAAAAAGAATTAGGTCAATCGGATATATGGATCTAAAGTTATGTCCTTTGCAAGATGACTAAATCTGGGCGACCACGCGAGCAATCGGGCGAGCAGGACATCAATCTGGGCGACCACAAATTACTGAAGATCTAACCGTTGGATTGATTTGAAATTTTAACTGTATAAACTAGACTCAATTCTGAAGTGAACAAAAGAAAAATCAATCCGATCGGATCTACGGATCAAAAGATATTACCTTCGCAAGATGATACCTTTGCAAAGAACCGAAACTCCGTGATGAACTTCGTGACTACTATGATGAACAAGACTTCAAGCGATCGATTAACTATGTCGAAGCCAAGAGCAAATCACAGACGCAAGAAGTAGCTCTCTGGAAGATTGATTTTTATTTCATTGTCTAAAGTACTCCAACACAAGAGTACAAACCCTAGTACCTGAACGCTCCAAAATAAACAGGGGACACCTCCCCCTATTTATACAGAACAACCACAAAGAGATTGAATACAACTCCACTTCCAACATGGAAAGAGTCTGTATACATCTCAACTTGGCCCAACGTGGCCAAAAATAACTCTTGCACGTATGTACAGCCCACCTGCTGCACATACGTGACTAACCAGCCTTCATGTGCATGTTCTCTAGCCCGAACGTCCCGCATGACATCCTTGACCACCAAGACCTCGATTCCTCCCTGAACCTAGTCCTGAACCTCAGTTCCTCCATGAACCTAGTTCCGGTCCCGTCATCGACCACGTTCGCCCTCGAGCAACACCTGCACATGAATAAACAAAAATAATTCCGAGCACAAGTCCACGACTTGACTCAAAGTTAATTCATGCAACCACTCACATGAGTGCATTGCATCAAGCAAAACCATTATGCTATTACCAGCATAATAATCATCTCAACATAGCACATGCACATGCACCACACATGCCATAACCAAAATCACTTTACAATGCCAATTTCACCATTCAACCAATTTTTCATCACATGATCTCACATCGGTTACCTCATTGCAGACACTTCATCTAGGGAAATGCAGGGAATGGCAAATTCTTGGATCTATTGAAATGCTTCCACTCCTTAGGAAGCTGACATTGGTAAGGATGTGGAACTTGATGGAAGTTTCAATTCCTTCTTTGGAAGAGTTAGTCTTAATTGACATGCCAAAATTGGAAAAATGTTCTTCTGGTACTAAAGGACCGGAATTGAGTTCCTATCCAAGAGTATTGATGGTCAAGGATTGCCCTCAACTGAATGAGTTCACGCTTTTCCAGAGTTATTCTTCTTTCCAAGCCGAGCAGACGTCATGGTTTCCGTCTCTCAACAAACTCACCATCCGGCATTGTCTTCGTATAATGTAATTATTTCTTCTCATTATTTTTGCTTGTTCAATATTACATTCGCAAATTCTTAGGCACTTACCTTGATAAATGATGTTGCAGGAATTGGGAAATCCTTCCATTGGAAGAGATGCGGGCACTCAAGGAGTTGGAGTTGATGGACGTGCATGTTGTCAAAGAACTGATGGTTCCTTCTCTGGAGAAGTTGGTCTTGTTTAAAATGCAGAGCCTAGAAAGTTGCAGCGGGCTAACTGCTTCTCCACCTCTGCAAGTTCCGTGAACTCACCATCCATGATTGCCCCAGTTTGATAGCGTCACATCCTCTTCCGCCTTCTGCTCCGATTTCTGAGTGAGTTATCCTATCCGTCAGGTGATTTCCGAGATTTCCAACAATGAACGTGAGTTGGAGGCGGCTCACAATCTTTCCTTTATATTATTATATAAAAGGTCAGAAAATCCCACGTTAATCTAAAAAAAAAGAAAAATTGCTAGAAAATCCTACATTACGTTAATATAAAAAAGAAAAATTGCTAGAAAATCCCACATTATTCTAAAAAATTGCTAGAAAATCCCACATTATTCTAAAAAAAAGAAAAATTGCTAGAACGATGCTTGGCCGACGAGCCGAGGGAGATCTGGCGAAAGGCACCTACCGCCCCTCTTTCCACACAAGAGGCTATGGGTTGGGCCAGGTCTCCCAGGTCTCATCTAGATATCTGAATGGATCTTTAGCCGATATTCGGGTCCCGACTCATATTTTCTGGATACTACATGCTTTGAATCCAATCCGATATCCGGATTCAATTATCCACATACGAGATCGGATATTTGAATTCTTTCGCGAATCTGATCCCGACTCGGACGGATAAAATCCGGTCCGTTTTCACCCCTACACGTTGCTGAGCTAAAGACAGCTCTCCACTTGTCCAATATGATAGCGTCATATGACAGTGCTCGTGCCTTAGCTGGTGCATCCAGAGTTCCCAGGCTGCTATAGTGAAGATCCAATGATTTTTATTGGTTCCCTAAGCTCAATAACTATACTTCCATGAAACTGCTTTGCAGAATCATAGCTGCCAGCACTATCATCCAGGCTCGATAAAATATATCGGTCAATAAATTGGTCCAATTCAACAGTAAATTTAAAAAATTTAGGAATTTTTATGCGACGTAAACCGGTCAAAAATTGGTTAAAATTGCTCGAAAATCGGGTTCCAAATTGCTTCGCTTAGTTTGCCGATTTTTCAAAGTAAACGGGTCAAAATCAATGAAAATCCTCAAAAATCGATAAATTTTTTTATTTTTTTTTGAATTTTTTGACCGCTGAGTTCAAAGAGTTTGACTTTGAAACGATTTGGTTTTGACTGGTTTTCGACGAAAATCAGTGCCAGACGGTGGGTGATTTCTGAGCTAGAAACAGTATTGTAATCCTCGGGAGTAATTACTCCCTATACCGTATCTCACAACGTATGGGGTATCTCGTACGATGGAGGGTATGTATGCTTGGTATACGAGTATATAAGATCGTCTAGGTGGTATGTACATTTTTTGGACATACTCCTTTTTATGTGTGCATATGAAGGTATTTGCAAAATACGCTAAAAATCATGGACTCCCTTACAATTTTTTCATGTGGCTCACATTGGAGTATCTTATAATTAGTGTATGAGTGTACTCAAAGTGATAAATGAGTATTTTAAGCTCGTTTAGATGATATTTCAGATATGGGAGTAACTACTCCCAGGAGTAAAAGATATTTTTCCTATATATATACACACACACACGGTTGCACTATTCTACTCCTGAGTGTAAAATAACTATTCTGCGCTCCAACCAAAGAAGTAAATTCCACGCGCTGGCCGAAACATAGTGAGTTAATGCATTGCAAATAGCACTAGTATATGCAACCTGCTAGTAAATTACGAAATATTTTACTCTAGAACAATCGATGAATTTACTGGCGAAGCGCATGCAAAGCACACCTGAATCCAATTCGATAATAAGTCACAAATACATTTTCTATAGAACAACAGATTAAATTATTACCAAATCAGTTACTAGTTCATGTGTTAGTTAACCCAGCTAGTTAATGTGTATTATAGTTTGTACATGAATCTGACTCTTCTTTATCTTTTTCATGTCTTTCAGTTAATTTTGATTTTGGTCTTCAAATTTTACAGAGTTGTATAATCTCACCTCCTCTATCTATGGTCATTTTTTGAGAATTTTTGAAAACATGTAAATATGGCTTTTATGAATAAGAATATAGTTCTATTTGCTGGTCCTACAGTAAAATATTTGAAAAATTCTCAAAAAAATTGCCACACGTAGGAGAGATGTGATTCTACAACCATGTAAAATTTGAAGATTAAACTCAATCAGATTTGAAAGATATAAAAATAACAAAGTACCAAACAACAGCATATACTATATTTTGCTGTCAAGAAAACTATATTTTACTGCCTATTACTCAATGTGTTACTACATGCTGTATATAGCAGCCTCATAGTGTAAAATTTATGAAAATTATATGTACAAGTTTTTAAAAAAATCTCAAAAAATTACCATATGTAGGGTAGGTGAGCTTCTATAGGTCTACAAAATTTGAAGATCAAACTCATTCACGTTTGAAAGATATGAAATTGACAAAACACTAAACAATAAAAAATCACTAGTTAGCCGAATTTGTCTTTTTCATATCTTTCAGTTGATGTTTATTTTGGTTTTCAAATTTTACAGGATTGTATGATCTCGTCTTCCCTATCTATGATAATTTTTTGAGAGTTTTTTTGAAAATGTGTACTTATGGTTTTCATGAATAAGAATTTAGTTTTGTTTGTTGGACCTACAGTAATTATTTGAAAAATTCTTAAAAAATTACCACACGTAGGGCAGATAAGCTTCTACAATCCTGTAAAACTTGAAGACCAAGGTCAGTCGGATTTGAGAGATATGAAAATAACAAAGTGCCAAACAACATCATGTACTATCTTTTACTGTCATAAAAATAACATTTTACTATAAAAATTTCTAAAAAAAATTACCGCATGTAGGAGAGGTGAGATTTTACAGCCTTGTAAAATTTAAAGACCAAACTCAATCGGATTTGAAAGATATGAAAATAACAAAGTGCCAACAACATCACATACTATCTTTTACTGTCAAGAAAATATCATTTTACTTTTTATTACTCTAGGTGTTACTATATCCTATGTAAAGCTGTTGTTTAACACTATGTTTCAATATGGTAACATCTGGTGTAATAGCTCGTAATATATCATTTGTTTGTATAGTAAAATGCAACATATCAAGTGTTTTCTAAAGTTTATGAAAAACACATGTACATATTTTGAAAAATTCTTAAAAAAATTATCATATGTAGAGGATGTGAGATTCTACTATCCTAAAAAATTTGAAGACCAAAATTATTCTCATTTGAAATTTATGGCTAAATCAAAAAAAGAGATAGATTCATGTACCAATAAGAAGTGGCATTTATTAGTCATTTACTAGTTGGATTTAGTACACTGAATAGACGCATTAATTTATTGCTTGCTAATTAATACCACGAAGTGAGCTCGGTTAGTATGAAAAACTTGTTGGCGCTTAGAATAAGCTATTCTACACGCAGATGTAGAATAGCGCGCACACACAGATATATGTATGTGTGTGTGTATATATGTATATATATATGTATGTATGTATGTATGTAACATCATGATCTGGAATTTTCTGCAAGGTTGACGGCTACATTTGTGTTTCATTAGTCAAGCGGAGTGTGCTGCACAGTCACGTAAACAAATAAAACAATAATTTGCTAGTGCAAATGTGGACCAAGACTTGTCTTACCCTTGTCCTATGTACTGCAAGCTGTACGTGCGGACGATACCAATCTCTAGCATGTGTTTAGTTGTTTATATCAAGTGGTTCGTGCATAAATTAGTTTAAGAAAATAGTCATCTTTATATTTATGATTGCTTGAATAGAACTAGCACATTCAGAATGGTGAGATACAATTTAAAAAATATTCTCTAAAAACACTAAACGTTCAATTTATCTAAAATAATAAAACTAAATGATACAGTATAACATACTATCGCATTCATGGTTATCCACCAAGTGTGGACTCGGTACTTTCTACTTACCAATCAGTAGGAGCAGCTTCCGTAATTCCACGGTTGCGTTGACCCCACTTCATGCTGATATGAGTGGTCTGTGTGTCGTTTGAAGGGCTTCTAGTGTTTTTTTTTGAAGCAAGAAACACCAGGGAAACCCTGACGAGAAAATCGATTAACCCAACTAAAAGCAATACAACCTAGGCTAAGAGGGAGTCTCTAAGGGGAATAGACACCCTGAAAGATTGTAAACGAACATCGGCAATAAAGCCAGACTTCCAAGCTAAGAAACGAGGAAACAAGGATCTAAAAATCCTATCATTCCGCTGCCTCCAGATCCCCCAGCAAGCGATCATGAACACCTCCATGAAGAAAGGATCTTCCTCTGTAGAAGAGGCAGCCGATAATCTTTGGAAGAACTCACTCTGAAGGTTCCAGTCAATCTGCAAAGCATTCCAACACCGAGTGCTGAAGGGGCAAGCAAAGAATAGGTGGTCTCTGGTTTCTTCCACCAAATTGTTGCAGAGAACACAATTATAATTTGAATCAGAAACCGGACAGTTCTTTCACCTGAGGAGGTTCTTAGTGTTGAGCCGGTCCCAACAAAGGAGCCAGGCGAATATTTTGAGCTTGGCGGCGCATTTAGCTTTCCAAATCTGAATAAGCGGGGCAGGCACGGAGATGTTGTCGAAGACCATTTTATAGAACCTGGCTGAGACGAAATCCTTAGAATTCCAAATATAGCTCCATTCATCCAAAGTATCGTTCTGAATGCTGATACCATTGATCATAGATCGAAGGTTATGAAGGTCTTGGAAAGCCTGATCCGTAAGAGGTAGGTGAAAGTTAATGGAGATGGCCGGGTTCAGAAGGAATGAAGCCACAGACAACTTGGAATTCTTGGCAAAAGAGAACAGGTGGGGGAAGTTCGAAGCCAAGTGCCGATTGTTCCAAACATCTTTCCAAAAAAATGCAGTGTCACCACGACCAACACGACACTAAGCAATGCCTTGAATTGATCCAAGAGAGATAACACATCATTCCACCAGAAAGAGCCTCTCTTGATTCCAGCCTGCGGGAGGACTGAATGGTAGTAGGAAGACCAGACTAAGCGAACCCAAGGGATGTCCTTCTTATTGAAAAATTTGTGCAGAAACTTGAGCATTAAAGCATTATTCTGGGTTCTCAAGTTGATAATGCCTAGGCCTCCTTTGAGTTTAGGCCTGCAGACTTTGTCCCATTTAATCAAGGATTTGCTCGAACCATTGATGTCATTTTTCCCCCACAAGCAGATTCGCCTGGCCTGGTCAATCCTATTGATGATCGCAGCAGATAATCTGAGAGAACACATTGCATAGGTAGCTGTCGACGATTCGGGAACCGGTCCCCCGTCGAGCTTACATGTTGAATGAGGGATCAACCTAAGGCCCCTTTTTCGCGGGGGGTGTAGCTTCCGAGGGCCTACCGAGCTATGAAATGAGATGGACGAGACAATCACAACGAGCAAGGGGTCTCTTTTTGTCTAGTTCGGGCCTCTCGCGTGGAGATAACAACCCTACGTCCAGTGATTGCTCTGCTATGTGGAGGTGAATTACAACGCACTTACTCGGGGGAGCCCTGGGTGATCCTAAGGATGACCCACCAGGTCGACCGGAACAAGCGCTGCGTACAGGTGAAAGTGATAGGTCAAGTCTGATTCACTGAACCCTGAACCCTTCATGCGAGAAGGTATTTATAGGGGGTTACAACTGACACAACATTTATTACAGGGCGCTCATCGTTCTAGACGTGGGCATGGCTGGTCCTTGTTTCGCCAGCGCAGCTTGTTGACGTGGGTACAGTGGGCGTGGATCGCGGGCGCGCAGACCACGGGCGTGCAGGCCGTGGGCGTGCAGTCCCTCGAGCCGCCGCGTAATAAATGCCACATCGCCCTCGTGGATCGCGCCCGGCTTTTGGGCGAAGCTCGAGGTCTCTTCGGTAGATCGGGTCGTCTGGTCACGGATGCCCGAGCAGGTACGCTCGGGGACGAGCTTGACAGAGGACGAGGGACAGCCCGAAGGTCGGGCGGTCCGAAGATCTATCCTGGGAACAAGGTCCGAGCACGGGCATGCTCGGAGGCCGCCGGGATACCATGGTCGAATAACGCGAATATCCAATCCCCGACAGTAGCCATTGAGGAAATAACCGAATTGACCAGCTGCAGTCTGCCCCCATAGGAAAGAAGAGAGGAGAAGGAAGTAACTCTATTGCGGATCCTATTGACCAGGATTTCAAACTCTTTGATGCGCGGTCTAGAAGTACCCATGGGAAGCCCCAGATAAGTAAAAGGAAAAGACTGCACCTGGCAACCGAAAAGTGCGGCAAGAGGCTCAACCTCTGAGCCCAACATATTGATAGGAAGCATGGCCGACTTGGAGAAATTGATTTTAAGACCAGTGGTAGCGGAGAAAGATTGCAGTAATCCTTTGAGCGTGAAGATCTCCTTCTGAATACCTTTGATTAGAATGATAGTGTCATCAGCATATTGAATGATCGGGAAATCAACTTGCTGACCCGCGTTTATGGGGAGGGAGAGAATACCAATGTCCCCAGCCCTATTGAGAACGTACTGAAGCAGATCCGCGGCAATAGCAAAAAGAAGAGGAGAGATTGGGTCACCCTGTCTGACTCCTCTCTTACATTGAAAAGAAACACCCGGAACGCCATTGAGAAGGACCGAGGAAGAGGCTGAGCCTAGAATCTGGGACATCTAGGATAACCATTTGCTGGGAAACCCCAAGGCAGAAAGCATTGCAGTGATTGTGTTATGCTCAATGGTGTCAAATGCTTTAGCAAAGTCCAGTTTGATAAGAACAATCTTCTCTTTCGAACAATGACATTGATGAATGTATTCAAAAGCCCAGGCTAAACAGTCTTGAATGGTCCTTCCTCTGATGAAACCATATTGATTGTTATGAACCAGGTCCGAAATGATAGAACTCAGCCTGGAAGCCAACAGCTTTGTAATCAACTTGACCGAAGTATTAATTAAGGATATGGGTTTGAAGTCGTTGGGAGATTGCGGGTTGCTAGACTTGGGGATCAGAACAATGAAGGACTGGTTAATGGAATCAAGAGAAGACAACCCCTCGTGGAACTCATGGCAGAGGTTGTAGAAATCCTCCTTTATAATGGGCCAGCATTTTTTGAAGAAGTTTCCATTTAATCCATCTGGCCCCGGTGCACTATCAGAATGAAGATGGCTGACGCTCTCATCAATCTCTTGAGTGGAAAATGGGGAGATGATCCACTGAAGGTCAGACCGCTGGGGGATAAGGTTTTGAAGATCGAAGGACATGATCGGATTGTCCGAAGATCCCATTCTGCCCGAAAAAATTTGAAGGAGGAGGTCAGCTTTGGCTTCATGATCGTAGACAATATCTCCATTTTACTTGGTCAGAGAGGTTATCAGATTGTGGCGGTATCTCTCAGTCGCTTTACTGTGAAAGAATTTAGTGTTCTCATCCCCGAGCTGCGTCCATTGAATGGAGCAGCGGTTCCTCCAGTAAGCATTTTGGGAATTCAATAGATGGACCAGACGGGTTTGCAGAATAAGTCTGAAGTTCCATTCATGAATGTGTAAGGTTCTGTATTGCTCAATCTTATCCAGGACTACAATAAAGGAAGAACAATGGAGAGTCTGTCTTTTGATGAGGGACATGGATTTACCCCATCTTTGAAGCCTATGATGAAGATGTAGGAGTTTAGTTCTGACTTTGGACACCGCACAGCCCACATCATTGTGAGGTAGGTTCCAGGACTGCTGAATTGTTTGCATGAAGTCAGACCTGCCAAGCCAGTAATTCTCAAATCTGAAGACCTGGGAATTAGGGATGTGAGTTTGAATCTGGGCGACGCAGGGAATGTGATCGGACATAGTTCTAGAAAGCGGCAGCCAGAGAGTGGAAGGGAAAGATTCAGTCCAGTGAATGGAGGTGAAGCACCAATCCAATTGTTCCCAGAGAGGCCTGCTTTGCATGTTACTCCAAGTGTATTTGAGACCTTTGAGAGGAATCTCAATGAGACCAATGGAAGTGATGATGTTGTCAAACGCTTGGGCTTCAAGAATCCTGCCCCCTGGCTTGTTTCTGTCCAGAGAGGATCTATAAAGGTTGAAGTCCCCCATAATGATCAAATCCTCATCATCTTGAATGTGAAGATCCGATAGCCAGTTCAAAAACTCAACCTTGGCAGCACCAGAGCAAGGCCATAGATGGAAATCAGGGTCCAGGATTTATTGTTGTGGTTGGAAGTGAATTTCACAGAGAGAGCGTAGGAGGAGGTGTACAAGAGCTGACCCGAAAGGATTGTACCAACCCAGGCCACCAAAATCCCACCAGAAGCGCCAACAGACGGGGAGTAAAAGAACCGATTGAATCTCTTAGGAGCAAATCTTTTAAGGAGAGAGTGATTAATCATGTCCCTTTTGGTTTCCTAGATGGAAATAATGGAGCAGCCAGAATCCTGAATCTTATGGCGAAGTAAGTTGCATTTGTTTGGGTCATTAAGACCCCTGACATTCCAATTAAGGATAGCCCAATTGCGATGATGAAAATTTGAATTCATGGGAATCACGAAAATGACTGTATACTACGGGGGAAGGAACACAGCTTCCCCAGAAGAGGGAGACCAGTCCAAGAGCCGGTCCAAGCAAACTGGATCCCATGAAGGACGAAATGAACCCCTCAAGGCAGGATCATACCTCCGAAGGATCGAGCAATGACGGGCACGGAACGACAGCCCCTAGCAGCAGCGAAATAGCGCACATCGGCAATAGTAGTAGAGGAGATCGTCAAATTGAAACAAGACAAACAAGTCGCCATAGGGCAGAGAAAAATAAGAATGCAAGTAACAACCGACAAGACCTTGAGCTTCAAGCGAGTCCAAAAGGAGCAGCAAACAAAAGACATAATCTGAATACAAAACAGGCAGCCTACTACAAAAGGCAGTCTTCCCGAACTGCCAAACCCATCAGAGATTGACTTCATTTTGAGGTCGCTTCTTTGAAAAGAAGATCCCGGGCCACCTCCTCAGGAGAAAGGCCACAGACTTCGACTCCAACCTTTTGAATATCCTGGATCGAAATCATCGGAGTCTGGCTTTTTAAAACATCGACCTCCTTGGCAGAGGGGAAAAGCAGCAATGGCTGGGTACTCTGAGGTCCCTGCTGAGACTTTGCAGTAGAGGAGGATTCTTGGCAGAAAGAAATTTTGTTCCTTTTGAGCACCGCAACAACATTGGGCTGCCGGAATCCTTTGTATTTCCCCTGCAGTCTTTTACTTCTTCTATTGCTGGAAACTAGACATTGATCGATCGGAACATCTATCCAGTCCGACTACAGCAGAGCAATATGAGGGCAGGGCGGGGTGGCCTGCGGCACTTTCCTTTTCCTATCACAATGGAGATCCTGCTGTGAGAATTAGGAAGAATGACTGAGTACGGTCCATCTTCCTGGGGATGATCCGATGGGTGCTCTGGGGAGGCCCCATCAAAAGAGGAGGGGCCCCTGGCCGGATAGGAACTCTGGGAGAATACCACCTCAGGGTGATCAGCAAAATCTTGACAAGGGATTGTAGGTCGAAGGTTCTGATGAGCTGTTGCAGGGAGGAGTTGTTTGGCACCGTCACTCTAAAGTTAGCTTCCTTACTGCCAGACTCATTTCGGATGTTGAAGAGGAAGCTCGACCTGGAGATAGTACAAACCGAGAATTCTGCAGAGGCAGGGATCCCAATCAGTTGTAAGGACGGTGCCAGCTCCCAGCCGTTATCCATGCTCGGATCCATTGCTTGCTCAAACGAGGCCTAGTCTAAATCCATCAGTTCGTCATTCGGGAATACCAGGTCATTTAATTCCACTGGCTGCTGCTGGTCTTGAGGGAGAGCGTTCTGGTTGATCCGCTGATTCTGCACCGCCAAATCCCAAACTGGGTCACCCTGAGCTGGCTCAGGAGGAATGATCTCCTGGATGTGGTGGGGGTCTTCCTGGAAGGGCTGATCATCAACCGAGTCCTCGTCAGCCAGTAAGTTGGCATCAACGAATTCATGGAGAAGGATAATAACCGGAATGGTCCAGGAAGAAGCAGCCCCATAAGGACCGGAGGCTACTCTAAGCACAAGCCTTCTGGGAACATCTGCCGGGTTGTCAAACATACAATGCACCATGACGTGGGAGAGAGTTCTAGGATCAATGCGCCACCTGATTAGGCGACCAAAGGAGGCACAGGCTTGCTCAAGATACCCCGGGGACCTTAAGTCTAAAGGGAAACCCATCAACAGAAACCAGCCTACTCTGATATACGGGGCATTCTTGGCATTCAAGGCCTTGTCATGGCGGGAGAAGAGCACCCTAATTCCCCTGATAAAGTGATCGCCTATGTTGAGGATTCTATCCCGGTTGAAGATGTTGCTCAATTGCAGCAACCCGACCCCGAAAGGACTACGGCAACTATGCAAGACAGGAAAACCGAGATCATCTTCAATGTAGGTCCTGACCTGGAGAAGAAACTCAACATAATCTTCCAGAGGAAGTTCACCTTCCTGATCAACAGCGAGAATCCAGTCATCATGAAGGCCAAGCGGGTTCCCACTAATGTGAACAGTCCTTCTGTCGATCCTCAAGGGGCCACCCTCGTCGACCTGAACATGGTGCGGAATGAATCTTGCAGCGTCAAAGTGGAAGTTCGCCATAGGGGAAGAGGTAGCATCAACAAGATTGGCAGCGGAATGGGAGGCTGATGAGGAATGCGGAAGGCGGAGGGGTAGCTCAAAATTCCGGGAAGGAGAAGAGGTTTTGGGGACGCTAGCCACAATGCTCAGAGGAGCAATCGAGGCCAAGGAATTACCTCGAGACGAATCTACCCTCCATCTCGACCGGCCTAAGAGGGAAATGAGACGGCAAACTCTGATCGAATGGTCATAATTGAGGCAATGAGAGCATCTGAAGGGCCCAAAACCAAAAGGAGCACTGTGCCTAGAGACCATGCAACGTAAAAAGTCAGGGCTAGCTTCGGCATAAACCTGAAATGATCAGAAGTTGACAGGATCGCAGGGCTTATTCCCAATACACCTCGCGCTATCAAGACTCTGTCGATACATTAAGGCCTTGTCAGGGCGGACCTTGGGAACCTTCCAAATCTTTTGGTCTGGGAGAGAATGGATTTGAGCCAAAGGGAGCGAATTTGAATTCAAACTAGGTCTCAAACTGACAGCAGCTGGGCTGATTAGATTGCTAGAAACCAAGCAGCGACCAATTTGCCAAGGATAATTGCCACAGGGACTGAGCGAAGACTTCGCAATGGGACAGGAAAAACCGCCCACTGTGATAAAATTGAATGAGCGAATCAATGAAGAACGATCAAGAGTAGGACGATCAAGCAAAAAGGAGACTCTTTTGCTGATGGTATGAACCCCAATACTCCGAGGGCATTCCTTCTGAGCCGGACGATCGAGAACGCCTGACCTTCGATTAAGAGAAGACAGCGAGGCAAGGACAAAGCTCTCTTTTTCAGCACGCTAAAGAGGATCATGATCCCTCCAAGGGTAGAAGTAGACGTCAAGATGCTGAGTAGTAATCCTTTTGAGGGCACAGAGATGATGACTAATCCGACCATTCGCCACCGAGATTCAGAAGTAAAGACCAGCAATCTTGAGCACCTAAAATCCTTTCGGAGAACCCCCAAGGATCGAGCATAACGCTAGAGCTGCTGACGAACAAGACAACTTGAACGAGTGCCTTCTGAAGTATACCAACAAGAAGAAGGAGCCTTCTGAAGATGGCGCAATGGGATGAACCCCAACCTTGAATTTCCTGGTGAGGCCACGCTGAAACCTGAGGCCAGCTTTGAAGTCCATACCCACTTCCGCAACCGGAGGACGGAGGTCACAGGCCTCCAAGGAGCATGGCTGAGGAAGGGGAGCCCGGAAGGACCAGCGAACAGGGAGCCTCTTGGGATTCTTGGGGAAGCGCCAGCTCCCATGTTCCTCGGAATGCCAGGAATCAAACTCCTTACTCCAGTTTGGCCCACCGTCCCTCCAGAAGAAGAAAGAGAGTTCAAAACTGGAAGAAAGGATTCTATTCAGCCTAAGAACCTGAAGTGCAACTTTCTTGGAGGCAACCGAGAAGAGAAAGTGAGTGCTCGAGGCCTGCAAAACATGAAAGCCAGCCGGAGCACCCCCTAAGATGGAATGCAGAGTGCTAGCCACGGAACGGGGATCGAGACGGAAGTTGAATCGGTTGAAAACCACCAACAGGAAGAAGGATCCTTAAGGCGAGGAAGCCGCGTGATGAACCGCAGAGCAGGTCGAATGAAGCACCCAGGAGCGGAAACGGCTCCCCAGCGAAGGAGACCACTGAATTGGCTAGGACGAGCTCCGCTTGCTGAAAAGATCGAACTGAGAGGCCCTAGAGAGGGAAGCGCCCCCCCCGGCCCCCCCCCAGCCAGGAGCCCCGGAGACGGAACCAAGCGCCTTGTTGCTATCCATCCCAACCGTGGTCCTTGAAATGAGGTGTTGTCAGTAGTGAGGTCCAGCGGGCAGTTTCAGGACAGAATTCAGTGAATCTTGTTTTGAGTCTCAGGTTTGCTGGACTAGCAGAATAACCCAAGGGCTTCTAGTGTTGCTTGGAAAAGTCAGCTGGTTTTGGTGCACACTTGCTTTCTGCCTTCCCGGTAGCTTCCTTAATCCATCGTTGCTCTCCTTTCCTCTGAATCCATCCGCTTGGTTTCTCCCTTGCGCAAGGCCTGCTGTTGCTGCCTTAGGTGCTCTGGGAGACGATGGGGTTGGTCGACAAAGTAGTTGATGCTGCAATAGGATGGCTGGTGCAAAGCATCCTTGGGAGATTCTTCACTGGACAGATGCAGGAGTGGACTCGTGAAGTTGGGCTCGCCGAAGATGTGGAGAACCTCAAGCTTGAGATGAGGAACGTGAAGATGGTGCTTGCTGCCGCGGACGGAAGGAGTATTGACAACAAGCCACTGGCCGAGTCGCTGGATGATCTAAAAGAGGAGCTTTATGACGCGGAAGACGTGATGGACGAGCTTGACTACTACCGGCTCCAGCAGCAGATCGAAGAAGGTGCCCATTCGTCAGTCATCACCCTCTTGCTTTCTGCTTCTTTTATATTGGTGTAATTGTGAGCGCTACTTTGCATATCATTTACTGTGCGACTAAGACCAGCTGAATACCATAAGCACCACCCCTCAGTTCACCACCCCTCAGTTTATCTCACATGGCTTTAACTTTGGTTAAATCTTTTTTTTTAGGGAAACCTTTTTACTTATTAGCAGTTGTAAGATAATTTCTGCTTTTGCGCAAGTGGCTTTCTTTTGCTTGTCCCAATAACAACTGGCAGTTGGCTTATGCAGGGAAAGGTTGTAGTGCTGCTGCTTGTACTAATACTGAGGGAAGCTGTGCGTCTTCATCCACTTCATCTTATTTTCAACAAGTATTAAGCAGTGCTATGAATCGAGCTGTTAGTTGGGCTACGAGCGGCAGAAAGAGGAAAAGAGAGGAGGAGCCAACTCACAGCACCATGCTGCCTCCTGAGATTAAACGTGACATTTCTGAGAGGATCAATAAAATAGTGAATCGTTTACGTGATACTGTCAAATCTGTGCCGGGGGTTCTTCAGCTAGAGACCTCACGCCCCATTGCGACGTCAAACCAGAGTCAGAGTGTTGCGTGGAACACACGCCTGACAACTTCTGTCCCAGTTGAATCCAAGGTATACGGGAGGGATGCAGAGAGGGACAAGATAATAGAGATTTTAATAAATGGGAAATCTAGTGATCTACAGGTTTTGTCGGTGGTTGGCATTGGTGGTGTTGGGAAGACGACGCTCGCTAAATTCGTATACGGTGATCAAAGAGTTAAAGATCATTTTGACTTGCATATGTGGGTTTGTGTATCCACTAACTTCGATAAAGTGAGGCTAACAATTGAGATCTTAGAGCATGTATGTAAAGAAAGACAAGAGTATACGGGAATTAGTTGTTTCAATGTACTGCAGGAGACCCTATCGAAGTATATTAGAAACAAAAGATTTCTGCTCGTATTAGATGACATGTGGGAGGACAAGGACAGGAGTGGATGGGATGAACTGTTAGCTCCATTGAAACGTAATCAAGCATCCGGCTGCATGATTTTAGTAACAACTCGAAGTGCATCTGTCGCCGAAATGATAGGAAAAAGGGGTGACAACAAACTCATAAAAGTGCATGGTCTGGATGAAAAAGATTTTTGGCTGCTCTTCAAGGCATATGCATTTGGTAATGAGAACTATGACGGTCATCCTAGTTTGCAATCCATCGGGCAACAGATTGCTAAAGCACTAAAGGGCTCTCCACTAGCTGCACGAAGTGTTGGTGCACTTTTGTACAGAAATGTTAGCTATGAGCACTGGAAGACTGTTCAGAACAAATGGAAATCTATGCAAGAAGAAGATGATGATATTTTACCTGCCCTGAAACTTAGTTATGACTATCTACCTTTCCACCTGCAGCGTTGTTTCTCCTACTGCTCTTTATTTCCTGAGGATCACCGGTTTAATGGAGAAGTTTTGGTCCGGGCTTGGATATCACAAAATTTTGTGCAATGTGAAGATACTAGCAAGGGATTGGAGGAAACAGGGAGGCAATATTTGAATAGTTTAGTGGATTTTGGATTTTTCCAAAGGGTTGACTCCCGCTACGCTATGCATGACCTAATGCATGAATTAGCAGAGCAGGTTTCATCAAATGAATGTGTTACAATAAATGGATTGCAATCTAAGACAAGTAAACCATTCATTCGTCATTTGTCCATCATAACCACTGGTCATGACAGAGATGGAAATGCCAATTTTCCCAGTGAGAAATATAAGAAAAGACTACAGACGATTAGGCCACTGCAAAAGTTAAGGACCTTGATGTTCTTTGGCCGAAGCAGCGTACATTTATTGAGATCCTTCCTACCCTTGTGTGAGGAAGCAAAAACTTTACGATTCCTAAGAGCATATGCGACAAATGATGATGTTGGCTCTATACTCAGTGTTTTAAAGCCATATCATCTTCGTTATGTCGAATTTGATTGTGTCTCCACCAGAAATATATGGGCAGATGCAGTCTACAACAACACTGATATTCCTCAAGCTTTGACAAGATTTTATCACCTTCAAGTGTTGGATGTGGGCATTTCAGGCAATCTTGCTACACCTACCGGTATGAATAATCTTGTTAATTTGCGGTATCTTATTGCTCATGAGAAAGTGCACAGTGCAATAGCTTGTGTCAGCAACATGACTTCTCTTCAGGAACTAAAATTCAAGGTTCAAAATTCTACCAACTTTCAGATAAGACAACTTCAATACATGAATCAGCTTGTAACACTTGGAATTTCTCAACTTGAAAATGTGAAGAGTAAAGAAGAAGCTAGTGGCGCAAGCTTGATAGACAAAGAGCATCTAGAAGAGTTGTCGTTGTCATGGGATGATAGCACCCTAAGCCCAGAACCGACTACCGAGAGAATAAGAGATGTGCTTGAGGGTCTTGAGCCACATCTGAACCTCAAACATCTACGAATAACTGGGTACAGTGGTGCTACCTCCCCAACCTGGCTTGCCAGTAATGTCTCGGTTACCTCATTGCAGACACTTCATCTAGAGAACTGCAGGGAATGGCAAATTCTTGGATCTCTTGAAATGCTTCCACTCCTTAGGAAGCTGACATTGGTAAGGATGCGGAACTTGATGGAAGTTTCAATTCCTTCTTTGGAAGAGTTAGTCTTAGTTAACATGCCAAAATTGGAAAAATGTTCTGGTACTAAAGGACCGGAATTGACTTCCTATCTAAGGGTATTGACGGTCAAGGATTGCCCTCAAATGAATGAGTTCACGCTTTTCCAGAGTTATTCTTCTTTCCAAGCCGGGCAGAAGTCATGGTTTCCGTCTCTCAAAAAACTCACCATCGGGAATTGTCCTCGTATAATGTAGTTATTTCTTCTCATTAATTTTGCTTGTACAATATTACATTCGCAAATTCTTAGGCACTTACCTTGATAAATGATGTTGCAGCAATTGGGAAATCCTTCCATTGGAAGAGATGCGGGCACTCAAGGAGTTGGAGTTGATGTACGTGCATGTTGTCAAAGAACTGACGGTTCCTTCTCTGGAGAAGTTGGTCTTGATTAAAATGCAGAGCCTGGAAAGTTGCAGCAGGCTAACTGCTTCTCCACCTCTGCAAGTTTCGCCTCACCATCCTGGAGAGCAAAAGGAGTGGGTATCTAGTCTCCGTAGACTCACCATCCATGATTGCCCCAGTTTGATAGTGTCGCATCCTCTTCCGCCTTCTGCTCCGATCTCTGAGTTATCCGTCAGGGGAGTTCCGAGATTTCCAACAATGGAGGTGAGTTGGAGGTGGCTCAAAATTGAATCTAATGAGTTGAGTGTGCTGGATGAGAAGATCTTGGCATTTCATAATCTTAGGGGCATAATATCGTTGGAAATAAGAAATTCTCCGAGTTTGATCTGTCTTTCAAGTGAAGGTTTCAGCCAGCTCACCGCTTTAAAGACTTTGCGCCTGACCAACTGCCCTAATTTGCTCAAGTCACACTTTGCATCTGCAAACCGCCTTGTCCTCCCATCTCTCAGATCTCTCTCCATTTGGTCATGCGGCATAACAGGGAGGCGGCTAACGCAAATGCTTTCACATTTGATGTCTCTTGAGGAATTGACATTAATTGGCTGCCCACAAATAAAATTGTTATCAATCAATCAACCTACAGAAGCGGAAGAAGACGGCAGACTAGCTTCTGCAGCTACAGTAGTGGCGTCCTCAGCCCAAGACGAACTAGTATTGACAATGCCATCCAATCTTCTCTGTTCTCTAAAGCGGTTATCTATGTATGGCTTCCGAGATCTGGAGTTCTGTGGAGGCAAGGAAGGTTTTGGAAGATTCACATCACTCGAGGAGCTAGACATTGATGGTAGTGATTGTCCCAAGCTGTTGCTGGGTGAAACGAAAGATGATGGTACAGTGGATGAGACATTAAGATTACTACCGCCATCACTTCAAGAGCTTAGTATTAGTCGCCTCCCGGCCGATATGCACCCCTACTTTCCTGAAGGCCTCAAGAAATTGTGTCTAACGAACAGCCCATATTTGAAGCGTGTACAGCTGCATTCCTGCACGGCCTTGGAGAAGTTGCGAATATTGGGGTGTAAACAGCTGGCAGTGTTGGAGGGCTTGCAGTTCCTCAGCTCCCTTCGAAGCTTGGATATTGATATGAATCCTGATCTGTCTGCTAAATGGGATCTCAAACTGCAGGAGCAAGAGTTTTCACTTGAGATCCGGAATCTCACAGACAAGGTCCAGTCCCGTCTGCTGCCCTGCCTCCCTCGTATCGCCAAATTAAAGATACGCGAAAGTCCAATTTTGACGTCTCTACAGCTGGGAAACTGCACGGCACTGGAACAGTTGGAAATAAGAAATTGTGAGTCGCTTGCATGTATCAAGGTCTTCCAGTCCATTATAAACCTTAGGTTCTTGAAAGTATTTGAGTCCCCCAGGTTGGAGCTTCTGTCGCAACAGCCAGGGGCATCTGAGATGTGGTCTCGACTGAAAGCTCTTGAGATTGATGACGCCTCTGTCGTTTCCATGTCCTCCTGCCAATATCTCACGTCACTGCGATGCCTGCGATTCCGTGCTCGGGGAAGCAAGCATGGCGTGAGCATGGTGAGCCTAACAGAGGAACAAGAGAAAGCGCTTCAGCTTCTCACCTCCCTCCGAGACCTCGTATTTGAAGGATACCGAAATCTTCTGTCACTTCCTGCAAATCTACGAAGCCTTGCCTCCCTCGAGTGGTTACAAATCATCGATTGTCCGAGCATTGCAATGCTGCCAGAGATGGGACTCCCACCTTCGCTCAAGCACCTTTCGTTGTGCGGTTGCAGCGAGGAGCTATGTATGCAAGGCAGAATGGCAGAGACGGAGGAGCTAAGTGTCAGGATTGCAGTGGAGTGGATTCTGACAATCACCGAAGGTCACTTCTAAGGTACAATTTTGTCGTCAGAATTAGTCGATACACTCACCCTCCATTCTTGTTGCTTAAAAGTAATTGATCTTTTTGCAGATGTACTGCCTTGCTGCATTCATTGTCTTCAGCCCATCTGAGCAAGTGTGAGAGATGTTTCGGTCATCCTCCCATGTGCATCCTCTCCTTTGGTTATCGGCTGACCGTAAACCTTGCCCCCGGCCTGTTTGTCTTATGCTTCTATTTTTGCAACTAGTTATGTTCAGTGGCTTACATGTTGGTGGCATTTGCATTCTTAGGGATGTACTAATTAAATAATTAAAACAAATAGATTCATCTTTCACTACTTAATTCAGTACCACATCATCTGTTTCTTTTCTGCTGTGTCATTTATTGTCTGTTGTGTTTATTCTGATAACTAGCAAGATGGCCCACACAGTTACACGTGCATCATTCTTAAAACATGTTTATATATGTGATTTCGATTTTTAGAAAATAGTTCATTGCAGAACTCCACTTGTGATATTTTGATATTATATATTATAGGAGAAAAATATATTCACTCCATTTCACAGTACTTTGTCATATGCAATCGAAACTTTCTTCTCCAAATACTTAAATAGTAAAACAATAAATCGAGCATAGCATAATATTTTCTATTTATACCATCATCTCTTAATTTTATTATTGCAATATTTGTCTCTTTCTTTCAGTACTTTTTTAGTGCACATCATATTGATTATACTAGTATAGTGAATACATGTTGATGTATCATTCTCTCAATCTCTTCATTCCATTGAGAGCCACTGAATAAAGAGTTAGAAAGTTTTTTTGAGAATTTTTAGCTTATTCTACATTTTCTTAGCGGACGTAAAAAAAACTGTCATCGACTTTTATTACATAACAATTAATAATAATATATACACACATACAAATCAAATTCCTTACCTCATTTTATTTTTGCAAATTAGCGTATTTATGAAATTTTAATTCTGAATAAAACTAAAATCTTTATTTTTATGTAATATGGAATTAAAATCCCTAATTTCCTTCTATTTTTATTCTTTTGTTATTTTGTTGTTATTTTTATTTAATTTTGAATTTCATGTTTTTATTTAGAGTTAAAATCAAATGGCTAATTTCCTTTTGTTATTTATTCTGATTTTTTGCGATGTTATTTTTAATTTCATATATCAATTTTAGGTTAGAATTTGTATTCAAATACAAGTACTAATTTACTTTTCTACAAATTAGATCTTAAACCCTCTTCTACAACATATCTTTCTCGAAAATTATCTCCCTTGGTTTTTCTATGTGCTTTGTCTCGGTTTGGTTCTTTTTTTCCTCACTGAGCTTCCTCTCAGCTTTGTTCTGCTCGGCCACTGAAACCGTCCTAGATGTTTAATATTGAAGAATTTAACTTTCAAGTGCGTCTTAGGTTTCTAATTAACTCTAGGTTTTGTATTGATCTCTGTGTCAAAGGCTTAATGTTTTTTGTCAAGTCATACGTGGTTGAGCTAGCTGTTTGCCGCCGTGCTTAATTTAACTGCTTTACCCAGCCTCCTTTTGCACGTACTATGTATGGAATAAACATATTGTATTAGTATTTGTCACTTTGTGTTGCAATAGTTACTCGGGTCTTTTGATCGTCCTTTTTTCAAATTTCCAGTTCGTTAATGGTAAGGCTTGTTCACGCCATGCATGCTAAGACACGATAACTATATATACTACATTAATCTCTTAATTCAATCTAAACTAATTTGGGGTACAGATGTGTGCACGTATAGATCAAGTGTATCAATGTCTCGTGCAAATTCTAACAAAGGGATTAGTTCATTTAAATTATTGGCTATGCTTTGAGAAAAATCATTGGTTATAGCTCGTGTCCGCTAGATTCTAACTTAGATGTTATTATTTAAATTGTTGGCTATGCTTTGAGAAAAATCATTGGTTATAGCTCGTGTCCACTAGATTCTAACCTAGATTTTTTTCTTTAAATAATAATATCCAACAGCTAATATAATTTAACTTAGTCAGAGTCCATTAGATTGAGGGCCAGATGTTTTGCTTTTTTGTGAGAATTTCTAGCATGCTCTTATGTTTGTTAGAAAGATCCGATGGTCATTTTAATTAGGATCTACCATATTGAGGGTTAGATGTTTTGCTTTTTTGTGAAAATTTCTTGCCTATTTCTCTTTTTTCTTAGCAACTCTCATGAGCTTTAAATATGTAATAGATTTGTATTAACTAGAAAACTAGATACTGTTTGCTGACAATTTTCAACAAGTTGCATTACTGCATAAACTGCAGCCTAGCAAACATGTCTGAACTGCGTGAGCGTCATGGCATCAACTACAAACTCAACGCAAGATCAGACGAGATCAAATCGCCGCAGATCACACCCAAACCCCCAATGACCGAAATTTAGGATATCACTAGCAAAGTGCCTGTGCGCTGCTACAAATAAAATTAGTTATATTACCTAGCACATCAAGCCATTGTTGTAAAGTTAGGCATATATCACGCCATCGACTCCAAGGAAGCAACAGCTACAACGAAGAAAACCTACCCCTCCACAACTTCTACAAGCAGTGCCATGAAGCGGATGTCCCACACCAGCTCACTGAATGACTAAACAATGTGGGCTTTTGCTATTCCCCACTGGCTTCTTTTGTGGGCTGTGATGCTGATGGAGGAAATGCGAGTTTCTTTTGGTGGTGATTTCTCATCGTTTGGTACGAGTTGCCAAGGTCTTCTATTCCCGGCCACATGGATGATAATCTAGTCTTCGAATTGCTAGCTATTAATGTGTGCGTCCTTCTCTTTTCTAGTTTGGCTGTGTGCTTTTTCAAGCAGAGGCCGGAAGTAATTTCAGGGGTTTGTATCTTCTCGATGTAATTTTCTTGAAATTAATAAAAGCTTCCATTATCGAAAAAAAAAATGACTAAACAATGTTCTTATCCGCGTTCGTTTGTCACAGCAGTGGAAAGTGGCAAAAAAATCCTTTGCTTGTTTCAAAATGTATACAACTTGCATCGAGAAGTGATGCAAAGAAGCACCTCTCTTTTTGTTTTTCTGTTGGGCTTGCTTAATTCTTAGTTCCATTACGTCACGTTAACATACGGACTCTTCTCATTCTGATCGTACCATCGCCTGTTGTAAAGTCCCTCGCTACAATGTCATTGTGCGAGAGGATGTGGAGCATGATTTTAACTCCTGTCACCTGTGAATGTCAATGTCGAGGAATGCACCGTTTCCATCAACTGTGAGGATGATGCTAGGCTTAGGAAGGTGAAGGAAGCAGAAGCAGCTCTGAGGTTCACAACCGACGTCCACCCCACACTCGAAATGGCAACGAAGATAAAATGATGCTATCTGACCAACACTAACAAGTCCCTCCTTTATCTTCTTCTAATCCATGCACTACTATCACTACTACTACTACTACTACTACTACTACTACTACTACTCATGCTTGTTACCTGCTTCTAATTACTAATTACTACTTTCTTTTCCCAATTCCAGCCAGGCAACGAGAGACTATCTAATGTGGCCGCAGAAGAAAAGGGAAAAAGACGAGCCAGTGCTAGCTAGCTCGCTCCTGAATCAATTCAAATGGCCAGAATAACACGCTACGCCGTGTCGCGCATGACGATGTAGCGTGAAAAATTTGAGAAATTTGGTCGTATTTTCGGTTTTCGCTTTTTTTTTTTGAAAAAAATGGGTCGGTAGGACCCGTCGGCGAATCCATGGGCAGTTATAAACCTTCGACGAATCTGTATGTTTTTGAGAAAACCGTGGTTAGGACCCGTCAGCGAATCTATGGGCTGCTATAAACATTCGACGAATCTGTGTTTTTTTTAGAAAATCGTAGCTGTTTTTTTTGTGCAATTCGGGAAATTTGGTCGTATTTTCGGTTTTCGTATTTGTTTAAAAAAATGGGTATCGTTAGGACCCATCGGTGAATCTATAAGCTGCTATAAACCTTCGACGAATCTGTGTTTTTTTTTTAGAAAACCGCAATTACGACCTGTTGGCGAATCCATGGGTTGCCATAAACTTTCGACGAATCTGGTATCTTTTTTACTGTAGAGGGACCTAAAGTATTTTTTTCCGGGATTCGTTCCGCTAAAAACCACCGAGAGGACCTAAATGTAAATCGCAAAAGGACCTAAATGTAATTTTAATATTTTTCAGGTCTATTTTACTAAAAAAACCGTCGAAAGGACCTAAACGTGATTTCTAATTTTTCGGAGGAGCTTTCCACGAGGGAGGGTGAGGTGGCACGGCTCAATGCTCTTCAATCTCACCCACTTTAATATATAGTCTTATTTTACTAAAAAAACCGTCGAAAGAACATAAACGTGATTTCCAATTTTTTGGAGAAGCTTTCCACGAGGGAGGGTGAGGTGGTACGGCTCAATGCTCTCCAATCTCACCCACTATATATGCATATATGTGAATGCTATTTTGTATCTTTTGCTCTTCTATCTTTCTTCTTTTCACTTTAACTTTTACGCATGATTGAACACGGAAACTAAAGCTGGACATTCAATTCTGTTTCTGCGTGATCTCACAACAGGAAAAGGGACCTTTTCTGGATGTCTGGAATAACCCCACTATAGTATCAATTAAAGTAACTCTGGGTTTAGGTAATTTTGGAGAATTCTGAATTTCAACATTTCCAATTCTCACAAAAAAGTCCTTTTTTTTTTGCCAAACTCTGAGAACATACAAGATTGTCTCACCTCTAAATCAAGTATCACATCATGAATATTGGCGGTTCATCCATTTTGTGCATCGATGAATAATACAAGTTAAACCAACAACTCATAGGATATTGTCTTACTATCTATTTCATTTATTTATATTTCCTACCTCTTAAACTAAGCAAGCCATTTTATATATCCTTCCTTCCGCATGCCACTGCCGCTACACAAGCAGAGCAGGAGGTGATTTCGCCGGCGTCTCCCCTGTTGCCTCCAAGCAATTACAGTCAAGATCGGCGCTACACTCGCCATGCCGTTTAATAAATTTCCATCCCCGTAGAGAGGAAGCTCATGCTCTCTACATATGATATCTTGGCGCTTCTTAATTAGTTCTCTGCGGTTTTAGCTTCCGTGTCAATTCGAGAACCATTAATAAATTTCCAGGGTGCCTCCTGCATGTTGCTAGCTTAGCTAGATGCATGCTAAGCTTCCAGTTGCTCTGCTTCAACGCAATCTATAGCTCATGATCTACTCTTTGTTCTCTCTTTTGAAAGGAGCATCAGCTCATATATGATGAACTGCCGGCTGGTTTGGCTGCCTTAATTCTTCATTGCGCTGTAATTAATGGGAGTCAAATTTTCCCTGTCCTGCCCTGTCTGTTCTGTTAATGGAGACTAACACTATGATAGTACTCCTGTTTTCTTATCCATCCAATCCAAAAAAAAGAGTGGGTGTTGGGGGTGGAAGTCCGGCTATGCCGCAAGTAAGACTGAATCTCAAGTCCTAGAAAGGAAGGATGAGGGACCAATCCATATAATTTAAGGAATAATTGGATATTTGCCACTCCTCAATTTGGAAATTCGTCGGCAAATATCTAAGTGCCCTATATTTAAAGGGGAGAACGTGCTGAGATAATTGTACCATTTTATATGTGTTTTTTTGTTGTTTACTCTTGATTGCCATTCTTCGTGTGTTGACAAAAGTTAGCTCCCTCTTGAATCCGTCCATCCAATCCAATCCAGCCTGCATGCAGTGCAGGAACCAACTCCCCCCACAGCTCGTTCTACTTCGATCCATCTGATGAATTCTTCAAGTTGGGCCTGTTCGCCAGCACTGCCGGACATAAATACTATTTTGTTTGTTGCAAATCATAATGTGTGAACAGTGGCGAATCCAGGATGAAAGTAGAGGTGGGGCTTCTATATCGAAGTTCTAACTCAATATAAATATACTAATGATACATCTACCGATCTATTGCCAACCAAATTTCAAATTCATACATATTAAATCAGAGACAAAAATATCAATCAGTCAATAGAATATAGACTTGGGGCAATAGAATACAAAAATCAGACATCATTTATCACAACAAAAGGCATTTTAGCATGAGGCACTGCATTGGGGCTTGGGGCAATTTTTTTTATATCGAGCAAAGCAATCAGTGACACTAGCGAATTAGTCTGGCTCTAGTGTCCTTGTCCTAGCGATCAATACGAAGCTGAGAGGCTCCTCGTCCTCGGTCGCTCCTCCTTGCCGATCGTCTTAGTTCCTATTTGTGCTCTAGCGATGCGCGTTTGATCGCTGGCTGGACGGAGCGAGCCTCGGTTCCTCTTTGGGCTTTGAGATGCGTGTTCGGTCATCGGCTAGATGGCGCTCTGAGCGGCCGATTTGTCTTCTCTGGTGATGCGCGTTCCACCCAGCTCCCGACAATACGTGTTCCACCCAACGTTCCAGGTAGCGATGCGTGTTCCGCCCGGCACACTAAGTGGCTGATAACTCTTATCGGGCCTCTAGGCCTCTGCCACCTATCAGCTACCTGCCCTGGCCCTGGTGCACGCCTGGCGCCCTCGGCTCTGGGTCTCTAGCACCCATCAGTGCCGGTGTGCCACGGCGAGTTCTCGTGAATCGGCCACACGCCGCGTGCAAGACGACACCGACATTGTTCGTCTCTCGGACTCTTGATGTTGCGCTACAGTAAAGGATGCCGGGTATTGTACTAGATGAAAGCCTACGAGAGTAAGGGAGTCTAAAACTAATTTTTGATGGCCCACTTGCCTGGCAATATTATTTTCTACTTGTCTTCTTACATCTTACTCCAAGTTACCAGTTTCTAAACCTACCGATTTGTCGTTATTGTAATACTGCAAAAAAAAGTGTGGCTGAAATCTCCCTCTCTCTCTCTTCCTTTCCTTATGTGGCTGTCATTGCTAGGAAGTGGCCGACTTTTTTTTTTCTTTTGCCAGCCAAGCCATCCTCTGGTGCTTGCCCTCTTCCTGGCCTTCCTCCTGCGATTCCTCTCCTGGCGCCCTCCCTTCCTGCGATTCCTCTCGGGCCAGTGCATCAGCAAGAAGAAGAAGCGGCAACACAATGCAAGCAAGAGCAGCTACTGGTCGGTGCTCCTCTCCTGGTCAGAGCCCTCCATGCGCCCTACTCCGCCAACCTCCGGCCAGTCGCCGCCAGCTCGGCAGGATTCCATGAGTTCCTCCTCCCCGGTCAGGCAGCCCTTCTCCACCTCCTTCTTCCTCCATGGACTCCTTGAGGTAAAACCCTAGGTCTTTGTGGGATTTTAAGACTTGCATGCAAGGTGTTTGTGATATTGCCTAGCTAGGATTCATGATTTTGAGATGTTGGAGGTTGGGGAATGGAGAAACTAGAGTGATTTGGAATTTTCTGTTTCGGGCAGATTTTCGTCCTCTGTTAGAGCTGCTGTTTGAAAATTCTTCAAGCGTTTCCTGGGGGTCTGGCTATAACGAAAGTTGTAGATAATCGAATTACCTTTCAATAGAGACCAAAATCGCTAAGTTTCATTCATCCCTCTAAAAGTTATAACTGTTTTGCTCAGGGCTGTCCAAGATGAGCCGAGTGGTCGGTACCCTCTGTTCGTCATCGATCTGGGAACAGCTGATGCATTGGCCAAGGGAATGGCTATGTTATTCTTGTAGTTTATTCCCTTGCGGTCGTTTCGAGTATAAGAACGCGAAAATCCGTTGAGCCAATCAAAAGTTATGCTATTTAGAAGTCTAGGTGCTGAAGTTGAAAATCTGTAGCTTGCTCCATTTTTCCGGTTGGAGTTTAGTGTTCGATTTGGAGGCCCTCGAGGTATCTCCCGCATGTTTGGCTTTGAGATAGCTGGAGGTCATCCTCTTATGGTTAATTAGGAGCTGAGTTCACTCCATTTGGTTAAGTGAATCAAAAGTTTAACTCGTTGGAAGGCGGTTATCCCCTTTGCTTAGATTTTTCTGTTTTCCGGGATTTCGGAGTGGGTAGTAGAATCGATCTTGCGCTAAGTCTTGCGGTTGTTTGGTTGGCATGTTTTTGAGTGGATTGCCTCTGCTTGCAGGTGGTGGAACCTCAGGTGTGGCATCAACTTCTCGCCACCCAGTTTCAAGAGGTTTAAGGCAAGTGCATTGTATTCGGTTGTGGCTTAGGTGGCCATTTGGTTTTGCAATCATATAATGATCCATGTGTTATTTTAATATTTTCATGTTTGATTTTGCTTGCGATGTGATGAATGAGAATGGTTAATTTGGTTATGCTTTTATTTAATCGAGTTTTTATGCAAGTGTAACCCGTATATCTCTTATACGGTATCTAATTGATTGCTTGTGATATGTATATGCTTACGCTAGATTGCATTCGTGTTTATAAGCACATCTAGTAGGGTAATTGTCTTTTGATGAAAAGGTTAAGTAATCTGATGCAAGTACATCGTTGACTGAACTGATTTGTGTCGAAAGTTGAATATCATGATACCTTGTGATTATGAAAAGCTATCGTTTGAGATATCATACTATTATTACTCGTATGATAGGATAATGTGGATAATGAAGTAATGAGGTTTGATTAATAAGAATGGATGATTTGGTGATCATGAAGAGGAATTATGACTGTACCAGGTGTAGTAATGATAATTGTGACTATGTAGATATGAGTGTCGAGAATATGCAAATGAATGTTGAGAATATGAATATGAGTGATGAGAATATGAATATGAGAGTTGAGAATATGAATATGAGTGATGAGAATATGAATATGAGAGTTGAGAATATGAATATGAATGTTGGGAATGCGGATATGAGTATTGAGAATATGGATATGAATGTGAGGAATGGCATTTGCATATGTGCATTCATGAATTGCATTGAGCGTAGGCGTGAGAAAGTTATACTGAAGTATGACTAATCCGAGTGCTCGAAGTTCCTACCAGTAGTCCCATCCATCGGAGTGGATGGGAGCGTGATAGCGTGAGGACCGCTCTTGGGTAGCGGGCAAGCCCTGTTTTGGCGTGCCCTTCCACGGGATGGTTGGGTTTTGAGGGCACGCATCGACGGGTGGTGCTCGGCAATACTGGTATTTGCTAAAAAGAGGAGATGAGTCATGCATGAGAAGGCATCATATGCATGAGAAGGCATCATACGCATGAGAATGGTGATATATGCATGAGAATTGTGAAATGAAATGAGCATATGAACATGCAAGCATATTTGCATCTGCATTGCATTGACAAGGAGGAATCATGTTTAATGAGTTGGTTGTGATGTATGAATATGATATTCTGCTTTTGTACGGCATATTGCATTTGTATTGTATTTACGATCATGAATCATGTTTAATGAGTTGGTTGCGATGTGTGGATATGATATGCTGCATTTGTACGGCATATTGCATTTGTATTGCATTTACGATCATGAATCATGTTTAATGAGTTGGTTGCGATGTGTGGATATGATATGCTGCATTTGTATGGCATATTGCATCTGAATTGCATTTACGATCATGAATCATGTTTAATGAGTTGATTGTGATGTATGGATATGAGATTCTTCCTTTGTATGTTTTGTGCACTTGAGTATGAAAGCATAAATGCATTCCCTTGCATTGTGTGTTGCAACTGATAAATGGGATTGATGAGAATGGGAAGAACAGGTTGAGGATTGAGGTGTGGACTCATCCAGGAATGTTTATTGAGGCGGGGTAAGATTTAGTTATGTTTTCGAGTTGGTTGTGGTAAGTGGAGTTAGTTATCACTTCTTTTACTAGTTGAATTTCCATATATTGATGGCTATATCAAATTCTAGAGTAAAATTAATTCAATTAAATTCAATACTTCTTATTAATGTTGCACTTTTTCGAGTCTTGACTCACGCTTGTTTACTTCCGTGTTAGGTGCCTTGAAGCCGCCTCATTGGGATGGGAGTAGAGCACGTGCACGATCTGCGGTCACCAACAACCCAATCAATTGCTTCATTAATAATGGTTGTAATAAATGCGATTGTATTGTGTTGATCGACGCTATGTAGTTGGTTAATTGCCGATTGGAAATGTGATTGATTATCTAAGGACCTGTTAGAATGATATTATGTAATTGCTATTGTTCCTTTGTCTGCTGAGTGGATGTCCTCTGTTCTAGAAAGGTCATGCCGAAATTTTGTAAATTTCGGTGACTTAGTTTTAAGCCGGTTCAAGAGTTTAGAGATTAAATTCAGTTTCAATCTTTTCGTAGAGGTGTCGTTTGTTATTTATGGTTTTTGGTAGCATTCGTGGTGCGTTTGGTGCCGGGGTGTTACAGTTATGTCTCTGCTTCTTTCTAGCGTTAGGATACTGGAGGAAGGGGGTTCAACCGGTCGGAGGTGGGGCTGACGCCCCAGCCAGCCCCGAGGGTAGATCCGCCCCTGTGTGTGAATGCGCTCTAACGAGTAGAGGACTACGTCTCACGCCTGAGGAGATTAGTCGGTATTTTTTCCTTAGCAATTTTTTTATGTCAGCTACATAAGATTAGATGCTTTCTTTTAAATAATATCATCCAATATAGCTACTATAGATGGTTAGGATCCATCAGATTTTTTAAATAATAACATCTAATGGTTACTATAGTTCAAATCTGTTATGGTCCACCAGATTAAGGACCAGATGTTTTCTATTTTTAGAAAAGATCCGATAACAGTTGTAATTAGGGTCCATCAGATTAAGAGCAAGATGTTTTTTTTGTGAGAATTTCTGGTCTATGTCTCTTCTTTCTTAGCGACTCTCATGTACTTTTAATATATAATAGATTTCTTTCGCTCTCTCTTAACTTTTTTATGCATGATTGAGCAGTACGGAAACTCTCTTTCTTGGTGACCAAAGAAAGACCTCCGTTTCTGGATGTCTGAAAAAGTCACTGCAGTATCGGTTACAGCAGTTGGAGTTTTGGTAATTTTGATAGTTCTGAATTTTAACATTTCCAATTTTTCATTCCTATAGGATGAAAATTAGCAATTTGAATAAAAATTGATAACTTCAAAATTTATTATTCTGATATATCATCTTAGAGAAAGAGTTAAAAGAAGCTACTAGGTTTCGATCTCAAGGGCTAGAAAATTTTAGACGTCATACTACATAATATCACACTATACCGCTTAATTGCACGGACCAATCGGCTAGTTGATATGGATTATACGTGATTTGCATAAGCAAATCAAACCTCGAGATGATATTAAATCCTATAAGTTGCCGGATCTTTCATGATGGAACAATAAGGATAATGGCATTGAATCAAGGGAAAAGCTAATTTACGGTCGGCCTCATGGGCCGACCCATGCGCTCTCACCAGGTGGCGCTCTCACCAGGTGACGCTCCACCAGAAACTAGCATCTAGATCGAGCTGCTATCTCATTCGTTTGCCGGTCAGACACGAACAATTATTTAATCTTGTATTTGAAAAAAGTACAGACAAGTTCAACTCAAAATTTTTAACTTAAAAAATCCACTCAAAATTTTCAACTAAAAAAAATTAAAACAAAAAATTCAAATAAGAGTGTTTCAACTTGAAAAGTTTGAAATTATAAAGTTTTAAGTCGGAAAGTTTCCACTCAAAAAGTTTTAAATCGAAAAAAATTAAATTAGAAAAGTTTCAAGTAAAAAACTTTCAACTAAAAAATTTGAAAATAAAAAAGTTTCAACTCAAAAAATTTTAAATTTAAAAGCTTTCAACTCATAAAACTTTTAATTCAAAAGCTTTCGGTTCAAAGAGTTTGGATTCAAAAAAATTTTGGTTTGAAAGTTTCGATTAAAAATTCAAGTCAAAAAAATTCAAATCGGGAAAAGTTCACAGCTTGACCATGAGCGCACGAAAAATGAAGCCGGACACAAATTCAAATGGGAACAATATTTCACCGGACACGAAAAAAAATTCATATCAGAAATTGTGCTGATTTTTTCATTCATCCTGATTTTACCAGACTTGTAACATCCTGAAAAATTAAATAAAGTAAAAATGAATATTTTGAATTTGAAAATATTTATTTCTGAGTTTCTCGACATCATTGGTTTTATTTGAATTTCCCTTGGAGTTTTGCATTGCATGAAAAATTCAACAAATAGAATCAAAGAATGAAAAAGAGGAAAAAGGCAAAAATGCAAAAAGTGAAAATTTAGAAAATTGCCATGAGAACCCTGATCATTCAATTAAACCATTTTAGCCAGCAATTGAAATTTTATGTATAAAGAAATGAAGAGACAAAATGAAAAGATAACTTTTGAATCGAAATAATGTGTTGTCAGAATATTAATAATTTTTCGGTAACTCATCTTAATCTGAAAATTCTACCAGACATCAAAATATATTCAAAGATCTCCGTCGAAAAGTTTCACCATTTTCTACCTCTATTTGACCATCACCAAAATCAGAGAGAAAGGGGGAATTCACCCCAAACCACTTTGTTCCTTCGATCAGTCGCCGACGTGTGGGCCAACTGACCTTGTTCCGTTCCGTTGGCACAAAGGAGAAACTTCACCATCGACAATGGACTGGACCCAATCGCGAACGACGCCTTCCTTCAACCCCGTTCTTCCCACTCGATTCGTTCGAGGCGAAACCTTCAAGCTCGAAGGCTTGCTCGATGCTCGATTAACGCCACGAATCCCACCAATGCGTTGCCTTTCTTGGCTACAAATCGCACCACAAGGACTTCTCTCCCATTTCCCTCACTTCCTTCCTCCTCGGTAAACAAAGAAGAACTTCCTCCCATTCCGCCATTTCCAAGAACCTCTGGAGCTCGAGCGAAGAGAAATCCCGGTGAAGTAGTGGTCCTCCTTCCAATCCCTCTGAGCCGAAGCATCCCCATGCCCTGCTGATTAGAAGCCCTCAAGAACATCCAGCTCCTTCCATGCGGAATCAAGCCACCGCCGTGAGCCTTTCTTCTCCAGCTCAGGCGTGCCGTGGGCGGAGCTCCTCCGGCCTTCTCCCTTCAGGTGAACCTCGAAAACGGAACCTCTAGCACCTCCTGATGCTCACAATGCTACCGATTCAAGCCCTAACCGCCCTGTTCATCTTCTCCACCGAGTCACCGCCATGGTCGCCGCCTTTCGGTTGCACCCCCCGCCTGCTGCGTCTCGGCCGAATCGGTTCCTCCCGAACTCGCTGCAGGTGCTTTGGTGGTCCCCATGCCCTCGCCGTCACGGATGTTGCCATGGCCCGCCGCCCGTCCAGCCCTAGCCGAACCCCTGTTTCGCTCTCGTCGATGGGGCCGAGTCGCCAGCCTCCAGTAGAAGAAGAGTGGACTCAAGACGTTTTATATCCGATAAAGCGTATTTTCATTAATTCAATGCAATTTCCAAACCGGTTTCATATTCAACCATGAATATCTTTTGTAGTTTTGATTTAATTTCAGTGGAACAAATTTGTATAATCATATAAAATCAGTAACATTCTTGATATGCGAAAATACTTAATTTTTGAGCTATGGATGAATTTTAGGAGTTTAAATCTTCTAATGACACTATTATGGACTTTAAATAAAAGTTATTCACCATGAACTATAAAATGATAAGATAAATTTATATGTGTGGATCTGACTTTGAGATGAGTTCAAATATGCAAAAATATTTAACCTTAGGACCAAGTTTAATATAATTGGTTGTTAATCCTTATTAAACCCTTTTATGGCCATTAGCAAGATACTAGCATGATAGCTCATAAAATGGTAACAACACTTTGAATAGGATCCTGGAAACAGTAAGAACCCATGTAGGCACAAATGTTTAAAGTCAAACTCAATTTGCATGTTTTTAATGAAAGAAAATATTAATGATAACAATAAGTAAATAGGTAATCTATTGCAATCAAAGTGGAAATAATGCTAAACCAAGTTTAAAACAATTCTAGGATTGCTGCCTGCTAACCCCTGAAAAATGAATTAAAGATCATGAATAATGTAGTTGCAAACGTAAAATGAAGTTAGCCGAATTAGCGTTATACATCGAGGTCAATTAGGCTATTTCAGCAGTAGATAAAATAACTCGTCTAAACACTAAAAGATGTGAAACTAGTTTAGAAACGCTGTACAAAGTTTATACTGTCATATTCTGTAAAAAGAATCTTGAAAGGGAAGGTAATGTCGCCTAGAGGGGGGGTGAATAGGCGAATTACAATTTTACAATTTAACATGCAGCGGAAATAAAACACCCAAAGTTTTCAGTCCGGAGTGTCCGGGGATTTTATCCGGATACTCCGGTATAAATGTCCGGACTATCCGAGGTAATTGTGCGGATACTCCGGATTGGAGGCCTCGGGATGAAATTTGAAATTCCTCCAACTTTTGAGCAATCTACTTGAACACAAAGATTCTAAACACTACCAGGTACCTAGAACAAGTAGAGATCTAGCGGAAAGCTCAATAGAAAAGTAGATCGGGCAATTTCAAGATTCAAAATCAAATACTAAAGCAAGAACACAAGTAAGCAAGAATGAAAGGCAAACTTGGAGACGATGATTTTTCACCCGAAGTTCGGATCCTTGAGGGGATCCTACGTCTCCGTTGAGGCGGCACCAAGCCGGGGTCTCTTTCAACCCTTATCCTCCCGGTGTTGCACTTTGCACTCGCCATGGCTTGGCCACCAAAGACACGGGGTCTCTTTCAACCCGCTAGCCTTGCCTGTTGCACCTTGCACTCGCCGGCTTTCACTTCTTTGATTCCTTCCCTTGCGGAAGCGGAATCGGCCTTCACAAACTTCCCACGGCCAACCACACAAAGCTTCGGTGGCTCGTAGGTGACCTCCTAGCCGTCTAGGAGTCCTCAACCTCCAAGAGTAACAAATGCTCACGAAGAACAAGCTTGGAGATGAAATCAAGTGCTCAACAACTCAAATCACACTCAACCCGAGCACAACCCTTTCTCACACCCAACCCTTCACTCAAAAGGGGATCACTAAGATCTAGGGTTAGAGGGGCTTTTGGGAGCTTAAGATCACCAAGAATACACCCCAAAGGACCAAGGAACCACCCCAAAAACTCTCCCCCAACGGCTACCCAAGAGGGGGCTTTAAATAGAGGTCCCCAAAAAACTAGCCGTTTGAACTGCGCAAAGTCTGGATACTCCGGACAATTTTTACCCCGGAATGTCCGGACTAAATGTCCAGAGACTCCGAAATCATCCGGATACTCCGGACTAACCTAACCGAGAGTATCAACCCCGGAGTGTCCGGACTGGACTCAGCAGCCCGACGAAAACGAGCATAACTTTTGATTCCGGACTCCGATTTAAGTGATTTTGGACTCTATTGAAAGCTAAGAACAAGGGCTACACAACCAACAAGGTCTCACTACCCAAATCTCAAAGGATAAATCCAGATTTCACCAAGAATCCAAGAGAGACCTACAATTTTCACTTTCCGGCACCACCAACACCACTCTCTCTCTAAGTTTCACAAGGATTGATCATTTGAGCACTTGACACATCTAAAAGTCATTCAATGGAGCATCCCTCTTAATAGTACGGCAATCCTTAGACTCAAATTCAAACAAGAAATCTAAGTCTTACATTCAATCCGCATGCCGTCTTCTCCGTGGATGCAATGTGCATGATGTCTTTTACCAAATGATTGATGACATCTTCGCCTTTGTCCAACTTGACTCGATTCACCTCATGAGACTCTCGTCCCATCGACCTTGACTTGATCATCCTCTCGACGATCTCCACGCCAGTCGATCTTGACTTAGTCCTCAACTCTTGGTGACACCGCCGTCTTGTTGACCTCGGCTTAACGATCATCCTCCACGATACCTTGGTCATCATACACACACGGGACCTAATTCTTTCCAAACCACTCATGAAAAGCATTAGTCCCAAAAGCTCAATAGATATGAAGAAATTTATATTTGTGAGCAATTGATTACTACAAGTGTTTCATATGAAGAAGCGCAACATAAAAGGAAACACTTGACATAAGAAATACTCTCTACTAAGTGCATCATGATGAATATGTAATTGATCTATATGCACTAGAGAGATAATTGCCAATATGATGACTCAATTAAATCATGGCAAGGATCACAATCTTTACTTAAATGAAGCACATGATAGAATATACACGAATTGTACATGTGTAACTAATATTTGGAATAAGAGTAAATATGTGATCCAACACTAGATTAAACTTCACTTAAGAGAATTGCATGAGCAGATATACAACTAAAACATGCATGCACCAAGTCAATCGATAGCAATGTGAAGTTTAACTCTAGTTAATACATGCATACTAAAAACAAAGCACATAATGAACTCAAATGAATATATATATCCACAAATAAATATGACATGAACCAATGTGCATATATATAATCAACATGCTACTTGGAGTTCACTATGCATTTACACAAAAGGAATGCAATAACAAATATAGAAGGGATACCGAGATTGCATACCTTATCTTTGCTTAACCATCCCACTTGATTTTCCTCTAAATAGATGAGACTAATACTCAACTAGGCAATAACATGTTAGTCTCATAGCAATATAATCATATTAGAGGTTTGTCATTTGTTAAGCACTATGTTAAGCATTTACTCAATTATATAGATTGTCATTATATGCGTTTGTCATTAATCACCAAAATAACATAAGTGCCTAGATGCACTTTCAATCTCCCCCTTTTTGGTGATTTATGACAAACCTATTATCAATTGCACCAAATGACAATATTAAGATATTTAGCATTAAAACAAGCATGAATAAACAATAAGAGACCATACTTACAAAATATCCCTTTTTTTGTCGATCGATTAGGGGACAATTGATAAATCCATAAATTCTCCCCCTTTTGTCATTAATCCCAAAAGGTGCTTAAGAGATCCTTATTGTTCATTCAATAAATTCTCCCCTTAATTGCACACTCAATAAAAGGATTAGGAGAACAAGATAAAAATAAAAAGAAGAAGCTAGGAATAGGACAATAATATTAAGCTCCCTAAATCTAGGCAAGATATGATACCAATTATATCCAAGATTTAGGTAATAGATTTTTCAAATGATACCAATTTAAATGTAGTCATGATTCACAATATGTAAGTGATGCTTAAATCATGACATACGAATATGATTTCATATGGAGAATATTCATTCTTTAAACAATAAGATCATATAGCAAATTTATATATCTTAAGCACATGCTTATGATCCAATTAAATTCTAACAATCAAGATCATGAATCAACATTGTATAATTAAGATGCACTTTCATGATCAAGAATTTCATAAATTTATCAAGGGTATACCTCTTTGCAATGTGTCACCCATATGTATCTTTTAATTCATGATAATGCCAAATGCAAGTTAGATGACAATTTTAAAAGCAACTCAGACTTAGAGAATACCTCTTGAAGAATACTAATTAATTGATACCAATTGAAACTAATTAAATATACCGATTGATGATACCAATTAAAAGGAACAACACCATTTAGAATAAGACAATTGAGCATAATGGTGTGCAAGGACATTATTAAATATGATCAAAACAAAATACGTCCCTTTGTCGGTTTTTGTCCACCGTATGCTCGAATCGGTCATGATCACTGCCTTGACCTTAGATCCCTCGGACTATGGAGCTCTTCTCCATTTCCTTCATCCCACCATCGAAGGTGACCCTTTTCCAATTCCTTGAACATCAATAGACAAGCACACGATTTCCGGAACAAATATCTTCTAATTTGACCCAAGTTAGTTTGATAATGTCTAGGTACAACATGCACGATATAAAATGATAAGCATGATAATACTATTTGCATGATAGATACCAATTGAAGATATCATTATACCAATTGACAATAAGAATGTTTGAAACTCATTCAAATTTAATCTTGACATCCACTTGTAAGAGAGACAATGGGTAAAACACATTCAAGATTCCAATTTAGAACTCTCAAAATCTCAAAAGATGCAAATAGCAGCACAAAATCGATTATAGCTTTTAAACCATTGCTCAAATGCAAAAATCATCAACGCGAAAAGATCCATCTCAAAATTCTCTTCGAGGGCTGTGAAGACCAAAAATTCATTTGAGCAAAGGAAAACCTCGAAAACTTAAAAATAGTGAATGCTGAACTGATGGTTTAGGAAAAGAAATCTCGCTTTGAAATGGTCCCGAGGATGAAAACAACAGCAAATGAGCTCCCAAATAATTTTAGATGAATTATGGAGCTATAAATTGAGTTACCTTAGTTTTCATCACAAGGAAATACTCAAATCATCTTAGAGGAAGGCAAGATTTCAAAAATGCAATGTGCTGAAAGATTCAGTTTTGACATTCCATTAAAGCTTTTGACAGGGCTGAAAGAAGGTTCAAACAAAGTTCATAAATTCTGAAAAAATTACACAATGAAGTTCAACTATAGAGGATCAATTCTTACAAAGGTGGTCCCTCAAATTATGCTCTTATTTGGATATACAAAAATCACAAATCAGCTCAAAACTAAGCAAAAGTCTGAATTTTCAGCCTTTTGATCAAAGTGAGAAAATGCCATAACTTTTTCAAATGAAGTTGAAATAATTTGAAATTGTGCAGAAATATACTTTGGACTTATAAGAAACTTTTCCAAAAAGAATTTTCCAAAAAGGAGTCTCCAATCAAAAGATATGCTAAATTTTGCTTTGTAGGTATGATTTTCAATCAAAGAGAAGAAAAGTCAAAACTTTTTCAAATTAAGTCCAAGTGATTTGAAACTTTCCAGAAATGAACTTTGAACTATTTAGAAAGTTTCGCAAAAAGAATTTCCTCAAAAGGAATTTTCTTTCAAAAGATATGGCAGATTGCGCTTTGAAGGTAAAAAGAGAAGTTCAATTTGCGTCGAATACTCAAAACGCAATCCGATTTGAAATTTATGGAGATTTGAACTTTCATGACTTTGTATGAGTTAGAAATACTATTTAAAGCCAAGAAACATGAAGAAATCCAATTCAAATAGCAAAACCCACAATATGCAAGAATGGGTCATTTTGGGTCAAATGAAGAATTTTGGCCAAATTCAAATAGCTATAACTTTTGCACGGTTGGTCGTTTGGAAAAACTTTGAACTAAAGAAATGCTCAAAATGACCAACCCTACGAGTTTTGTATTGACCACTTTTTCAAAAACTCAATAGATTTCAACTTATGAAAATATTTCATTTAATCCAAAATCAAGATCCTATAAGATCCATTTGTGGCCAAATTTGCTATTTTGTTTCTAAAATAGAGATTTTTACTCCGAAAGCAATGTGAAACATTTGAAATACATATTTGAGAACTTTTATAAAGATTTTTACAAATATTGGCCTTTTAAACAATATTTTTGACTTTTGACCAAAGAGGCTCATATGAAGGATATGCATATATATGGTTTTCAACATTATTCTAACAAGTATCAAATGAAGTCAAATAGCCAAGATATTTTGCAGAAATATTTCATGGATATCCAAGAAACTTCTCCAAAAAGAATTTCTCAAATATCACCCTCCAATCAAAAACTAGGCCATTAGGAGCATTGGAGGTTTAGTTTTGACACCAAGTCAAAAGAAGTCAACATTTTTGCAAACAAGTTCAACTAAATTTAGAAATTTCCAGATCTGAACTTAGGATGCAAGAGAAGGTTTTCCAACAGAAATTTTCAATAAATCAATTTCATTTTGAGAGATATGGTGAAAAATGTATTTGAATCACATAAAGGATTAAGATTTTCACCAAATCCTCAAAATGGAATCAAATGAGTTTTGAATGGAAATGTGCACTTCTATGGCTTAATATGAGTTAGAGAGATTTTTATAAGCCAATTTACATAATCAAATCTATTCAAATCGTAAAATCCAACTTAATGCGAGAGTATGCCAAATAATATCAAAAGAGAGATTTTGGTGAACTTCAAAAGGCATTTTGCAATAAACCTTCGTAAGATTCATGAAACCAATATGAAATGCTCTAAATGATCAAGATAAACATCAAACACACCATTTAGAGCAATTTCAAAGTAAAGAAGGCATTCAAATTCTTAAAGAGATGAATTTGGCAATAAAACCTTTAAGTTTCAAGAAATTCTCTAGTTTTGCCAAAGTGAGCTTAAGTGGGTATTTAATATTTCCATAAGCTTATATGAGTTGCAAATACCCTTGTGAGTCAACTCATAACATGAAACTTGACTCATTTGGCAAAACTCACTTAAGTGCTAGAAATGGACCCTTTTGGTCAATTCAAGTTTCTTAGCGAGTTTCAAAACCTCATAGTTTCAAATACATTGGTCATTTGAAAATCGTTTGAATACGAAAAATATTTGTAATGACCAACTCTATGTTTTTGGTATTGAAACTTTTCTTAAATTCGGTTTAGAATTAATTCTATAAAAATTATAAGTTTAAATCCAAAACAAGATACTACTATCTAGATTTTGGGCTAAAACTTATTTTCTTTTGAAAATAGATTTTGTAAAGCCAAAACCTTTGAAAAATATTTCAAAAGCATTTGTATACATTTTGCAACTAGTTTTTCATAAGAATACTAATAGTATGCAAAATTTTGAGTTTTGGCTAAATGGCTTGATTTTGAAAATATATATTAGCACTTATATAAATATGGGCACATGTAGGGATGTAATATACATGGATATGAATTAACACTCCCCCTTAATGTGCTACTATCCCAAACTTGCTCAAGATTGCAATCAAAACAACTAATAAACATGAGCAAGCATATAACAAGCAATCTAAATTGATTTTCATGAATAATGCAATATAACCTACACAAGGCTATAAGCTATAAGAATCAATTTAAATACTTGTTACCCGAGATGGCATTGGCTCAAGATTGAAGAGATCATCCTCATGCTTGGCTCTATTTTGCAAATGATTAAGTCCTCTTCCTTTTGAAGAAGCCAAACGTCCAATCCATCTCATATTACCTAAAAATCTTTTAGGCGGTTTTTGGTACCCAATCCTTGTTGGGTCCAACAATGTTAGTCACAATAGATTTAGGAACCCAAATAGCCCTAATTTCGATATTATTGAATTGACTAACACAATTAGAAATAGATTTGCAATAATTATTCCTCCTAGGCAAATAATTGGCACTTTTATGAAAAGGCTTAGGAGGACAATGATACTTTGCAAAATTATTTCTAGTTTGATCTCTTCTAAGCATATGATAATTGAAATTATGCATTGGCTTAGAGGATCTAGCATATCTAGCAAATGTTTTGCTATTGTTATTTTTCCTAAGCACATGATCAACATGATTTTTCATAGTCTTAGGAAATCTAGCATTATGAGCAAGCACATTTCTAGATTTATCTCTCCTAAGCAAATGATTGTCACTATTATGCATAGACTTAGAAGAATCGACAAATTTGGCAAACACATTACCATTTTTATCCTTCCTAAGCAAATAATCATTGAAATGATGAGTAGGCTTAGGGATTATACCTTTGGGACAATCCTTACCGATATGCCCCTTTTCCCGACAATTGTAGCAAGTAGGCTTTGAACGTCTCTTCTTCTTGACTTGCTCTTTGCCGGTTTGCCTCATTGTTGGTGGTTGTGGTTTGATTTCCACTTTATTAGGGCACACGGAGGCGAAGTGGCCCTTCTTGTTGCATCCGAAGCACACAATCGTCTTCATTCTTGCATTGTCATTTTCTAATCTAATGACTTGCGCCTTGAGCTCTTTATTTTCCTCTACAAGGTTAGTCTCAATATGCATAGAGGAAGTAGTAGCAATAGAATTTGAGCAATAAGGTAAATCATTGCTAGAGGTGGATATGCATTTATTTGATGAATTGTTTGTAATAGAAATTGGGCACGGCAATTCATCAACTAAATTACATTGAGTAGCAATATTCACTCTAGACTTAGTGAATTCCTTGAGAAGGACTTTTTCATGATTTTCTTTTAGAATATTATAATCATTTTGAAGTGAGTCATGCTCCAACTTCAAAATTGTATACTTCTTTTTCTCCTTCCCAAGAGATTCGTTGAGCTCCTTTAACATATTCATAAATTCATCACAAGAGAGCTCATCATCATCATCATCACTTACCTCAATTTTACCTTTTGCCATGCAGCAACAGATTAGTGATGTGAGTGAATCTTCATCCTCGCTTGAGGCGGAGGTTGAGGTTGATGGAGATGTCGGTTCTTCCTCACTTGAGCTTGAGGTGGAGCTTGAGGTTTCATCTCCCGACGTCTCTTCCTTAATGCACTCCTCATTTGAAGACGTTGATGATTCAAATAGATCTTGAAGCTTTATCCACATCTCATGGCGCTCTTGAGTTCGATATGCTATCAAAATTTCATCGCTCACAACCCAAAATAATATGTTAGTAGCTTGAGCGTCGAGATGTAGACATTTCGTCTCTCCTTGATTGGATCAACCGTTCAATGGAGACGAAAATCCAACATCTACAATCCACCATATTTGGGGCTCATGGATTTAAAATGAATAGTCATAAGAGATTTCCATAAAGCATAATTTGAGCCATTTAATACAAGTAGATTATTTGAGTGCTCTACTCCTCTAGTCGACATCTTTAACTCTCTAGATGGTTAAGTCTAATAAAATGAGAGCCCTAGCTCTGATACCAATTGAAAGGGCAGGTAATGTCGCCTAGAGGGGGGGTGAATAGGCGAATTACAATTTTACAATTTAACATGCAGCGGAAATAAAACACCCAAAGTTTTCATCCGAGTGTCCGGATTTTATCCGGATACTCGGTATAAATGTCAGGACTATCCGGGTTTTAGGTTTGGATACTCGGATTGGAGACTTTGAATGGCGAGGGGTTAGCAGGACTCTCGGATTTTACTCCGGATACTCTAAGATAAATGTCCGGACTATCCGAGGTAATTGTGCGGATACTCGGATTGGAGGCCTCGGGATGAAATTTGAAATTCCTCCAACTTTTGAGCAATCTACTTGAACACAAAGATTCTAAACACTACCGGTACCTAGAACAAGTAGAGATCTAGCGGAAAGCTCAATAGAAAAGTAGATCGGGCAATTTCAAGATTCAAAATCAAATACTAAAGCAAGAACACAAGTAAGCAAGAATGAAAGGCAAACTTGGAGACGATGATTTTTCACCAAGTTCGGATCCTTGAGAGGATCCTCGTCTCGCTGAGGCGCACCAAGCCGGGTCTCTTTCAACCCTTATCCTCCGGTGTTGCACTTTGCACTTTCATGGCGTCGGTCACCAAAGACACGGGGTCTCTTTCAACCCGCTTAGCCGCCGGTGTTGCACCTTGCACTCGCCGGCTTTCACTTCTTTGATTCCTTCCCTTGCGGGGCGGAATCGCCTTCACAAACTTCCCACGACCAACCACACAAAGCTTGGTGGCTCGAGGTGACCTCCTAGCCGTCTAGGAGTCCTCAACCTCCAAGAGTAACAAATGCTCACGAAGAACAAGCTTGGAGATGAAATCAAGTGCTCAACAACTCAAATCACACTCAACCCGAGCACAACCCTTTCTCACACCCAACCCTTCACTCAAAAGGGATCACTAAGATCTAGGGTTAGAGGGCTTTTGGGAGCTTAAGATCACCAAGAATACACCCCAAAGGACCAAGGAACCACCCAAAACTCTCCCCAGCGGCTACCCAAGAGGGGGCTTTAAATAGAGGTCCCCAAAAAACTAGCCGTTTGAACTTCGCAAAGTCTGGATACTCCGGACAATTTTTAACCCGGAATGTCCGGACTAAATGTCCAGAGACTCCGAAATCATCCGGATACTCCGGACTAACCTAACCGAGAGTATCAACCCCGGAGTGTCCGGACTGGACTCGTGACTGATTTAAAACGAGCATAACTTTTGATTCGGACTCGATTTAAGTGATTTTGGACTCTATTGAAAGCTAAGAACAAGGGCTACACAACCAACAAGGTCTCACTACCCAAATCTCAAAGGATAAATCCAGATTTCACCAAGAATCCAAGAGAGACCTACAATTTTCACTTTCGGCACCACCAACACCACTCTCTCTCTAAGTTTCACAAGGATTGATCATTTGAGCACTTGACACATCTAAAAGTCATTCAATGGAGCATCCCTCTTAATAGTACGGCAATCCTTAGACTCAAATTCAAACAAGAAATCTAAGTCTTACATTCAATCCGCATGCCGTCTTCTCCGTGGATGCAATGTGCATGATGTCTTTTACCAAATGATTGATGACATCTTCGCCTTGTCCAACTTGACTCGATTCACCTCATGAGACTCTCGTCCTATCGACCTTGACTTGATCATCCTCTCTGACGATCTCCACGCCAGGTCGATCTTGACTTAGTCCTCAACTCTTGGTGACACCGCCGTCTTGTTGACCTCGGCTTAACAATCATCCTCCACGATACCTTGGTCATCATACACACACAGGACCTAATTCTTTCCAAACCACTCATGAAAAGCATTAGTCCCAAAAGCTCAATAGATATGAAGAAATTTATATTTGTGAGCAATTGATTACTACAAGTGTTTCATATGAAGAAGCGCAACATAAAAGGAAACACTTGACATAAGAAATACTCTCTACTAAGTGCATCATGATGAATATGTAATTGATCTATATGCACTAGAGAGATAATTGCCAATATGATGACTCAATTAAATCATGGCAAGGATCACAATCTTTACTTAAATGAAGCACATGATAGAATATACGAATTGTACATGTGTAACTAATATTTGGAATAAGAGTAAATATGTGATCCAACACTAGATTAAACTTCACTTAAGAGAATTGCATGAGCAGATATACAACTAAAACATGCATGCACCAAGTCAATCGATAGCAATGTGAAGTTTAACTCTAGTTAATACATGCATACTAAAAACAAAGCACATAATGAACTCAAATGAATATATATATCCACAAATAAATATGACATGAACCAATGTGCATATATATAATCAACATGCTACTTGGAGTTCACTATGCATTTACACAAAAGGAATGCAATAACAAATATAGAAGGGATACCGAGATTGCATACCTTATCTTTGCTTAACCATCCCACTTGATTTTCCTCTAAATAGATGAGACTAATACTCAACTAGGCAATAACATGTTAGTCTCATAGCAATATAATCATATTAGAGGTTTGTCATTTGTTAAGCACTATGTTAAGCATTTACTCAATTATATAGATTGTCATTATATCGTTTGTCATTAATCACCAAAATAACATAAGTGCCTAGATGCACTTTCAATCTCCCCCTTTTTGGTGATTTATGACAAACCTATTATCAATTGCACCAAATGACAATATTAAGATATTTAGCATTAAAACAAGCATGAATAAACAATAAGAGACCATACTTACAAAATATCCCTTTTTTTGTCGATCGATTAGGGGACAATTGATAAATCCATAAATTCTCCCCCTTTTGTCATTAATCCCAAAAAGGTGCTTAAGAGATCCTTATTGTTCATTCAATAAATTCTCCCCCTTAATTGCACACTCAATAAAAGGATTAGGGAGAACAAGATAAAAATAAAAAGAAGAAGCTAGGAATAGGACAATAATATTAAGCTCCCCCTAAATCTAGGCAAGATATGATACCAATTATATCCAAGATTTAGGTAATAGATTTTTCGAAATGATACCAATTTAAATGTAGTCATGATTCACAATATGTAAGTGATGCTTAAATCATGACATACGAATATGATTTCATATGGAGAATATTCATTCTTTAAACAATAAGATCATATAGCAAATTTATATATCTTAAGCACATGCTTATGATCCAATTAAATTCTAACAATCAAGATCATGAATCAACATTGTATAATTAAGATGCACTTTCATGATCAAGAATTTCATAAATTTATCAAGGGTATACCTCTTTGCAATGTGTCACCCATATGTATCTTTTAATTCATGATAATGCCAAATGCAAGTTAGATGACAATTTTAAAAGCAACTCAGACTTAGAGAATACCTCTTGAAGAATACTAATTAATTGATACCAATTGAAACTAATTAAATATACCGATTGATGATACCAATTAAAAGGAACAACACCATTTAGAATAAGACAATTGAGCATAATGGTGTGCAAGGACATTATTAAATATGATCAAAACAAAATACGTCCCTTTGTCGGTTTTTGTCCACCGTATGCTCGAATCGGTCATGATCACCGCGCCCGGCCTTAGATCCCTCGGACTATGGAGCTCTTCTCCATTTCCTTCATCCCACCATCGAAGGTGACCCCTTTTCCAATTCCTTGAACATCAATAGACAAGCACACGATTTCCGGGAACAAATATCTTCTAATTTGACCCAAGTTAGTTTGATAATGTCTAGGTACAACATGCACGATATAAAATGATAAGCATGATAATACTATTTGCATGATAGATACCAATTGAAGATATCATTATACCAATTGACAATAAGAATGTTTGAAACTCATTCAAATTTAATCTTGACATCCACTTGTAAGAGAGACAATGGGTAAAACACATTCAAGATTCCAATTTAGAACTCTCAAAATCTCAAAAGATGCAAATAGCAGCACAAAATCGATTATAGCTTTTAAACCATTGCTCAAATGCAAAAATCATCAACGCGGAAAAGATCCATCTCAAAATTCTCTTCGAGGGCTGTGAAGACCAAAAATTCATTTGAGCAAAGGAAAACCTCGAAAACTTAAAAATAGTGAATGCTGAACTGATGGTTTCGGGAAAAGAAATCTCGCTTTGAAATGGTCCTGAGGATGAAAACAACAGCAAATGAGCTCCCAAATAATTTTAGATGAATTATGGAGCTATAAATTGAGTTACCTTAGTTTTCATCACAAGGAAATACTCAAATCATCTTAGAGGAAGGCAAGATTTCAAAAATGCAATGTGCTGAAAGATTCAGTTTTGACATTCCATTAAAGCTTTTTGACAGGGCTGAAAGAAGGTTCAAACAAAGTTCATAAATTCTGAAAAAATTACACAATGAAGTTCAACTATAGAGGATCAATTCTTACAAAGGTGGTCCCCTCAAATTATGCTCTTATTTGGATATACAAAAATCACAAATCAGCTCAAAACTAAGCAAAAGTCTGAATTTTCAGCCTTTTGATCAAAGTGAGAAAATGCCATAACTTTTTCAAATGAAGTTGAAATAATTTGAAATTGTGCAGAAATATACTTTGGACTTATAATAAACTTTTCCAAAAAGAATTTTCCAAAAAGGAGTCTCCAATCAAAAGATATGCTAAATTTTGCTTTGTAGGTATGATTTTCAATCAAAGAGAAGAAAAGTCAAAACTTTTTCAAATTAAGTCCAAGTGATTTGAAACTTTCCAGAAATGAACTTTGAACTATTTAGAAAGTTTCGCAAAAAGAATTTCCTCAAAAGGAATTTTCTTTCAAAAGATATGGCAGATTAACGCTTTGAAGGTAAAAAGAAGTTCAATTTGCGTCGAATACTCAAAACGCAATCCGATTTGAAATTTATGGAGATTTGAACTTTCATGACTTTGTATGAGTTAGAAATACTATTTAAAGCCAAGAAACATGAAGAAATCCAATTCAAATAGCAAAACCCACAATATGCAAGAATGGGTCATTTTGGGTCAAATGAAGAATTTTGGCCAAATTCAAATAGCTATAACTTTTGCACGGTTGGTCGTTTGGAAAAACTTTGAACTAAAGAAATGCTCAAAATGACCAACCCTACGAGTTTTGTATTGACCACTTTTTCAAAAACTCAATAGATTTTAACTTATGAAAATATTTCATTTAATCCAAAATCAAGATCCTATAAGATCCATTTGTGGCCAAATTTGCTATTTTGTTTCTAAAATAGAAATTTTTACTCCGAAAGCATTGTGAAACATTTGAAATACATATTTGAGAACTTTTATAAAGATTTTTACAAATATTGGCCTTTTAAACAATATTTTTAACTTTTGACCAAAGAGGCTCATATGAAGTATATGCATGTATATGGTTTTCAACATTATTCGAACAAGTATCAAATGAAGTCAAATAGCCATGATATTGTGCAAAAATGATCCATGGTCATCCAAGAGACTTCTCCAAAAAGAATTTCTCAAATATCACCCTCCAATCAAAAACTAGGCCATTAGGAGCATTGGAGGTTTAGTTTTGACACTAAGTCAAAAGAAGTCAACATTCTTGCAAACAAGTTCAACTAAATTTAGAAATTTCCAGAACTGAACTTAGGATGCAAGAGAAGGTTTTCCAACAGAAATTTTCAATAAATCAATTTCATTTTGAGAGATATGGTGAAAAATGTATTTGAATCACATAAAGGATTAAGATTTTCACCAAATCCTCAAAATGGAATCAAATGAGTTTTGAATGGAAATGTGCACTTCTATGGCTTAATATGAGTTAGAGAGATTTTTATAAGCCAATTTACATAATCAAATCTATTCAAATCGTAAAATCCAACTTAATGCGAGAGTATGCCAAATAATATCAAAAGAGAGATTTTGGTGAACTTCAAAAGGCATTTTGCAATAAACCTTCGTAAGATTCATGAAACCAATATGAAATGCTCTAAATGATCAAGATAAACATCAAACACACCATTTAGAGCAATTTCAAAGTAAAGAAGGCATTCAAATTCTTAAAGAGATGAATTTGGCAATAAAACCTTTAAGTTTCAAGAAATTCTCTAGTTTTGCCAAAGTGAGCTTAAGTGGGTATTTAATATTTCCATAAGCTTATATGAGTTGCAAATACCCTTGTGAGTCAACTCATAACATGAAACTTGACTCATTTGGCAAAACTCACTTAAGTGCTAGAAATGGACCCTTTTGGTCAATTCAAGTTTCTTAGCGAGTTTCAAAACCTCATAGTTTCAAATACATTGGTCATTTGAAAATCGTTTGAATACGAAAAATATTTGTAATGACCAACTCTATGTTTTTGGTATTGAAACTTTTCTTAAATTCGGTTTAGAATTAATTCTATAAAAATTATAAGTTTAAATCCAAAACAAGATACTACTATCTAGATTTTGGGCTAAAAACTTATTTTCTTTTGAAAATAGATTTTGTAAAGCCAAAACCTTTGAAAAATATTTCAAAAGCATTTGTATACATTTTGCAACTAGTTTTTCATAAGAATACTAATAGTATGCAAAATTTTGAGTTTTGGCTAAATGGCTTGATTTTGAAAATATATATTAGCACTTATATAAATATGGGCACATGTAGGGATGTAATATACATGGATATGAATTAACACTCCCCCTTAATGTGCTACTATCCCAAACTTGCTCAAGATTGCAATCAAAACAACTAATAAACATGAGCAAGCATATAACAAGCAATCTAAATTGATTTTCATGAATAATGCAATATAACCTACACAAGGCTATAAGCTATAAGAATCAATTTAAATACTTGTTACCCGAGATGGCATTGGCTCAAGATTGAAGAGATCATCCTCATGCTTGGCTCTATTTTGCAAATGATTAAGTCCTCTTCCCTTTTGAAGAAGCCAAACGTCCAATCCATCTCATATTACCTAAAAATCTTTTAGGCGGTTTTTGGTACCCAATCCTTGTTGGGTCCAACAATGTTAGTCACAATAGATTTAGGAACCCAAATAGCCCTAATTTCGATATTATTGAATTGACTAACACAATTAGAAATAGATTTGCAATAATTATTCCTCCTAGGCAAATAATTGGCACTTTTATGAAAAGGCTTAGGAGGACAATGATACTTTGCAAAATTATTTCTAGTTTGATCTCTTCTAAGCATATGATAATTGAAATTATGCATTGGCTTAGAGGATCTAGCATATCTAGCAAATGTTTTGCTATTGTTATTTTTCCTAAGCACATGATCAACATGATTTTTCATAGTCTTAGGAAATCTAGCATTATGAGCAAGCACATTTCTAGATTTATCTCTCCTAAGCAAATGATTGTCACTATTATGCATAGACTTAGAAGAATCGACAAATTTGGCAAACACATTACCATTTTTATCCTTCCTAAGCAAATAATCATTGAAATGATGAGTAGGCTTAGGGATTATACCTTTGGGACAATCCTTACCGATATGCCCCTTTTCCCGACAATTGTAGCAAGTAGGCTTTGAACGTCTCTTCTTCTTGACTTGCTCTTTGCGGTTTGCCTCGTGTTGGTGGTTGTGGTTTGATTTCCACTTTATTAGGGCACACGAAGGCGTAAGTGGCCCTTCTTGTTGCATCCGAAGCACACAATCGTCTTCATTCTTGCATTGTCATTTTCTAATCTAATGACTTGCGCCTTGAGCTCTTTATTTTCCTCTACAAGGTAATTCTAAATATTAAATTGATCAGAACTGAGAATGGGATTACTTTGAGTCAGTCCCATTATGCAGAAAAATTATTGAGCCGCTTCGGCTTTGAGAATACAAAATAGCCCCAACTCCTTATGATGCAAGTGTAAAACTTAAAAATAATGAGTTAGGAAAGATCAATTGAGATATTCACAAATAATTGGGTCCCTTATGTATTTAGTTTGGTGCAACGAGACACGACATCTCATTTCTTTGTGAGCAAATTAAGCGGTTTACATCGAATCAGGAGATGATCATTGGGAGGCTCTTGAGAGAGTGTTGCGCTATTTGAGAGGTACTACCTCTTATGGAATTCACTATCTTTGGATACCCTCCAGGTATTAGAAGGGTATAGTGATTCAAATTGGATCTCGATGCGAGATGAGATCAAAGCTACAAGTGGCTATGTGTTTACATTAGCGGGTCTTTGCAATTTCATGGAGGTCATGTAAGCAGACCATATTGCGCTCAACCATGGAAGCTGAGCTTGTAGCACTAGACACGACCAACGTTGAATTTGAATGGCTAAGAGAGCTTCGTTGGACTTGCCATTGGTTGAGAAACCAATCCCGCGATCCTAATGTCTTGCGATAACCAAACAGTGTTGATCAAGGTTATGAGTACTAAGGATAATATGAAGTCCTCCGGACATGTGAAGCGTGAGGATTAAATCATCGAGAAAATTGAGATGCTCGGAGTGATAGTATCAATTATATCATGCGAGAAAAATTTGGCGAGATCCTTTTACAAAGGGTTAACAAGAAATGCGATTTCTTTTGCGTCGAAGGACATGGGAATGAGGCCCATTTGAGTTACTTCACAATTGTAACCCATCCTTTTGATCGGAGATCCCGTGAATTAGGTAATGGGGAAAACAATTTGTGGTTGTAACAAGAGAGTACACTAAATCTACCCATGTTCTAAGTACTCTCAACTGTATGGAAGGCTGGTTAAAAACCTTAATGTATTCTAGTGTCCTAATGAGAGGAAAAGGTATCGACCTACAGGATACCTAAAATGAATACACCTACTTGAGCCTAGCTGAGGTCATGAGTTCACGAGAAAGGGCATTCTCTAGAAAGCTCATGAGAAGATTAGGGAGCATGACCATTTAACGCTCCGTTGAGATGAAGTTCTTTGGTAGCCTAGTATCGATTAAGATTTCGGTGAAATCTAACCACACAAAGTCGTGAATTCAAGGATTAGTCCATTTATTAGTCGTGGGAGGATGGATCTCATTATTCTAGGTGAAAGTTCAACCCGTATGGGACTTACACCAAACTCGATATATTAAACGAAGATTCAACACGGTGATCAAACTTTTGAGTTTTTGTGCCTTCGGCATTGGTGGGGGATTGTTAGAAATGAGGCCCATTGGCCCATTTATCTCTAATGCCAAAGCTACAAAAATTAATACCATATTGCTAGTTAAGAGAGGAGAAAGCCAATTTAAAGGGTGAGCTCCCACAATGCCTTGTAATGAGGCATATGGAGGGTGAGGAGCACGGCTAAAGTCCTGCCGCTGCTGCATATTTGTTGTAATTACCGCGTATTTCGCGTGTTTTTCCGCGTGACTTGTGACTTGCGGCGTCGGCGTGTCGCCGTCGTAGATTAAATTCACGCACGTATTAAACCCTTTTAATTTTCGGTTTCTCTCCATTATGGCGTCGATTTCAATTGCCATTATGACGTCGGTTTCAATTGAAGCGATGCGTTTGATGACAGCGATTACTAGCATATAATGGTGTTGTAACGGTCAATTTATTGACCGTTCTTGATCTTGAACTATAAATGCAGAGCGTCGAGACGGATGTGACTTTTTGTCTCTTGCGCTCGCGTACATCCTAAGTGATCGTATTTGCGTCTTCGTCGTTGCTTGTTCTTCACCGACCTTCCTTTCGGCGTGCACCGCGAGGCAAGGAGGCGGGATCTCCGAACCATTCTTTCTGCGAAACACGCTGCGAGGCGGCAATAAGGTTTCAGGCGGCGCATTGCGCGACCGCTCGAGTTCTTCCTCCTCAACGTCGACTACTTCCACTCTGAGCGACCGCTCGAGCTCTTCTTCACCTTACGGGCGTTGGGACGCGATCCACGGCGTCGACTACTTCCTCTGACGGTTACTCTTGCTTTCTTTTTCATCATCAAGCCCATAGTAAGGATTCTCCTATTTTTCTCTGTGGATCTACTTTTTGAATCATGTCTTGTCTTTTGTCTAGCTTTGTTATGCTTGATTATTTTGGAATTATATCTTATATTCAAATCTGAAATTAAAATAATACCTACATATCCATCATTCCGAAACCTTATTGGTATTATTTGTGTGTTTGTGATTCAGCAATGGTGGTGCAAGTGATGCCATGAAACACGAGAGGTTCGATGGTCGAGAACTTTCGTGAGGGTGGCGACTAGAGCCAAGTTTTGGCTCATGTCTCTGGGTATGTGGTGGGTGATTTTCCTCAATACCGCTTACGGATGAGGAGAATGCAGATGAGAATCACGAATAACACCGCATTGGGCTGCATTCGACCATCTTGGCGGATCGGTTATATGATGTGTATATGAGTTACACATCCGCCTTCGAGTTGTGGTTGGCTCTTGAACAAAAATATGCGGTAAGTCGAGGTCATTCATTTGGTTGTATACGTGCGAGCAACTTTTCGATTTTACCATGGATGAGTCCAAATCGATTGTTGCTCAAGCGCATGACTTTCAGCTACTAGTGGGCGAGATTGCACATTTGGGATGTGCTTTACCTGCAAAATTTGTGGCTGCGGGCATTGTGGCTAAACTTCCCCCATCTTGGAGGAATTTTGCCACTGGCCTAAAACACAAGAGGGAAGAGATTTCTATTGAAGATCTCATTCTTTGCCCTCGATGTGGAAGAAAAAGCGAGCCAAAGATGCACCAAAACTTCTTCTCGGGAACCAAACAATGCAAATGTGATTGAGAAGAAGGATGGCAACAACTACAAAGGCTTGAAACCAAACAAAATACTAGCTTCAAGAAGAAGAAATTTGAGAAGAAAGATATGAAGAACATTACTTTTTGTGTGCGGAAAAGATGGTCACATGGCTAAAGACATCGTTTCGCAAGAACAACCAAATGAGCAAGGCAAGAAAATTGCCAACGTGACCATAAGTGAGGAACTACTTCAGAGGGTATGGTAATTCTCCTGTTGTTTTTTCAAGCATGTCAATCCACCGATTGGTGGGTTGATACAGTGCAAATGTTCACGTATGTTCGACATATCTTTATTTTCTTCTTACCAGGCAGCAGGGCTTCCTCCGTCCTAATGGGGAGCGATTCGCATGCTTTTGTGCGTGGTGTTGTACGGTAGAACTGAAGCTCACCAGGAAAGACCGTCCGCTTGAGAAGCGTCAGCATGTGCCAACAATAAATAAGAACCTTGTTAGTGGTTCCCTATTATGTCGAGACGGTTATAAGCTAGTATTTGAGTCTAATAAAGTTGTAATGTCCAAGTTTGGAAACTTTATTGGAAAAGGTTATGAGAGCGGAGGCTGTTCGCTTAAGTGTACTAGAGTCTTGTTTAAATTTAAATGTTGCTACTCAAGTTAATAATTGTGAATCCAATGTTTGGCATTCTCGTTTATGTCATATTGGTTATGATACCATTGCTCGAATGTCCAGATTTGAAATAATTCCAAAATGTGATATTGTCAAAGGATCAAAGTGCCAATCTTGCGTGCAAGCAAAACAACCTCGGAAACCCTTTAAGGGGTTAGAGGAAGAAAGGAATTTGGCACCATTAGATCTTGTCCATTCTGATTTGTGTGAGATGAATGGATTGTTGACAAAAGGAGGCAAAAGATATTTTCTAACTTTTATAGACGATGCAACACGTTATTGCTATGTGTATTTGCTAAAAACAAAGGATGAAGCTTTAAACTACTTCAAAATTTATAAGGTCGAGGTTGAGAATCAACTAGAAAAGAAAATTAAAAGGTTAAGGTCGATCGTGGAGAGTATATCTCTCAAGAATTCTCCCAATATTGTCTTTGAGCATGGTATAATCCATGAAGTGACACCACCATACTCACCTCAATCTAATGGGGTGGCTGAGAGGAAAAACCGAACACTAACAGACTTGGTGAATGCCATGTTGGAGAGTGCCGGTATGCCTAAGTCATGGTGGGGGGAAGCTATCTTAACTACAAATTTTGTCCTCAACAGAGTAATTACTAAAAGAAGTGAGATTACTCCGTATGAGGGATGGAAGGGAAGAAAACCAAATATCAACTTTCTGCGAACATGGGGGTGTTTGGCAAAAGTCAATATACCACTGCAGAAAAAGAGAAAGCTTGGACCTAAAACAGTTGATTGCATTTTTCTAGGATATGCACATAACAGTACGGCCTATAGATTTTTAGTAGTAAAATCAGATTCCCCTGAGATTATTGCTAACACAATAATGGAATCTAGAGATGCTTCTTTCTTTGAGAATATTTATCCTATGAGAGCAGAAGGATTTAATGAAAATTCTAAAACTACTTCTGATCCTCCATCTACTCGAATTACCAAATATTGTTGAACCGACTTGTGATATTCGAGGAGGATAACAATATTGTCACAAATGAGGCTCCTCGCGAGAGCAAAAGACAAAGGGTTGAAAACCTTTGGTGATGACTTTATTGTATACCTTGTGGATGATGTGCCAAAAACTCTTTGAGAGGCTTATGCATCACGATGCACGAGTATTGGAAAGAAATTTGTTAAATAACGAGATGGATTCCATCATGGCTAATGGAACATGGGAGATCGCTGAACTTCCTATTGGGTGTAAACCAGTTGGATGTAAGTGGATCTTTAAAAAGAAAATAAGGCACTGATGGTGCTTGTTGATAAGTATAAGGCAAGACTTGTAGCCAAGGGTTATACCGAAAGAAGGAGAAGATTATTTTGATACTTATTCTCCTGTTGCGGATTAACCACCATTAGAGTGCTCATTGCATTAGCAGCTTCCTATGGTCTACCGTCCATCAAATGGATGTAAAGACACTTTCCTTAATGGAGAGTTGGAGGAAGAAATCTATATGGAGCAACGAGATGGTTATGCGATTCTTGGGCGGAAAATAAAGTGTGCAAATTATTAAAATCCTTGTATGGCTTAAAGCAAGCACCTAAACAATGGCACGAAAAGTTTGATAAAACTTTGACTTCACTAGTTTCTTTGTGAATGAGGCGGATAAATGTGTTTATTATCGCTATGGTGGGGGTCAAGGAGTAATCTTGTGTTTGTATGTTGATGACATACTTATATTTGGGACCAACACTGCTATCATTGGCGAGTCAAGTCTTTCTTATCTAGTTGTTTTGATATGAAAGACATGGGTGAAGCAGATGTAATTCTAAATATTAAATTGATCGGAAGCGAGAATGGGATTACTTTGAGTCGGTCCCATTATGCGAGAAAAATTATTGAGCCGCTTCGCTTTGAGAAGCTACAAAATAGCCCCAACTCCTTATGATGCAAGTGTAAAACTTACTTAAAAATAATGAGTTAGGGAAAGATCAATTGAGATATTCACAAATAATTGGGTCCCTTATGTATTTAGTTGGTGCAACGAGACACGACATCTCATTTCTTTGTGAGCAAATTAAGCGGTTTACATCGAATCGAGGAGATGATCATTGGGAGGCTCTTGAGAGAGTGTTGCGCTATTTGAGAGGTACTACCTCTTATGGAATTCACTATACTGGATACCCTCCGGTATTAGAAGGGTATAGTGATTCAAATTGGATCTCTGATGCAGATGAGATCAAAGCTACAAGTGGCTATGTGTTTACATTAGCGGGTGCTGCAATTTCATGGAGGTCATGTAAACAGACCATATTGACGCGCTCAACCATGGAAGCTGAGCTTGTAGCACTAGACACGACCCATTGTTGAATTTGAATGGCTAAGAAAGCTTGTTGGACTTGCCATTGGTTGAGAAACCAATCCCGGCGATCCTAATGTACTGCGATAACCAAACAGTGTTGATCAAGGTTATGAGTACTAAGGATAATATGAAGTCCTCCAGACATGTGAAGCGTAGGATTAAATCTGTCAGAAAATTGAGATGCTCCGGAGTGATAGCTGTCAATTATATACGCACTGAGAAAAATTTGGCAGATCCTTTTACAAAGGGGTTAACAAGAAATGCGATTTCTTTTGCGTCGAAGGACATGGGAATGAGGCCCATTTGAGTTACTTCACAATTGTAACCCATCCTTTTGATCGGAGATCCCGTGAATTAGGTAATGGGGAAAACAATTTGTGGTTGTAACAAGAGAGTACACTAAATCTACCCATGTTCTAAGTACTCTCAACTGTATGGAAGAATTTGGTTAAAAACCTTAATGTATTCTAGTGTCCTAATGAGAGGAAAAGGTATCACCTACAGGATACCTAAAATGAATACACCTACTTGAGCCTAAGCGTGAGGTCGCGAGTTCACGAGAAAGGGCATTCTCTAGAAAGCTCATGAGAAGATTAGGGAGCATGACCATTTAACGCTCCGTTGAGATGAAGTTCTTTGGCACCTAGTATCAGTTAAGATTTCGGGTGAAATCTAACCACACAAAGCTGTGAATTCAAGGATTAGTCCATTTATTAGCTGTGGGAGGATGGATCTCATTATTCTAGGTGAAAGTTCAACCCGTATGGGACTTACACCGAAACTCGATATATTAAACGAAGATTCAACACGGTGATCAAACTTTTGAGTTTTTATGCCTTGGCATTGGTGGGGATTGTTAGAAATGAGGCCCATTGGCCCATTTATCTCTAATGCCAAAGCTACAAAAATTAATACCATATTGCTAGTTAAGAGAGGAGAAAGCCAATTTAAAAGGGTGAGCTCCCACAATGCCTTGTAATGAGGCATATGGAGGGTGAGAACGCGGCTAAAGTCACTGCCTTGCAGCAGCATGTGTATTTCATGAATTACGCGTATTTCCGCGTGTTTTTCCCGCGTGACTTGTGACTTGCGACGTCGCGTGTCGCCGTGCCGTAGATTAAATTCCTGGCACGTATTAAACCCTTTTAATTTTCGGTTTCTCTCCATTATGGCGTCAGTTTCAATTGCCATTATGGCGTCAGTTTCAATTGAAACGGTCTGTTTGATGACAGCAGTTACTAGCATATAATGGTGTTGTAACGGTCAATTTATTGACCGTTACTGGTGCGAGACTATAAAATCTGGAGACGTCCAGACAGATGTGACTTTTTGTCTCTTGCGCTCGCGTACATCCTAAGTGATCTGTGTTGCGTCTTCGTGCTGCTTGTTCTTCACCGACCTTCCTTTCGGCGTGCACCGCGAGGCAAGGAGAGCGGGATCTCGAACCATTCTGCTGCGAAAACACGCGCGGGCGGCAATAAGGTTTACAGGCGGCGCATTCTTGCGACGCTTCGAGTTCTTCCTCCTCCGCGTCGACTACTTCCCTCTGACGACCGCTCGAGCTCTTCTTCTGCTTCGGACGTTGGACGCGATCCACGACGTCGACTACTTCCTCTACGGCCGGTTGCTACTGCGCTGCTTTCTTTTTCGTCATCAAGCCCATAGTAAGGATTCTCCTATTTTTTCTCTGTGGATCTACTTTTCAGAATCATGTGCTGTCTTTTGTCTAGCCTGTTATGCTTAATTATTTTAGAATTATGTCTTATATTCAAATCTGAAATTAAAATAATACCTACATATCCATCAGAATTTTCTACAAGGCTGACGGCACAGTGACGCAACTAACGGAACAATTTGCTACTGCAACTGTGGATCCAAGACTTGGTCTTACCGTCAATTGGATGGAAATATGGCGCTTGGATGAAGTAGATAAAGAAGTTCTGTTAAACTTCCACAGAGTTGCTGTGTAGTAAAAAACTGGACTCAACTCTAGTCTCTTGCATTTACTGTTTTTTCTTTTTGCTTCTTTAATTTTTTATTCTGTATTTTAACTTCATAGGGTGATTTTAACCTTTTTATATAAATGTATATTAAAATATACTAAAAATACAATATTACAAAAATATTTCTAAAAAAATCTAATGATATTTGTAGGATCGAGGCGCACCAAGAGGGGGTGAATTGGTGCAAACTAACCTCTAAAACTATTTTTTTGTGTTTTTATTAATTCTGAAAATTAATAGAATGCTAATTAAACTAGAATAATCAATCTAGAAAAATTAATCTAAGAAACGGAAGACAACCATGTTAAAATAAGTGCATGCATGTGAATGTGATTGATTCATAAACAGAAAAGTTGTAAACTACCCGAACAGATCTCTCTTCAACTCTTCTCTCTCTTGCTTTCTTTGCGTCTCTTGCTTCGTACTTCTGGAGCTTCTGCCCTTGACCGAGACGTGCGTCGCCACCACGGTCTTCACCCGGCCACTGCTCCTCTCTATTTTCTGCGCGCCGGCGGAGCCCCCGCGCTCCTCCTTTTTTCTTTCTTCGTGCGGCTCGCCCTCTGTTCTCTCCGCATGCTCTCCTTTTATTCTCGCGTGCGTACTCATCAACTCGGACGCGGACACAGCTCGGCCCAAGGAAAAACGTCCGACGCGGACACGACACCGTCCGCCCGGACCAAAAAAACAGAGACTGATTCGATTACGTCTACAGTTCTTCGTGGTTACTGTAGCATCACAAAATCCCGACGTCTTGTGCTGCGCCCTCTGCCGCGATCTCGCGTGCCACCGCACCTCTGCGATCTCACGTGCTACGCACCTTTGTCGTCCGTCTGCGCATAGACCTCTCGCATTCCAACTCGCGCACTGCGTCATTAGCGTCTTCGCGCCTCCACCTGCGACCTCGCGTGCCACTGCACCTCTGCGACCTCGCGTCTTGCGCTGCACCTTTGCGATCTTGGCGTGTGCTTCTCTCGGACTCGCGCCACTGCGCAATTCTCCCGACTGCGGTGTCGTCCGTGCGTGTTACGCTGCTTTAACAGCGTGCATCTCGCGTCCTGCGTTGCACTTCTGTTACTGTATTTGAATCTCTGTCACAAATAAAACAAAACTTCGCGATACCTTGTTTCATAACAAATATTGTTGTCATATAAATCATCACACATATATTAAATTGTTGTCAAATTAATCATCACAATATAAATTTTGCAAATAGAACTAACAATATGATTTTTATATAGCCTAGATAGTTTCAAACATATTAACAATAAATCTTTACAAATTTTGACTAAAAAAAGAACGAAACGAGCACGGGAGTACGGAACTGCACGCTGATTTTTATATAGCCTAGATAGTTTCAACTCTCCGTTGCTTGTTGCCTTTTTCTACGCTGCTCCCTCCGCTCCTCCGCCTTCCTCTTACATAGCATTTGGTTCGGTGGAGGATGAGGATACATATGATATAATTATCTGTGAATTTAAAGTAAATTAATTGTTTGGATGAGTGGAGGGATGGGATATAATTATTCAGCTTTTTGAAATATTTTTTTAAAATGTTAGATAGAGCCATCTAGAAGAGAAAAAAAAGGCCGAATGGGCTCATCCAGTTTGTTACATGAAGAGGTATACTCGATTAAATTTAAATTTCGCCAAAACGTACTTGGTTAAATTCAAATTTTGTCTAAAAATTCAAATTTTGTTCAAAAACTCAAATTTTGTTAGAAAATTCAAATTTAGGTCAAATTTTTTCCAAAAAATTAAATTTTAATCAAAATTTATCCAAAAATTCAAAGTTGGTAAATTTTTTTGTCTAAAAACTTCAAACAAAAATTCAAAACCTTGATTAAAGCTAACCCATCTGTCGGGACCCGAATGTGCAAATCCGGACCCTCTGTGTATTCAGCACTAGTCCAGGATCGCGCTAGTGCACACAGTCTCAACATTGGTACATATCACAGTCATAAACGACGAAACAATAAGTACTTTAATTAAATACTCAAACTAGTTGATTGACCTTATGGTCAATTTACAAGAATCGCCTCGCGAAGCGAAGACTTATTAAAATATTCAAAAGCGTGAAATAAAAGTAAACTCGTGGCGCCAACCAATTTGCCACGAACAGGCCAGTGGGCTCGCTCCTAGTTAAATCGGCTCCTCTTGATACTCCTCCTCTGAGCGGGGTTGCTTCTTCTTCAAGCTGAAGTTGTGTTGTTGTGGGGTGAGTACTTTGAGCACTCAGCAAGTCATGCACAGAATGCAACACTAATATTCTACATGCATGGCTTAGTACAAAGGATAGGCTATGGTTCATGTGCAGTACAGCATTTCAAATAAACAGTAATAGATTGCAAAGCAGTAAAACAATAGTAGGAATAATAGCTTTCACAAACATTTCAATCGTAAATCATTTTTCATCCTAAGTCAAGTTTATCATCATCAACCCAAGTATCTTCCATAAACAAGTCATTTTCATGAAAATCTAACCCTTGACCGTAATCATAGAAGCGATGCTCAATCAGTGAAACACGGCTATTCGAATAGGTTGTACACTCTGCGGAGGTTATACACTTTACCCACAAGATCTGATCAAATACCACCAAGGCAAATAACGTAGTGAAGCCTTTCCAAAGTTCCATCTAAACTTCGATCTTGCCCGCTAAGGTTTCAACCTTTGGAGGAATTGGTTACCACACGGGGCCCCCTCTTGCGCCTTGTGAGTTCTCATTCCGCTTCTCAAGACCTCACACCACCAGCAGTACCAAAGAATAGATTTCCCGGTTTACTCAGCTAAGCCCGTCCCATTCACGGAGCTTGTGGTACATATGAGAGACTTCAGTTCAAATACTGCAAGGTTAAGTCCTTAGTTGGCCAGAGGCAAGACTAACCAAGTGTAACTCAAATATCCAAAACCAATAAAAACCAAATCGACCGCCTTGATTGCCACTCTTGGCCCACGAAACAATCTTGCCATTTGCCCAGTCTAAATCATTTTCCCACCGGTTCTTTACCGTTGCACCGCGTGCCATCATCAACTCAATAACACATGTCTCATTCACAAAACATGTTCCATATCTCATTAAGTCAATATTTACTTTGGTATTTCCAAAATCATGAATTGTCCGCATGGCGGGGCTAAGCATACTACTTGGTCTACTCAACCCATGTTGGCAATTAATTAATGTCCAACTATTAATCCACAACCTAGGGTGACAAATGATTCATGGCCTACAATTATTTACGACAAGGTGGCATCTGACATCTAGGCATTTAACTAATCCCAAAAACTTATTCAAAGTCATTTCTATCAAATTAGTATGCAATAGTTTAAATCAAAGTAATTTGCTCTAATAGGTTCAACATGATCAAACACAACTTGCCTTCAAAAAATCTTTTTTACGGCTCTGAGCTTGCTCTCTGGTCGAGAACCTCTCCCTCGAAAACCGGGCACTTCAACGTCTCTGGCATAGCATAAACACAAACAATAAAATAAATAAACAGTAGGCAAAAAGTGCTCAAAAATTCAAATAAAATTCATAAACAGAAAGATCACAATTTTACAAATTTATAGAAATTGGAATCACCCAAATCGGAGTTAAAAGCATAAAAGTTATAAGCGTTTGAAGTTTTAAATTATATTTTAAATCAATAAACCGAATTAAATAAATATTTTCTTTTTAGGAAATTAATTATTCGTCATCTATGACCGTGTCACCACCAGAGCGACACGTGGCCTTGCGACCTCATACTGGCCTGGCCCGTGGTGGCGTCGGCATGGCGTCATCATGGCGTCGACATGGCGCGGATCAACTCAGCAGCAGTGGGTCCCACCGTGGCGTCGTGATGACGTCACGCTCACGATCGCGTCTTGGTGGCGAGTGGGCCCGTCTTTGTCGATGACTTCGAGCGAACCGTGCGCAGTCTTGGTGACGGTGGGTCGCCTTGCCGGCGACACGGTGAGCGATGAGCGTCGCGGTGAGGCCCAGCGGTGGGTCCGTGTTGTCGGCGTCCGTGCCACGATGAGCGGCGACATAACGCGGCGGTGGCCCTGGTTGCATCTAACGGTGGAGATTAGAAGATGGGCTTTCTTGTTTTCAAGCGGCGTGGCGAATCGAGTCGTTGATGCTCGTCGGACGGTTGTGGGAACTTCGGCTTGGCGGCGATGGCGTGTGGCGAGTCTCCGGGCGGAGAAAGCGGCGTGGCGGCGGCGTTCCGTGCTTCTCGGCCTGAAAAGTAGCCCTCGTGGCGGCAGCGAGTGAGTCCGATGGTAGCACGGGGCGGCGGAGGATCACCGGCGGCAAGCAACGGCAAAGAACTTCGTAGCGTGGCCGGGAACCGGCGAGCTCTTGCGGCGGCGAGCGACTCTGGCGGCGTCACGGTGTCTGTTGGAGTCGGTGCGAGGTGAGGATCCGCGATGCGGTAATGGCGCGTTAAATAGTGCCCTCGGCTTCCGTGAAAGCGGAGGCAAAGGCCCGCCTGCAGCGGCAGCGTAGTCCGTGGCGACTTCGAATGGTCGGCGTGGTATATGACCGTCGGATCGAATCGAGCAATTTGGCGCTAGGGTTTTCGGAGCAGACGCCTGATCTCGACCCGATCTTTGTTCACCGAGTTTTAATTCTTTTTCGATTAAAAATAATTCCGAAATTCAATTAATTCATTTGAGGCTTTAAAAATATCGAAAAAATTACGAAAAAATTCCCATAAATATTTTAGGACATTTGTGACTCAAATAAAATATTTCCAGCAAAATTTTATTTTAACTTTTCTATTATTTAATTAATTTGTTAAATGGCTTAATTCAAAATAAATTCAAATAAATCCAAATAAATCCAAATAAATTCGAGAAATTCCCAAAATTCAAAATACCATTAAAATACAAGAAAAGCAAAAATTGAGATGTTACAAACTGTAGCACCCCAATTTTTTTTTAATTAATTTTGATAAATTTTGAAAATGTCTGGGCAATTATTGTTAATTGACTGAATTTGCCGCCGCCTAAATTTGAATTCATTAACAAGGTCAGCGTTTAAATTAAAATGAATAGTGCCTCTGTGATTGAGAGTTCCTATCGCCAAAGCGACCGCCCCGACGATCGCACATGCACGATTTGAATTAAAAGTCGCCCGTCGACCCGCTTGTTATCACTGTGGGACCCGCATCGGTGCGTTCCATTACAGCATCGTCGGCGTCAGATCAACCGCGTAAACGGCCGCGATCGGTGGCGTCGGCAAACCCGTGTAAGCTCTTGTGGGTGGTGACCGTGTCATAGATGGCATAATGGTGATTTCGAAAAAGAAAATATTTATTTAATTCGTTTATTGACTTAAACGATTGACACTTCGCAAATGGTTGATTTACATGAACTTGACTTAGAACCTGATGATTAAGCTCTTTGAGATGAGAAATCGAGAATAGTATGCTGTAAATGAATCTTTGTGGGATGGACATGTTGATGTGTGCAGGTTCGAACTGAGGATAAGGTCAGTCAGCTAGACCCCAGTACTGTATTCGAATTGTGATATACTTCATTGCTGAAATCATTTGAACAAAAATAATATGCGAGAAATCTGGTTATCGAGAGAAACCTTGGGTAGGGGCGGCCCTTAGTTAGAATGGTGTAGTGAGGACAAAACTATTTTCTAAAAGTTAAAATATGCCAAGATGATAATACAATCTCGACTTACCCTTCTTTCTTTTCAAACCCCTTGCTGAATTTATCACGTTTAGCTTTGTTTTAAACTATCTCGAGTTTCACGTGGTGACCTTTGTGAATGAGGATGATCCACTCTTTTGGTGGCGCCTTTGGAGAATGCGCGCGGAGCTTTGGCGTATGATCACATTCTTGGGGAGGTTATGACGAGTAGATCTCGAGGACTCTTGTAGATCGGGCGGGGCTGGATATTGCACGGATGTCACCATCACGGTTCACGCCGCGGAGATAGGGCGGTAAGTCGTCCCATCCGCATTCTTGCCGAGAGGCTGTCATTTGATCTTTGGGATCCGGGAGACATCGCGTCTGGCGATGAAGCGGTGCTCGTACCTACGGGGAGTTGGATGGCATTGTGTTCGTCACCACCCGAAGACACTCGCTGGCGAGAACCCATAGAGGAGAGGATGCCACGATCACCCACGGCAGATATGTCGCCGCTCAAGAGGATGCTATCGGCGAGGCGGTTCAGGAGCTGCGGAGGTCTCGTGGCGAGTTCACGCGGTGAGGCTCATCTGTTGCAGAGACTTGTGAGTGCTTGGCCCATTCTATCGAGGAGGATTGGAAAGCTGGAAACTTAGTATGCGGACTGGCGGGCGATCTTTGGGCTTCGACCAGACCGGAGAACCCAGGCGGCGGAGCCGCAGCGAGCAGGCGGGCAGTGGAAGTGAAGCGAGGCTGTGGAGGTCAGCGGAGCAGTGGAGGTTGGCGGGTGCGAGGAGGCCCAACCGGTGAGATCGTTGGGATAGGTTTGTACCCGCACCGGCACACCCGCGGTGTATCCACCAGAGAAGTTCGGTGGGGATGGCTAGAGGTGGCGCTAGGATTAGCAGTTGAGACTCTGAGTTGAGTCGCGTCTTGGAATAAGAGTCACCTTTAGGCGTTTGACTCGGAATATTAGTTTGATTTGCTTCTTTCATGCTTGTGTGTGATGGGTATGTGTTGCATGGCCCATAGGCATTGTGAGCAACCATACCTCGGTATTAATAAAGTAATAAAGTAATAAAGTTGGATTGTGCTATCTCACCTTTGACCCGCATAAGTATTCTATTACTTGTCTATTCTTATTTTCCCTCTCGTCTCTAAACCATGGAACAATCAGCGAGATGGTGAACACTCGTGGAAACCGAGGAGGAAATGGGGCGGTTCACGCTCGGTAGAACGTGGAGATGAAGGGCGAGGACCCCCAGCCAACGCCCGGTTGACATCACGAGAACAGGAGCTTTCCTTCTGCGCGAACCCGATTAATGAATGCCATGATCGGCGGATCTGACGAGTCCTTGCCCATGCGCCGCCGCCGCCCAAGTTAACGAGTCAACCCGGTCACGAGAGCCACACTCGGTAGCCGAATTCATGAGAGACGACGACGCCTACATTTTCGGGAATGCCAATCCATTGGAAGCGGATGATTGGTGAGGGCGATAGAAAGTTGCACATTACTCGATGTGAAGGAAATGAGAGGTACTCTATGCCTCACACGGCTTGAAGGCTGCGGTGAATGGTGGGAAAACTCTTGCTGCGCCCATGAGCACCCACGGGACATCGGTGGGAGGAGTTCCGCAGTTGCTCGGCAATACCATGTGCGGGGCATAATGGAAAAAAAAGGAGGAGTTTAGGGCTTTGAAGCAAAGCGATCGGCCGGTGTCGAATATCTGAATAAGTTCACTTGCTGGTACGCCTTCCTTTTGAGGGCGTAACAGAGACAAGGCAGGCGGATCCGCTTTATGAAAGGGCGAATTAGGGTTGCAGGTGGGACTCATAACCCACCTTCAGGACTTTCGGGAATTTGGTGAACAAAGGCGCCGATATTGGAGGATAAGCGCAAGGTGAGTGGACAACCGGAGCCTTGAGGATGCACTGGCGAGGAACACGCCCGAGCGCGGCGTTTGAGGTTACCAAATCGGTTCTTGATTTCAGCCAAGGAATGTGATGGCAGCGCGCCACGATACCAAGACACAGGACAAAATTTCGAGACACCAACTTGATTGGGAAACGCGGTTCGAGAGCAGCGATCGGCGGTTAGGCGTTATTATAAGCGCAGCGAGCGGGGCACTTTGCCAATTATGTCCTAGAAGGAGGAGAGTGACACGAGTTCGCTTCAATCTTGGGACTACTCCAGCGAACTCTGCGCCGAGAGCAAATCGTGTAGTTACAATCTGGAGTACGCCATGCTGTGGTAAGCGAGTCAATCATGTCACCGCCGATCACGGTCGAGAATACATCGGACGTCATCTTTGGGTAAGTTACTTGTCAACTTCGATACACGCGGATTTTATTTGATTACGGAGCTTCGCATTCGTTCATATCTCGGATTTTTCTTTGTGAACCATGGGTTAAAATGGTGAACCTTAGGCATGTATTGCTAGTACAATCCGGGATCGAACTCCGATCGATGTAGGATGTTACAGGGTAAAGTTGCTTATAGATGGAGCGAGTTCTAGCAAACTTAGTGGTGTTAGATACCCGGACCCTAGATGTTATTTTGGGAATGGGTAATTTGTCTAAACACAAGGTTGTATTAGGCGTGGACGAAAGAGTCATATCGATCGAGAGTCCTTGTGGGAGGAAAATAGAGTTTGAGCCACTTGCCATTCGGGATGGGCGAGTTGATGGTCAGCAGTGTGAAGCCGTCGGCATAGAAGATGTACCGATTGTTGGAAAATACCGGATGTATTTCCGGAGGATTTACAGGAATGCCGCCAGACGAGGGACATAGAGTTTATGTCGAGTTAATCAGGGAACGGCCCGATAGCCAGAGACCTTATCGGATGTCAAGTGATGAGCTAGTGGAAATGAAGAAGCGATTGAGGTTAATGGATAAGGGATTTATCGAGACCAAGTTCGTCACCATAGAACCGGGTTCTATTTGTCAAGAAGAAGGGCGGAAGTTCTGGGATGTGTGTGGATTATCGGCGTTAAATGAAGTCACTATAAAGAATAAGTATCCGCTACCGGGATCGATGACCTATTTGACCGTTGAGAGGAAGTGGAGTTTTCTCCAAGATCGACCCTCGATCGAGGATATCACCGGTGAAGATTCGATCGAGGATGTCAAGAAGACCGCATTTTCGTCAAGATATGGGCACTCTGAGTTCTGATAATGTCCTTTGGTTTGACAAATGCACTGCATATTTCATGAACATGATGAACAAGGTTTTTATGGAATACTGGACAAGTTTGTTGTCGTGTTCATAGATGATATTTTAGTCTACTCCAAGGCGAGGGAAGAGCATCTTGAACATCTGAAGCTAGTTCTAGAGAAGTTAAGAAGCGACAACTTTTAGCTAAGTTTAGCAAGTGTGATTTACGGAAGAACAAGGTGGAATTCCTTGGACATGTGGTATTTGAGAAGAAGTCGAGTTGATCAAGTAAGGTAGAAGCGATGTTGCATTGAGGAGCCACCCAAGGCGGTGACTCAAATCCGTAGTTTTCTCGGAATGGCGGTTATTACCGCCGATTTATAGAAGGATTCTCAGCGATTGCGAGACCCCTTGCATGGCTGTTGAAAAAGGAAAAGAAGTTAGCATGACCTGCCGGAATGTGGCGGAGTTTTGAGGAGCTAAAAAGCGTTTGACATCGGCACCGGTGTTAGTTCTCACGGATTTAAGCGAGCTTTGATATATCTTGTGATGCATCGCGTCAAGGATTAGGATGCGTGTTAATCACGAGCGAAGGTCGTTGCATACGCATCAAAGGCGTTGAGCCGCATGAAAGAACTATCAGAAGCGCATGATTTAGAATTAGCGGTAGTGGTGCATGCCTTGAAGTTATGGCGGCACTATCTAATTGAGAACGAGATGTGAGGTGTACCTGAACCACAAGAGTCTTAAATATATATTTACTCAATGGGACTGAACATGAGCGAGAGGAGATGGTTGGAACTAATTAAGGATTACAACTTGAGGATTCATTATCACCGGGAAAGCCAATGTGGTGGTGATGCTTTAAGCGGAAGAGTCATTCGGTGACTATGTTGATGGGAGAAAACCAGTGAGTTATGCAAGGAATTTGAAATTTGAAGGTGGAAGTTGTGCCTAAAGGATTCTTAGCGCTCTAGAGGTGAAGCCTACTGGAAGATCAGTTAAATGAAGGACGACGGAAGGACGATGTCAAGATTGGAGAATTAAGTCCAAAATGGAGGAAGGCAAAGGCGAAGGATTTCAAAATTGGATGAGCGAGGTACATTGTGGATCAAGAATCGCATTTGTGTACCTTACGGAAGGAGTGAAGCGGTGATTTTGGAGGAGGCCCATGATTCAAGTACTCAATTCATCGAGAGCGCTAAGATGTATCAAGACACAGAAGGAAAGATTTTGGTGGCCAAGCATGGGCGTGAAGTTGCGAGCATGTTGCGTTGTCGACATATGCCAAGAGTCAAAAGCAATGCATCGGAGGCCAGCGAGATTACTCTGACCTTTGAAGATGCAGGAGTGGAAATGGGAAGAAATAGGAATGGATTTCATTACGGTTTACCAGGACCCGAGACGGTATGATTCTATATGGGTTATAGTGGACCGTTTGACAAAGGTTGCCACTTCATACCGGTGAAGACTACCTATTCGAGGACCACTTAGCAGTTTATATATGTCAAGAATTGTATGTCTACGGAGTTCGAAGAAAATTATGTCGAGACGAGGTACCGGTTTACCTCGAGATTTTGGGATAAGTTGCGTGAGGCTCTAGGACTCGTTTGAACTTGACTTGATCATATCACCCACAAGAGATGGGCAAGCGAAAAGAGTTAACTTGAATCTTTGAAGACATGTTGAGGGCATGTGCATTGGCTTATACAACCGTGGGATAAGTGTTTGCCATATCTTTGAGTTCAGCTTACAACAATAGTTACCGAGCAAGTTTGCGAGATGTCGCCATTTGAAGCACTATCACGGAAGACCACGCGAGCAGCGGTTGAATTAGAATAAGCAGGAGGCGTCATATGTTTGGGCGGATATTCTTGGTGAGAAGCGGATAGCCATGATCGGGAAAGGTTGAAAATTGCACAATCAAGGCAGAAGAGTTCTGGCGATAATACGCCCGCGAGGATCGAGCTTTGAGCTGAAGATTTTGTGTATCTCGAGTTAACCCACTCAAAAGTTAAGAGGTTCCACACATAAAGGAAGTTAGCACCAAGATATGTTGGTCCATTCAAGATCCTAAGTCATTAGAGGTGAAGTGGCGTGTCATTTGGAGCTACATGATCTTTAGCAGTGTGCATGATGTGTTCCATGTGTCTGAATAAAAGAAATGTCTCAGAGTGCGGAAAATCAGATCTTGAAATTAGAGTCGATTCATTTGCGGGAGATTTGACTTATAGAAGTGCGGTTAAGATCTTGGACACAATGGATCGGAAGGCGAAATAAATCGACCGAAAACCTGCGAGTTAGGTGGAGTAACCATTAGAAGCGAACCAACTTTGGGGCGTGAAAGAAAGGCTGAAGGAATTCCCAACCTATTCCTGAGTCGATACGAATCTGAGAGGGTGAGATTAGTTAGAGGAGGTTTGTAACACCCCAATTTTTGTTTTTCTTGCATTTTATTGGTATTTTGAATTTTTGGGAATTTCTGAATTTATTTGGATTTATTTGGATTTATTTGAAATTATTTGAATTTATTTTGAATTAAGCCATTTAACAAATTAATTAAATAATAGAAAAGTTAAAATAAAATTTTGCTGGAAGTATTTTATTTGAGTCACAAATGTCTTAAAATATTTTTAGGAATTTTTCAGAATTTTTACGATATTTTTAATGCCCCTGAATAAATTATTTGAATTTAGGGAATTATTTTAAATCGAAAAAATTAAAAATCGATGAATAGTGTTGGGCAGTACTGTGCTGGCCCATTCAAGAAAACCCTACTAGCGCCTGACCGTTCGATCTCCATCAAGCGGTTCACGTTGCGCCACGTTGACCAACCCTATTCGCCGTCGGATTAAAAGCGCCTTGTGTGTGGGCCTCGGTCAAAGCGGTCAGGAATAATTTGTTAAATGGCTTATTAAAATATTCAAAAGCAGCGGAAATAAAATAAACTCGTAGCGCCAACCAATTTACGCATACTTTTCCTCTCTATTTTCATAGCGCGCTGAGCCCGCTCCCTCCTTTTTTTCTTTCGCGTGTCGCCTCGTCTTCCGCATGTCTTTATTCTCGCGGGATTCATCAACTTGCGACACAAGCGCCCTAGAAAACGCCGACGCGACACTTACACCGCCCGCCAAAAAACAGATCGATTCGATAGCCTACGCCGTGGTTATCAGAGCATCACAAAATCCCGACGCCTTGTGCGCCTCGACCGACTCCAACCACCGACCTCGGATCTCACGCTACCAGATCAGACGTCCGTCAAGATAGACCTTACGATTCCAACTCGCGACCTCGCCATTCGAGTTCAGGCTTCGCTAAGGACTCGGCCAACTGCCCTCGCACCTCGCTGCTCCCCGCACTTTGCGATCTTCGAGTGTTCTAAGCGCCACTCGGCAGATTCCCCGAGCAGTAGTCTGCTCAGGTTAACGTCAATAACCAAAGATTCAAGGCCTCAGACTTCACTTTCAATTCTTAACTCTGTCACAAATAAAACAAAACTCAAGAGACTTGTTTCATAACAAATATTGTTGTCATATAAATCATCAACATATATTAAATTGTTGTCAAATTAATCATCACAATATAAATTTTCAAATAGAACAAAATATGATTTTATATAGCCTGGGAATCAAGATTGACTCAAATCCCACACTTTCTGAACGCCACGCATCCTAGATGTTAGATTTTCCCTTCAGTTCTCACTCTCCTGTTGTTGCCTTTTTACGCTGTTTTTCCGCTCTCCGCCTTTCCTCTTACATAGCATTTGGTTCGGTGGAGGATGAGGATACATATGATATGTTTTAATAAGCCATCTAGAAGAGAAAAAACTCAATGGGCTCATCCATTTGTTACATGAAGAGGTATACTCATTAAATTTAAATTTGCCAAAACGATTTGGTTAAATTCAAATTTTGTCAAAAATTCAAATTTTGTTCAAAAACTCAAATTTTGTTAGAAAATTCAAATTTAGGTCAAATTTTTCCAAAAATTAAATTTTAATCAAAATTTATCCAAAAATTCAAAGTTGATATTTGATTTAATCGAAAATCCTGAAGGTTAGTATCGCGGCGGCCCATTCCGGGAAAACTCCTAACGCCGCCACCAGCCGATTCTATCCGGCTTACCACGTTATACGTACGCCATTCAACCTTATTCACGGACTCAGTTGGCCACACTGGTAGGGCCTATGGTCAAATTTTTACAGACATAGACTTTTTACAGCAAGATTAATTAAAATATTCAAACAATAAATAAAAAGTAAACTCGTGGGCAACCAATTTGCCAGTGCAATTCATGGTGTCCTAAGTTCGCTTCCTTGATATTCCCGAAATTATTTAACTTTAGTCTTAATCAGGCCTGCAATTTCAAACAATTACTATGCAGGCTTAGTAATTGTTGCTTCAAAATTAAATATCAGCAAGGCTAAATTAGGAATTTTCCATTTTCGTCTTTTACATGCCAATTTATTCCCAAAAATTCAAAACATATTTTTGAAAATATCTAATATGTTTCAGATCACGTGCCCGAACTCACCAACCACTATTCGAACGGTTCATCCATGGGCAAATTTACCCGATCCACCTGACCAAGGCTACCTGGCTCTTCAATTCCCAACAAGCCCACTAATTTCACACCATCAATTCACCCCATTTCTTTATCTAATCAGCCGCCAAATCCGCCAAAAAAGGTTAAATTTCCTTGGTTATTCGCCTAATTCCCATTCGTCAGCTTCTGGCAAAACTAAACTTTAAGGAGAGTACGGAAACACCAAAACTCAAATTCTTTTCTCCGCCATTTAGAGTAAAATTTGCCATGTTCAATTTTTGCAATTTATTTGATTTATCAATACCGAATTAACCCATTTCAATTTATTAAAAAAGAAAATCTAATCAATTGCTGGATTTCCAACGAGCCACCAAGCGTAACATCCTTTGGGTTACTCCCGACGGCGAATTTAATGCCAAATAACAATTGACAATTCGCCAATATTACTTAAGGTCGCAAAGAATCAATCCTAACCAAGCTGGTCAAAGGTTTTGCCGCCCAAAAGCCTAAGGTCCAGAATTTGGGCTTTATCACGACGCCACGCGGACCACGCTTTCAGACAAGCCCGACGCTCGGCGAACCCGCGGTGCCGTCCGACTTGCAAGCCGGGCCTTCCGGCGCCGCAGGATCCAGATGCGAAAATAAAACGCAGAACAGCCAAAATTAAAAAAAAAAAAAAAAAAAAAAAAAAAAAATTTTAATTAATAATTTACGTTAGAACCCAAATAAATTAAAGCAAATTTATTTAAAATGTCCCAATATTAAAAAAAACGAAAGCTTATAACGCCATATTACCCTATTTAAATGCCTTAACTCTTTGACTTCCAAAGAATATTTCGTTTTGTGAAAAAATTCATTTCCGGGGAATTCTATAAATTGTAAAATTGTGACCCGTTTATGGAATTTTATTGAATTTTGACACTGTTCCAAACTGTTTATTTAATATTTGTGTTTAGCTATGCCAGAGCAGAAGTGCCCGGTTGTTTCGAAGAGGTTCTTACCCGTGGCAAGCCTTTGATTTAAACAAAATTTTGAAGCAAGTTGTTTGACATGTGAACCATAGACAAATTACTTGATTTAAAATTGCATCAAGATAGAAATGACTTTGAAAATTTTGGATAGTTAAATCCTAGATGTCAGATGCCATTGTGAAATAATTGAGGCCTGAACATTTCACCCAGGGTGGATTAAAGTTGACATTAATTAATTGCCAAATGGTTGAGTAGACAAGAGTATGTAGCCCGCACGTGGACAATTCATGATTTAAAACCAAAGAAATATTGACTTAATGAATATGAAATTTTGTAATGAGACATGCGTTATTGAGTGAGATAGGGAATGGAAAAACCTCCGGGAAAATAAACGGGAATGGCAAGATTGAGGGCCAAGAGTGGCAATCTGGCGTCGATTTGGTTTTATTGGTTTTGAATTTGAGTTACACTGTTAATCTTTCGAAAAATTAATCAATACATTTGAACGAAGTTTAAACCAAATCAAACCCAAAAAAAATGAGTAAACCGGAAATTATTTTTAACCTAAAATTTGTTAAGGCAAACAATAAATACATGCCAAACCTGTGTAAATTAAAATAAATTCGAAAGAAGAATTTGTGGAACTTTGGAAAGGTTACTTGTTATTTGCTTTGTATTTATGAATCTTTGGGTAAATGAATTAATTGGTAGAATACAACTTTTCAATATTTTAGTATTGACATCGCTGATTTCCAGGGTTAGATTTTCATGAAAATATTTTGGATGGAAATGCTTGGGTTGGAATATGAACTTGACTTAGGATGGGATTACATTGAAATTCGGAAGCTAATTATTACTATTCCGGTTTTCGTGGCATCTAATAGTATCTTAATGTTGCACGGCCATGAACCAATAGCTCATCCTTTTTACTAAGCCATGATGTAAATATTAGATTTGCATTCTCAGGCTGACTTGAAAGGCCAAAGACTACCCCCAACAACACAACTTCGGGCTTGAGAAGAAGCAACTGTGCGAGCCCCGCCGCGGGCGTGGGAATCGTGATAGGAATTTTAATAAGCCATTTAAGCTATTGGCGAGGCCACTGCGAATGGCCCGGCCAATCGTGATAGGGTTGATCAGCATGGGCATCGTGCATCGGATGGATCGAAACATCGAGATGGAAGATCAAGCATTTGGCGATAAACACCGAGCAGCGCGCTGTACTGCGATAACCTGTTCTAGAAAATAAGGGGAGGATCCACTACCCCGCCAATATTCATCGCCAAAATCTATCCCTTCGGCCCAAGGCTCGGGACGAACACCGTGACCATTAGGATTTGGAGCTTCCCCACCGGGATTGGAGTGAGAGGGCCATACCGACCGAGCTGCGGAGCTAAACCTGATCTGAGGAGCCCGCAGAGCCCAGCTGGCCGGCCGGGGCCTGGAAGTGAACCCAAAGCCCAGGAGGTCCCCGAGCTGGATTAGGGGAGGATAAAACGATTTGGGCGTTAGGGTTTCGAGCCCAGGGCCGCTGTCTTCCACCAAATTCCGGGGATGGAGAGGGGACTAGTTACCTTTGAGACTGAAAGGGTGGGAAAAATCACCTTAGAGGCCCGACCTGAAGTTTATTTGCTTTTTCATGTTGGTGGATGGGAGTTTAGGCCCAAGCAGGGCAAATCCTATTAATAAAGTTAAAGTAATAAAGGATTGGCACCCCTTTGACCCCGCAAAGTACTATTACCTTTCTTTTTTTCCAAACCATGGAAAACAATGATGGTAACCGGAAAGTGGAGGAAATGGAGCGGTTACGCCAGGGAAATTAAAAGGATGTGACCCCAACCAAAGAAGCCCGACATCGAACCACCTGCGGCGAATCCGCCATGAATAGGTCGTCAACGCACCCACGCCACCCTTAATTGTCCCAAAAGGAGGTACACCGGGCCGCCAATTCTGGGACACGACCGCCAATTTTTTCCGGGAATGCCAACCATTGGAGGCGATATTGGTGAGGACAAAGGAAAGTTACTTACTCAGGAAGGAAATGAGAGGGTATTTGCCCTCAACCACCGGGAACGAAAATGGTGGGAAAACCTCCAGTATGAGCACCCACGACATCAGAGGAGTTCAAAGCTTTGAATACCATGTGCCCGAGGGATAATGGAGCCAAAAAAGGGTTTAGGGCTAAGAAGGCAACAAAGGTCCAAAAATAAGTTCCGCACCGGGGACGCAGCATGAGGACGAGAATGCCGCCTTTTTGAAAATAATTTCGGGTTTGGGATCAAACCCAATTTTGATTTCAAGGGTTTGAACAAGGCCCGGGAGGTAAGCAAGGACCGGTGGCAACCGAAGCAGGTGGAAAAAGGAAGGGGATTGAGGGTTAAAATGGATTTAAGGAATTATCGGGAACCAAGCGCCCCTTTAAACCAAATGGGGAAGAAATTTGGGGCCCTTAATTTGTTAAAAGAAGGCCGGGATTTGAATTGTTGGGAAGAGGAACCCGTTCAACTTGGGAATAAGATCCGCCCCAGACGTGATTATTGACCCACGAGAGGGGAAGGGGAGTTTTCCCCCGGGGCCGAAACCTACGATCCGAATTATTTCAACCAAATGAAAGATTTGATTCCGAGGATTGCCAACCATTTTTTCGGCCAGGGAAAATGGGAACCTTAGCTTACAAAAGAATGTCCTTTTTTGGTTTGAAAATTTGCAAACTTTTTTCCCGCATTTAATTTTTTTGGGAAATGAAAACAAGGTTTTTAAGGGGAATACCGGACCAAAAAAGTTTGTTGTTTCGGGGGTGTTCCCAAAAAGATGGATTATTTTCTTATTTCCAAGGAACGAAGGGGGAAAGAGGCAATTGTTCAAATTTTCAAAGCCTTAGTTCCTAGAGAGGGAAAGAAGAAGCAAAGAAATGGGTTTAGCAAGTTGTGGGGAATTTTTTTCGAAGAAACAAGGTATTTCGACAAATGGTTTGTGACCGCCCCAGTCGGCCCATTTGACCAATAAGGGTAGAAAGCCAAGAAAAAAGTTATGGGGAAGCCACCCAAGAAGGGACTAAATTGAAGTTTTTTAAAATGCCCTCTATTTTAACAAAACGGTTTTTAAATAGGAAAGGGGTTTTCAAGAATTTTGCCCAAGACCCAAAACGCAAACCCGCGAAAAAGGAAAGAATTTTCGCAAAAATTTGGAACGGGGCCTGGAATTGGTGAGCGGGAGTTTTGTAAGTTAAAGAAAGTTGCATTGGGGCCACCCAAGCCCGTATCAAACCGATTTTTAAGGCCGGTTTTGGGAATAAAGGGATTCTCCAAGGATTAGGATGCGGAAAGGTTTTGAGGTGGCGGAAACCCGGATAAAAACGTTGAAATAAAGCATAAAGCTACCGACGGTTTAAATTGATTATCCTTGAAGATCGCCTAAATTGGGAATGGGAGGTAAACAAAGGTCTTTTAATAATCAACGCTTGAGGCAGGAAGGGGAACTTTATTCAACGGGGATTATTTAGAAAGCCGTGGTATGCTTTTAAAGTATTGGGACTATTTATGGGGAAAAAGTTATGAGGAACTTGCTCAAGGTCCTTAAATTTTTTATAATTTACCCAAACAATTTGGGGAAGAGGAAGATGGGAATTAATAAAATGGAAACAAGGGGATTTCTTTCATGAAGGAATGGTGCGATTTTAACCGGAAGGAGCAATTGAAGGAGGGAGACCAAGCCAATTATCCCAAGGAAATTTCGCCGGAAAGTTTTGCCAAGAAACAAGGCGAGGTGAAAGAAACCAAAGATCAAGACGAGGGGATTGTCAAACAAGATACCCAAAAATAAAAAAAATTTTAAATTAACGGTACCAAGGACCCTGAGGTAGACAAAGGGTTAAGGGACTGTTTGGAAAAGGGCCCATTTATCCAAGTACCATTCACCCTTGAGAATAGCAAGAATTTTGTCACAGAGTTCAAGAAATGTTTGCCCAGGCTAGAAGATTTGGGGATGTAGGCCAGGGATTGTTAACTTCCCAAACGAATACCCCAAAAGTGGGAAATGGGAAGAATCGAAGAATTTAAATTAGGTTTAAACCGGATAAGGTTTCTATATGGGTTAATAACGTTAAAAAAGGTTGCCCATTAACCTAAGAAGACCCAAACCCTAATTGGGAAACCAACCTTAGCGGATTTTAAGTCGGAAGGAGTTAACGAAAGGTTGAAAATTGAAATGATGAGGAAACCCGGGCCATTTGGAAGATTTTGGTATCTATTAACCCCCAAAATTGAGGTTCCCACCAAAGGGGAAACCAAGATAGTACTCGGTAACACTATTCATCAGGATTTTTAATTCTTTTCGATTTAAAATAATTCGAAATTCAAATAATTTATTTGGGGCATTAAAAATATCAGAAAAATTCTGGAAAAATTCCTAAAAATATTTTAAGACATTTGTGACTCAAATAAAATATTTCCAGCAAAATTTTATTTTAACTTTTCTATTATTTAATTAATTTGTTAAATGGCTTAATTCAAAATAAATTCAAATAATTTCAAATAAATCCAAATAAATCCAAATAAATTCAGAAATTCCCAAAATTCAAAATACCAATAAAATGCAAGAAAAACAAAATTGAGGTATTACAAACCTGCTTATACGGAATCTCGACCCTAGATTCGTAGAGCCAAAGAATAGGTTGAGAATTCCTTCTTGGTCTTCTTCACGCTCCCAGGTTGCTTCGCTCTGGAATGGTTACTCCCTCTTGTCTGAGAAGCGGGTTGATTTATTCTGATCTCCCGATCCATTGTGTCCGAGATCTTCACAGGGTTTCTCTATAAGTCAAATCCTCCTGCTGTCGGCCAGAGCTCTAACGGCATCGCTCTTACGGCACTCGGAGACATTTCTTTAATTGTGAAAAATGGAACACATCATGCACACTGCTAAAAATTGCAGTAGCTCCGGTGATCGCCACTTCACCTCTCGACTTAGGATCTTGAATGGACCAACATATCTTGGTGCTAACTTCCCTTTGGTGTGGAACCTCTTAACTCCTTTGAGTGGGGTAACTCTGAGATACACAAAATCTTGAGCTCAAAGCTCGAGATCCTTGGCGTGCTCAGCGTAACTCTTACATCTTGATTGTGCAATTTTCAACCTTTCACGATCATGGCTATCTGCTCCTCGGCTTCTCGAAGAATATCAAGCCCAAACATATGGCGTTCTCGGTTTCATTCCAATTCACGGCGTTAAGCGAGGTCTTAGTATAGTGCTTGAAATGGCGATATCGCAAACTTGCACGGTAACTATTGTTGTATGCTGAACTTCGACATGGCAAACTACTTATCCGCGAGTTGTATAAGCCATGCACATGCCCTCAACATGTCTTCGATTATCTGGTTAACTCTTTCAGTTTGCCCATCTGTTTGTGGGTGATATCGCGATCTTGAAGTTCAAAAGCGAGTCCTAGAGCCTCATGCGACTTATCCCAAAATCTCGAGAGTGGCCTAGGTACCTCACTCAGATACAATTTTCTTGAACTCTGTGTAGACATACAATTCTTGACATATATAAATCGCTAAGCGGTCCCCGAATAGGTAGTCTTCACGGTATGAAGTAGGCAACCTTTGTCAAGCGGTCCACTATAACCCATATAGAATCATACCATGCGGGTCCTTGGTAAACCGTAATGAAATCATTCCGATTTCTTCCCATTTCCACTCGGGTATCTTCGTTGGCTGTAACCTTTCGCGGCCTCGATGCATTGCTGACTCTTTGGCATATAATCGCTAGCGCAACATGCTCTCACCGCTTCCGCGCTTCATGCGTGCACCAAAATCTTTCCTTGGTCTTGATACATCTTAAGCGCTTCCGGATGAATTGATTACTTGGAATCATGGGCCTCCTCCAAAATCCATTTGCTTGAGCTCCTTCTGTCTTGATACACAAATGCGATTCTTGATCCACAATGTACCTCGCTCATCGACTTGAAATCCCGCCTTGCCTTCCTCCATTTTGGACTTAATTCTCACGAATCTTGACGCCGTCCTACATCCTTCACGAATCTGATCTTCGGGGTAGGCTTCACCTCTAGAAGCTAAGAATCCCGCCAAGCACAACTTCGGCAAACCAAAATTCCTTGCATAACTTCGGCTGGTTTTCTCCCATCAACATAAGTCATAGAATGACTCTTACGGCTTAAAGCATCGGCCACCATTGGCTTTCGGGGTGATAATGAATCCCCAAGTTGTAATCCTTAATTAGTTCCAACCATCTCCTCGCCTCATGTTGGGTCAGATTGAGTAAATATATATTTAAGACTCTTGTGGTGCATGTACACCTCATATCTTTTCCCCAATTAGATAGATGCCGCCATAACTTCAAGGCAGGCACCCGCACTGCTAATTCTAAATCATCGTCGGATAGATTCTCTTCATGCGGCCTCAAGCGCAGCGATCATATGCAGACAGCACTACTTGTGCATTAACACGCATCCTAATCCTTGACGATGCATCTGAGTATATATCAAAGCTAAGAGGCAATCGGTAGAACTAACAACTGTGCCGATGTCAAGCGTTTCTTTAGCTCTGAAAACTCCGCTCATTCCGGCGTCCATGCGAACTTCTTTCCTTTTTCAACGATTCGCGTAAGGGTCTGCATAATCGTTGAGAATCCTTCTATAAATCATCGTGATATAGGCCATTCAGAAAACTTCACGGTTGAGTCACCGTCTTGGGTGGCTCCCAATACCTTTCTTCTTCTTTCTTACTTGGATCAAGCTGCGACTCTCTTGCGGTCACCACATGTCAAGAATTCCACCTTGTTCTTCCGAAATCACACTTGCTAAACTTAGAAAAATTCTTTGCTCTCTTAACTTCTCTAGAACTAGCCCGGAAGTTCAGCATGCTCTTCCCTCGTCTTGGAGTAGACTAAAATATCATCTATGAACACGACAATAAACTTGTCGGAGTATTCCATAAAACCTTGTTCATCATGTTTCTGAAATATCAGAGTGCATTTGTCAAACCAAAAGACATTCTTGTAAACTTCGTAGTGACCATATCTTGGCAAAAATGGCCACATCACCGGATCGAATCTTCCATTTGGTGATATCACGATCGTGGAAGTCGATCTTGGGAAAACTCGGCTCCTCTCAATGTGGTCAAATAGGTCATCGATCTGGGTAGCGGATACTTATTCTTTATAGTGACTTCATTTTATTTCGATAATCCACACACATCCGGTAACTTCCGTCCTTCTTCTTGACAAATAGAACCCGATTGCTCCCCATGGTAGCGAGCAGTGTCGATAAATCCCTTATCCATTAACTCCTCAATCTGCTTCTTCATTTCCACTAGCTCATCGGTTGACATCCGATAAGGTCTCTTAGTTATCAAGGGCTGTTCAAATACTAACTCGATTACAAACTCTATGTCACTGTGCGGCGGCATTCGGAGTAAATCCTCTGGAAATACATGGGTATTTTCCGAGCAACTGGTACATCTTCTATCTTTGGCGGCCTTCTGCTTTGACCATCAAGCTGTCCATCCCGAATAGCATGGTAACGAAACTCTATTTTCCTCCCACAAGGACTCTCGTTGATATGACTCTTCGTCCACGGTCTAATACAACCTTGTGTTTAGACAGCGATCCATTCCCAAAATAACATCTAGGTGCGGGTATCTAACACCACTAAGTTTGCTAGGAACTTCTGTTCCATCTATAAACAACTTTACCGAACATCACATCGGATCGGAGTTACGATCCCGGGGAGTTACTAGCAATACATGCCTAAGGTTCACCATTTTTAACCCATGGTTCCTGAGCAAAAATCAAAGATATGAGCGAATCACGGCTCGGAATCAAATAAAAGCTGTTGCAGTCTTGAGTTGACAAATAACTTACCGAGTCTGACGTCGATGTGATTCCTGCCTTTGCATCAGCGATGACATGATTGACTACGCCTCTTACCCGCGATGCAAGTGGCGGCTCGAGTTAATGTAACTCCCGACTTACTCTGGCGCGAGTGTCTCCGTTGGAGTAGTCCCAAGATTGAGCGGTAATTGTCACTCCTCCTCCTTCTTAGGACAATAATTGGCAAAGTGCGGCTTCGTTCGCAGTTATAACAACGTCTTCTAGCGTTACCAAGCTCCCTGCGACTGCGTTCTAGCCCAGGGTTGGTGTCTGCAGAAATTTTGTCCGTGAGGTCTTGAATGCTGGTGGCGGCGTCGTCATCATTCCTTATTTGAAATGAAGAACTGATTTGGTGCAACCCTCAAGCAGCTGCGCTCCTGGCGTGCTCCTGCGTGCCATCCTGGCGCTTCCGGTTGTCCTCGGCTTCTTTAGCTTATCCTCCAATATCGGCGCCTTGTTCTACAGCTCTGAAAGTCAGGAAAGGTGTGGGTTATGAGTCCTACACGCAGCGAATTGAGTCCTTTCATAAGCGGGCTACTGGGCCTATGCATTGCCTCGTCCTCAGAGTCGTAGCATGCAATGCGTGAACTTATTGAATATTCGGACCTTTGGTATTGCCTTGCTTACGTGCTTAAACTCCTCCTTTTCAGCTCCATTATGCCTCGGGCACATGGTATTGCGGAAGCAAGTGTGAACTCCTCCCGGTGATGTCTGTGGGGTGCTCATAGGCGTGGCGGTTTTCCCACCATTGGTGCAGTTCCTTCAAGTTGGTGTGAGGCATAGAGTACCCTCTCATTTCCTTCACAGCGAGTAATGTGCAACTTTCTCTCTATCGTCCTCGGCCAATCATCGCCTCCAATGGATTGGCATTCCCGAAAAATGTGGCGATCGTGTCCTCATGAATTCCGCTGAACCTCGAGTGTAACCTCTGACCTTTGGGTTGGCTTCCAGTTAACAAGTGGCTGAATGCAGGCTTCTGACTGCTGCATCTCTTTGCATCATGGCATTCATGCTTGGAGTTACTGTGACAGCGAAAGCTCAAGGTTACGCATGTCAAGCTGGCGGTCTGGTTGGGGTCCTGTCCTTCATCTCAATGTTCCCGGTGGCGTGAACCGCTCCCATTTCCTCCTGGTTTCCACAGTGTTCACCATCATCGATTGTTCCATGGTTTAGAGCGAGAGAGGAAAATAAGAATAGACAAGTAATAGAATACTTATGCGGGGTCAAAGGTGAGATAGCACAATCAACTTTATTACTTTATTACTTTATTAATACCTAGGTATGGTTGCTCACAATGCCTATGGGCCATGCAACACATACCCATCACACACAAGCATGAAAGAACAAAATCAAACTAATAATGCAGAGTCAGCGCCTCTAAGGGTGACTCTTATTCCAAGACATGACTCAACTCGGGAGTCTCAGCGGCTAATCCTAGCGCTCACTCCTCTAGCCATCCCCAGGACTTCTGGTGGATACGCAGCCAGTGTCTTTGGTCTTTGTACAAACCTATCCCTTGATCCTCGGTGGTTGGGCCTCCTGCCGGCTCAACCTCCTTTGGCTCGGCTTGACCTCCTGAGACTCTGGCTTCACTTCCGCTGGCTCCGCTCTGGCTCACACTCTTGCTCTGTTGTGGCTCCTCGGGGTCTGGGTCGTGTAGCTCGGCCAGCTCAGCTACAGGTCCGTCTGCGGTCTCTCTCTTCTCAATCCTCACGGATAGAATGGGCCAAATACTCACAGTGCGCAACAAATGAGCCCTCACTGCGTGAACTCGTCCACGAGACCTCTGTGACTCTGAACCGTTTTCGTCGATAGCATCCTCTTGGCGATGGCGTCTCCGGCGGTGGGTGATCGTGGCATCCTCCTCCTCTATGGGTTCTCGGTTGCGAGCGAGTGTCTCTGCGTGGTGGTGGCGGAACTGGGTGCCATCCAACTCCACAGGGTAGATGCGAGCAATCGCCTCCATCGCCCGAAGCGATGTCTCTGGATCCCGGCATCAAATAGCGGCCTCTGGCGATGTCACGGATGGGGCGACTTCGCCCTCGCCCTATCCGTCGTGGCTGTGATGGTGACATCGAGGCAATATCGATCTGCCGATCTCTGGTAGTCCCTCGGTGATCGGCATCTCTTTCTCCGCTGATTGCATCATCGCCAAAAGCTCATGGCGTACCCTCGATCTTTCACCACAAAAGTGGATCATCCTCATCATCAAAGGTCACTCACGTGAAACTTCGAGATAGTTTAAAACAAAAGCATAGCGTGATAAATTCAGCGAGGGTTTGAAAAGAAAGAAGGGTAAGTCGAGATTGTATTATCATCTTGGCATATTTTAACTTTTAGAAAATAGTTTTGTCCTCACTCGACCATTCTAACTAAGGGCCGATCCCTACGGCGGTATGGCTCGATACCACCTCTGTCGGGACCGAGCGTTGCAAATCCGGACCCTCTGTATTCAGCACTAGTCCGGGGATCACGCTAGTGCATCGATGTCAACATTGGTACATATCACGGTCATAACCAGAAATAATAAGTACTTTAATTAAATACTCAAACTAGTTGATTGACCTTATGGTCAAGTTACAAAATCGCCTCATGAGCGAAAACTTATTAAAATATTCAAAAGCGTGAAATAAAATAAACTGGTGGCGCCAACCAATTATACGACGAACAAGCCCATTGGCTCGCTCCTAGTTAAATCGGCTCCTCTGATACTCCTCCTGGCTGGGGTTGCTTCTTCTTCAAGCGAAGTTGTGTTGTTGTGGGGTGAGTACTTTGAGCACTCGGCAAGTCATGCCTGAGAATGCAAATCTAATATTCTACATGCATGGCTTAGTACAAAGGATAGGCTATGGTTCATAGCGATGCGGCATTCAAGATAAGCGATAATAGATTGCAAAGCGATAAAAGCGATAGTAAGAATAATAGCTTTCACAAACATTTCAATCGTAAATCCTTTTTCCATCCTAAGTCAAGTTCATCATTACCAGCAAGCATTTTTCCATCAACAAATCATTTTCATGAAAATCTAACCCTTGGCGTAATCACCGGCGATGCTCAATACCGTGAAACACGGCTATTGAATAGGTTGTACACTCTGCGAGAGGTTATACACTTTACCCACAAGATACGGTCAAATACCACCAAGGCAAATAACAATGTGAAGCCTTTCCAAAGTTCCATCTAAACTTCGATCTTGCCGCTAAGGTTTCAACCTTTGGAGGGATGGTTACCACCAGGGCCCCCTCTTGCGCCATGTGAGTTCTCATTCCGCTTCTCGGGCCTCACACCACCAGCAGTACCAAGAATAGATTTCCGGTTTACTCTTAATAAGCCCGTCCCATTCACGGAGCTTGTGGCTGTATGAGAGACTTCAGTTCAATTGCTCACTAAGGTTAAGTCCTTAGTTGGCTGAGGCAAGACTAACCAAGTGTAACTCAAATATCCAAAACCAATAAAAACCATCTGACCAGCGAGTTGCCACTCTTGGCCCTCGAAACAATCTTGCCATTTGCCCCGGTCTAAATCATTTTCCCACCCGGTTCTTTACCATTGCACCACGTGCCATCATCAACTCAATAGCATGTCTCATTCACAAAACATGTTCCATATCTCATTAAGTCAATATTTACTTTGGTATTTCCAAAATCATGAATTGTCCACGTGGCGAGGGCTAAGCATACTACTTGGTCTACTCAACCCATGTTGGCAATTAATTAATGTCAACTATTAATCCACAACCTAGGGTGACAAATGATTCATGGCATACAATTATATCGACAAGGTGGCATCTGACAACTAGGCATTTAACTAATCCCAAAAACTTATTCAAAGTCATTTCTATCAAATTAGCATGCAATAGTTTAAATCAAAGTAATTTGCTCTAATAGGTTCAACATGATCAAACACAACTTGCCTTCAAAAATCACATTTACGGCTCCTGAGCTTGCTCTGAGTCGAACCTCTCCTCGAAACAACCGGGCACTTCAGCGTCTCTGGCATAGCATAAATACAAACAATAAAATAAATAAACAGTAGGCAAACAGTGCTCAAAAAATTCATAAAATTCATAAACAGAAAGATCACAATTTACAAATTTATAGAAATTGGAATCACCCAAATCGGAGTTAAAAGCATAAAGTTATAAGCGTTTGAAGTTTTAAATTACATTTTTAAATCAATAAACCGAATTAAATAAATATTTTCTTTTTAGGAAATTAATTATTCGTCATCTATGACACGTGTCACCACCACCAGGCGACCGTGGCCTTGCTTGACGTCGATACTGTTGCCAGCCCGTGGTAGCGTCGGCATAGCGTCGACATGGCGCGATCAACTCAGCGGCAGGTGGGTCCCACCGTGGCGTCGGCGGTGGCGTCCGCAGCGCCGCGATGCGTCGTCTGGTGACGAGTGGGCCCGTCTTTGTCGATGACTTCCGGGCGAACCGTGCAGTCGCGGTAGCGAATTGAGTCGCCTTGTCGGCGACACGGTGAGCGATGAAGCGTCGCGGTGAGGCCGGCGAGTGGGTCCGTGTTGTCGGCGTCCGTGTGCGATGAGCGGCGGCGTGCACGGCGGTGGCCCTGGGTTGCATCTAACGGTGGAGATTAGAAGATGGGCTTTCTTTGTTTCAAAGCGGCGTGGCGAATCGAGGGTCGTTGATGCTCGTCGGACGGTTGTAGGAACTTCGGCGGCGGCGATGGCGTGACTGGCGAGTCTCCGCCGGGCGGAGAAAACGGCGTGGCGGCGGCGTTTCGTGCTTCTCCGTAAAAGTAGCCCTCCGGCGGCAGCGAGGTGAGTCCGATGGTAGCGCGCAGGCGGCGGAGGATCACCGGCGGCGTGAAACGGCGCAAGAACTTCGTAGCGTGGCCGGGAACCGGCGAGCTCTTGCGGGCGGCGGCGACTCTGGCGGCGTGCGGTGTCTGGTGGGTGCGGCGAAGAATCTAACGGGTGGCGGCGCAATAAATAGTCCCTCGGCGTCCGTGAAAAGCGCGGAGCAGAGCCCCTCACGAATGGCGGCGGCGGAATCCGGTGATGAATAGGGTTAGTCGGCGTGGTGCCGCGTGAGCCGTCGGATGGAGATCGAGCAGTGGCGCGTTAGGGTTTTCGAGGCAGCCGCCTGATACTCGACCCAACACTATTCATCGGGATTTTAATTCTTTTCGATTTAAAATAATTCCCGAAATTCAAATAATTTATTTGGGGCATTAAAAATATCGGAAAAATTCGGAAAAATTCCTAAAAATATTTTAAGACATTTGTGACTCAAATAAAATATTTCCAGCAAAATTTTATTTTAACTTTTCTATTATTTAATTAATTTGTTAAATGGCAATTGAAAATAAATTCAAATAATTTCAAATAAATCCAAATAAATTCTAGAAATTCCCAAAAATTCAAAATACCAATAAAATGCAAGAAAAGCAAAAATTGGATTATTACACCTAGAACGTGCAAATCCGGACCCTCTGTGTATTAAAGCCTAGTCGAGGATCACGCTAAGTGCACCGATCTCAACATTGGTACATATCACGGTCATAACCAACGTAATAATAAGTACTTTAATAAAATACTCAAACTAGTTGATTGACCTTATGGTCAAAGTTACAAAATCGCCTCATGAAGCGAAAACTTATTAAAATATTCAAAAGCGTGAAATAAAATAAACTCGTGGCGCCAACCAATTTACCACGAACAGTTGGCTTAGGCTCGCTCCCTAGTTCATCGGCTCTCTTTGATACTCCTCTGGCGGGGTTGCTTCTTCTTCAAGCGAAGTTGTGTTGTTGTGGGGTGAGTACTTTGAGCACTTTCGGCAAGTCATGCCGCGAATGCAAATCTAATATTCTACATGCATGGCTTAGTACAAAGGATAGGCTATGGTTCATGAGCGATCTGAGCATTCAAGATAAGCGATAATAGATTGCAAAAGCGATGTGATAGTAAGAATAATAGCTTTCACAAACATTTCAATCGTAAATCCTTTTCCATCCTAAGTCAAGTTCATCATTACCAACCCAAGCATTTTCCATCAACAAATCATTTTCATGAAAATCTAACCCTTGGCCGTAATCACGGCGATGCTCAATACCGTGAAACACGGCTATTGAATAGGTTGTACACTCTGCGAGAGGTTATACACTTTACCCACAAGATACGAGTCAAATACCACCAAGGCAAATAATGTGAAAGCCTTTCCAAAGTTCCATCTAAACTCAGTCTTGCCGCTAAGGTTTCAACAACTTGGAGGGTGGTTACCACACCAGGGCCCCCTCTTGCGCCTTGTGAGTTCTCATTCCTTCTCAGGGCCTCACACCACTGCAGCGATTACCAAGAATAGATTTCCCGGTTTACTCGGCTAAGCCAGTCCCATTCACGGGCTTGTGGGCATATGAGAGACTCAATTCAAATGCTCATAAGGTTAAGTCCTTAGTTGACCGAGGCAAGACTAACCAAGTGTAATTCAAATATCCAAAACCAATAAAAACCAAATCGACCGCCCGGTTGCCACTCTTGGCCTCGAAACAATCTTGCCATTTGCCCCGGTCTAAATCATTTTCCCACGGTTCTTTACCATTGCACCACGTGCCATCATCAACTCAATAACGCATGTCTCATTCACAAAACATGTTCCATATCTCATTAAGTCAATATTTACTTTGGTATTTCCAAAATCATGAATTGTCACGTGGTAGGGCTAAGCATACTACTTGGTCTACTCAACCCATGTTGGCAATTAATTAATGTCAACTATTAATCCACAACCTAGGGTGACAAATGATTCATGGCCTACAATTATTTACGACAAGGTGGCATCTGACATCTAGGCATTTAACTAATCCCAAAAACTTATTCAAAGTCATTTCTATCAAATTAGCATGCAATAGTTTAAATCAAAGTAATTTGCTCTAATAGGTTCAACATGATCAAACACAACTTGCCTTCAAAAATCTCATTTTACGGCTCTGAGCTTGCTCTGAGTCGAGAACCTCTCCTCGAAACCCGGGCACTTCAGCGTCTCGGCATAGCATAAACACAAACAATAAAATAAATAAACAGTAGGCAAACAGTGCTCAAAAATTCAAATAAAATTCATAAACAGAAAGATCACAATTTTACAAATTTATAGAAATTGGAATCACCCAAATCGGAGTTGAAGCATAAAAGTTATAAGCGTTTGAAGTTTTAAATTACATTTTTAAATCAATAAACCGAATTAAATAAATATTTTCTTTCGGAAATTAATTATTCGTCATCTATGACACGTGTCACCACCACAGGCGACCGTGGCCTTCTTCAACGTCATACTGGCCGGCCCGTGGTGGCGTCGGCATAGCGTCGACATGGCGCTGATCAACTCAGCGGCAGTGGGTCCCACCGTGGCGTCGCGTGTGGCGTCCGCAGCGCCGCGATCGCGTCTGCGGTGGCGAGTGGGCCCGTGCTGTCGATGATTTCGCGAAACGTGCCGCGATGCGGTAGCGGTGGGTCGCCTTTGTCGGCGACCGCGGTGAAACGATGAGCGTCGGTGAGGCCCGGCGAGTGGGTCCGTGTTGTCGGCGTCCGTGCCGATGAGCAGCGGCGTGTGCGGCGGTGGCCCTCGGTTGCATCGCGGTGGAGATTAGAAGATGGGCTTTCTTGTTTTCAAGCGGCGTGGCGAATCGAGGTCGTTGATGCTCGTCGGACGGGTGTGGGAACTTCTGGCGGCGATGGCGTGTGCGGAGTCTCCGCGGAAGCGGAGGAAAACGACATGGCGTGGCGTTTCCGTGCTTCTCCGCGAAGAAGTAGCCCTCCGGCGGCAGCGAGGTGAGTCGATGTGTTGCAGGCGGCGGCGGAGATCACCGTGGCGGCAAGCAGCGCAAGGAACTTCGGCGTGGCCGGGAACCGGCGAGCTCTTGCGGCGGCGGCGACTCTGGCGGCGTCTGCGGTGTCTGTTGGGTGCGGCGAAGAGATCTAACCGGGTGGCGGCGCAATAAATAGTCCCTCGGCGTCCGTGAAAAGCGAGAGCAAGGCCCTACGCAGTGGCGGCGGAATCGTGATGAATAGGGTTGGTCGGCGTGGCATAGCGTGAACCGTCGGATGGAATCGAGCAGGTGGCGCGTTAGGGTTTTCGGAATGGGCGCCGATTACTCGACCCAACACTATTCATCGGGATTTTAATTCTTTTCGATTTAAAATAATTCCCGAAATTCAAATAATTTATTTGGGGCATTAAAAATATCAGAAAAATTCGGAAAAATTCCTAAAATATTTTAAGACATTTGTGACTCAAATAAAATATTTCCAGCAAAATTTTATTTTAACTTTTCTATTATTTAATTAATTTGTTAAATGGCTTAATTCAAAATAAATTCAAATAATTTCAAATAAATCCAAATAAATTCCAGAAATTCCCAAAATTCAAAATACCAATAAAATGCAAGAAAAGCAAAAATTGAGGTGTTACAAACCTCCCCCTTAACGGAATCTCGACCAAGATTAAAATTTAAGCAAAGGAATAGGTTGAAATTCCTTCTTGAGGTCTTCTTCACGCTCCCGAGTTGCTTAAGCTCTCGGAATGGTTACTCCTTTGAACTCTGCTGAAGCGGGTCGATTTATTTCTCGTCTCCCGATCCATTGTGTCTAAGATCTTCACGGGTACTCTCTATAAGTCAAATCCTCCTGCGGCTCGGCCTGAGCTCTACCTGGCATCTGCTCTTACGGCACTCGGAGACATTTCTTTAATTGTGACACATGGAACACATCATGCACACACTGCTAAAAGGCTGCGGTAGCTCGGTGATCGCCCACTTCACCTCTCGACTTAGGATCTTGAATGGACCAACATATCTTGGTGCTAACTTCCCTTTGGTGTGGAACCTCTTAACTCCTTTGGTGGGGTAACTCTGAGATACACAAAATCTTGGGCTCAAGCTCGAGATCCTGCTTGGCGATTATCGGTAACTCTTCTGTCTTGATTGTGCAATTTTCAACCTTTCACGATCATGGCTATGCTCTGCTCCTCGGCTTCTCGAAGAATATCCGCCCCAAACATATGGCGTTCTCGGTTTCATTCCAATTCAACGGCGTTGGCGAGGTCTTCGTATAGTGCTTCAAATGGCGACATCTGCAAACTTGCACGGTAACTATTGTTGTAGCTGAACTTCGGCATATGGCAAACACTTATCCCAGTTGTATAAGCCAATGCACATGCCCTCAACATGTCTTCGATGTCTGGTTAACTCTTTCCGTTTGCCCATCTGTTTGTGGGTGATATGCGATCTTGAAGTTCAAGCGAGTCCCTAGAGCCTCATGCAACTTATCCCAAAATCTCGAGGAGTGGCGGGTACCTCTGTCGATACAATTTTCTTGAAACTCAGGTGTAGACATACAATTCTTGACATATATAAATCTGCTAAGCGGTCCCGAATAGGTAGTCTTCACGGTATGAAGTGGGCAACCTTTGTCAAGCGGTCCACTATAACCCATATAGAATCATACCTGTGGGTCCTTGGTAAACGGTAATGAAATCCATTCCGATTTCTTCCCATTTCCCTTTCGGGTATCTTAAGTGGTATGTAGCAACCTTGGCCTTTGATGCATTGCTTTGACTCTTTGGCATATGCGCTGTATCAAACATGCTTTGCAACTTCACGCTTCATGCTTGGCACCAAAATCTTTCCTTGGATCTTGATACATCTTAGCGCTTCCGGATGGATAGAGTACTTGGAGTCATGAGCTTCCTCGAAATTATTTGTTTGGTTCCTTCTTGTGCGATGCGCAAATCGCTTCTTGATCCACAATGTACCTCGCTCATCCGCTTGAAATCCTTCGCCTTGCCTTCCTCCATTTTGGACTTAATTCTCACGAATCTTGACATCGTCATACATCCTTCGCGAATCTGATCTTCGGGGTAGGCTTCACCTCTAGGCGGCTAAAATCCCTTAGGCACAACTTCGGCTTGACAAAATTCCTTGCATAACTCGGCTGGTTTTCTCCCATCAACATAGTCACCGAATGACTCTTAGGCTTAAAGCATCGGCCACCACATTGGCTTTCGGGGTGATAATGAATCCCCAAGTTGTAATCCTTAATTAGTTCCAACCATCTCCTCTGCCTCATGTTGGTCCGATTGAGTAAATATATATTTAAGACTCTTGTGGTCGTGTACACCTCTCATCAGTTCCCAATTAGATAGTGCGCCATAACTTCAAGGCATGCACCACGGTTTGCTAATTCTAAATCATCGTCGGATAGTTCTCTTCATGCGGCCTCAAGCGCCTTGATCGTATACAGCGACCTTTACATTACGCATTAACGCATCCTAATCCTTGCCGCGATGCATCACGGTATATATCAAAGCTCGGCTTAAATCCGGTAGAACTAACACTGGTGCCGATGTCAAACGTTTCTTTAGCTCCTGAAAACTCCGCTCACATTCCGGCGTCCATGCGAACTTCTTTTCCTTTTTCAACAATTGCGTAAGGGGTCTGCAATCGTTGAGAATCCTTCTAAATCGTCGGTAATAACCGGCCATTCGAAAAACTACGGTTTGAGTCACCGTCTTGGGTGGCTCCCAATACTGCTGCTTGCTTCTACCTTACTTGGATCAGCTGCGACTCCTTGGCGGTCACCACATGTCCAAGGAATTCCACCTTGTTCTTCCAGAAATCACACTTGCTAAACTTAGCGAAAAGTTGCTGCTCTCTTAACTTCTCTAGAACTAGCTTGGATGTTCGACATGCTCTTCCCGTCTTGGAGTAGACTAAAATGTCATCTATAAACACAACCACAAACTTGTCCGGTATTCCATGAAAACCTTGTTCATCATGTTCATGAAATATCACGGTGCATTTGTCAAACCAAGGACATTCTTGTAAACTTCGTAGTGCCCATATCTTGTGAAAAAGCGGTCTTGGCACATCCTCGGATCGAATCTTCAGTGGTGATATCCGATCGTAGAGTCGATCTTGGAAAACTCGGCTCCTCTCAAGCTGGTCAAATAGGTCATCGATCACGGGTAGCGGATACTTATTCTTTATAGTGACTTCATTTAACGCTCGATAATCCACACACATCCGTAACTTCGTCCTTCTTCTTGACAAATAGAGCAGGTGCTCCCCATGGTGAGCGAACTTGTGCGATAAATCCCTTATCCATTAACTCCTCAATCTGCTTCTTCATTTCCACTAGCTCATCGGTTGACATCCGATAAGGTCTCTTAGTTATCGGGGCTGTTCCCAGTACTAACTCGATTACAAACTCTATGTCACTGTCTGGCGGCATTCGGGTAAATCCTCTGGAAATACATCGGGTATTTTCCGACAAGCAAGTACATCTTCTATCTTGTGGCCTTCCTGCAATGACCATCAACTGTCCATCCCGAATAGCGATGGCACGAAACTCTATTTTCCTCCCACAAGGACTCTCGTCGATATGACTCTTAGTCCCAGGTCTAATACAACCTTGTGTTTAGACAGCCCGATCCATTCCCAAAATAACATCTAGAGTGCAGGTATCTAACACCACTAAGTTTGCTAGGAACTCTGTTCCATCTATAAACAACTTTACCCGAGAACATCCTACATCGGATCGGAGTTACGATCCGAGGATTGTACTAGCAATACATGCCTAAGGTTCACCATTTTTAACCCATGGTTCACAGCAAAAATCCGAGATATGAGCGAATCACGGCTCGAGAATCAAATAAAAGCTATTGCGGTCTTGAGTTGACAAGTAACTTACCCGATCTGACGTCCGATGTATTACACCTTTGCATCCAGCGATGACATGATTGACTCTGCCTCTTACCGCGATCTGCGTGGCAGCTCAGTTAATGTAACTCCACGACTTGCTCTGGCGCGGTGTCTTCGTTGGAGTAGTCCCAAGATTGAAGCGGCTGGTGTCACTCCTCCTCCTTCTTAGGACAATAATTGGCAAAGTGCCGGCTCGTTCTTGATTATAACAACGTCTAGCTGCCCATTCTTGCGCTCCCTATATTGCGTTCCCAAGCCCCAGGGTTGGTGTCAGAAATTTTGTCCGCAGGTCTTGGTCTTGGTGGCGTCGTCATCACATTCCTTGGCTTAAATCTGAAGCGATTTGGTGCAACCCTCAAGCAGCTGCGCTCCTGGCGTGCTCCTCTTTGTGCCATCCTGCGCTTCGGTTGTCCTCCGGCTCCTTGCGCTTATCCTCCAATATCGGCGCCTTGTTCACGGCTCTGAAAGTCCGGAAAGGTGAGGTTATGAGTCCCACTGCAACCGGAATTGATCCTTTCATAAGCGGGGTATGCGGCCTTATGCATTGCTTTCGTCCTCGTGTGCGTGGCGTGCCAGTGCGTGAACTTATTGAGATATTAGGACCTTGGTTGTTGCCTTGCTTGATGCCCTAAACTCCTCCTTTTCAGCTCCATTATGCCCTCGGTCACATGGTATTGGGGAAAGCAAGCTGTGAACTCCTCGGTGATGTCTGTGGGTGCTCATAGGCGTAGCGATGGTTTTCCACCATTAATTGCAGTTCCTTCAAGGTGGTGTGAGGCATAAGTACCCTCTCATTTCCTTCACCTTTGAGTAATGTGCAACTTTCTCTCTATCGTCCTCGGCCAAATCATCTGCCTCCAATGGATTGGCATTCGGAAAAAATAGGCGGTCGTGTCCTCATGAATTCCGGCGACCTCGAGTGTAAGCCTCTGCCTTTGAGTTGACTGGTCAGTTAACTTAGGCGGCTTAGGCGATGACCTGCTTTGCATCTCTTTGCATCATGGCATTCATGTGAGACCCGATTCAATTTGAGCAGGAACCTCCATGTGTATCTGATACTAGTCCTGGATCGATAGCTAGCACACACATGTTTACAACAATAATATCACAACCAACGGGGTATTTATAACACGCCAGCGATTAATTATCTGAGAACAAATTTTTACAACACTTAGGAATATAGAAGTAGCAACAACAACTGCGGCGGAAAAACCAAAACCCGATGGATTGCCCTACAACCCTGAGGCATTAGTGAGAAACACCTAGAAGAAAAAGTCGTCATCTAAGCTCCCACGGCGGAATGAAAATATCGTCGTCTGCAGCAAAATTGCTTCTTCATCTTCGAGACGAGATGGGTAGAGCAAGATTTGAGTACGTTGGTACTCGGCAAGACTTAATAACAAATGCAATTAAATAATCGTGCGGGCTTAATCAAATAGCAGGCTCTAGTTATTTTGCGATTGCTAAAAACGATAAAAGCATAAACTAGTATTAGATTGCAATTGCATTTAAAACAATTGCGAAAAGAATAGGTATTTTCTGAAAGTAAATCTGATTACTCAACGATCTACGGTGAGTGACCATACATGTCGATTCCTTTTGACATAAAAGCGATTGCTAAAACGGTTTCAAGCGAAACTTGATTTTTAGAAAACAACAAAGTCTAACATTGGAATGACTTCACCAAGTGCCCGTGACTGGTAGCGGCTAATTAATTAGATTTTAAACTCTGCGCGAGGTGTACAACTTTACCCACAAGGAATGATCCACCCTTTTTGCAAGGCCATTACACACACTTCCTTTGGTGTGCGGCAAAGCGATCATACATAATGTTACATTATCTAAACATGACTTTACACCGGCCGGGGCGTTAACCCTCATAAGCAGAGACACTCACCCAAGCCGTGGATCACATTTATCACACACAACACCCGTCTCTGTCCATGGCAAAGCGTGCAGTTGCCTGCCGGTTATGCATTTACCCACACGTAGCGTGTGAAAGCCCTAACAAGCAAATCCATAGCGAGTGCCTCGCAAGCTCCGCCTACCAATGAGCAAAGCCATGTCTAAATAACTTAATAAGCTATGGCCGTCCCATCACGGACCTCGTGGTTGTGCGAATTCTTGGATCAATAGCGTCCCATTGCTCGGTCCTTAAGCGGCGTGGCGACACTCCACCCTACACTACGTGCAGACCCTTTTACCGCCTGGCTATTGCCAATAGTCGCCCACATCCAAATCATAGTTTTAGTTGGAGTTTTTAGTAAACTAATAGCAACCTTTTCAAATGGCAGTTGGTTGAATAAACAGTTCGAAACTGAATCATTTTAGCGTCAAGCTTGGCTAAGCAGATATTATATCTAACGGTTATAACCACAGTGACATTAGTTCATGTCTAACCCATACATATGGTTACAAGGTTCTCATGTCATCTTGATTAAAGAAAACCATGATTACACGAGGATAACTAAGCTGTTCTACCCAATATAGGCATTTTACGAGAATTACTCGGATGCAATATCTGATTGCAAAAACAACATATTGTAGGTAAATTATTGGGCTCAACATGATCAAGGATTTGCTTGCCTTGCTCTGTCTTTGTCGGGGATCAAACTTCGGGATCAACCGGGATCTTCCTCCTCGGCAGGGCTCAAATCAGCGTCTATCGTCGCAAAACAATGCGAGAAAAGCAAGACAATTAACAACTAAAATAGGCAAAAAAAAAGGAGATAGTCGGGATAAATAAAATTGAATACACAAAAGCGAGTTGTAATTGAATTCATTATTTTTATTTCTGAATTAAAGATGCAAAGATTGTGATTTCTTTTACTTATATTTTCAATTCAAGATGCAAAGATTGATTAAGGTTTAATGATTTAATCAATTCAGGCCTAATCGATTCTTATCCCTTGTTAATGGATTCAGATTCTAAGCAATATTTTAATAAGATTTTAGTTCTTGTGACAACCTCCCATTGCTAGAATATATATATGAATCATCATATATATGTATACTAGCATATGTGGTTATGCATGCAAGAGCATACATGAATAACTAAAGTTTTCATCTAAGTTTTAATGCCTACAGATTTAACTCCAAGCGCATTTTCTAATTTCTGATCATATAACATTAATATTTTACTAAAGCCCTATTTACTTTAATCTTTATATGCATATATACAAATATATATATAACATGTTCATTTAAAGATTCATTATATTAATGGAGCAACTTAACTTGAACATCATTATTTTACATTTTGAGCTATTGACAGATATCGGGGTTTCACTGAAAATTCACTTTTCTTAATTTTGCCTAATGTAAAAATCATTAATTTCCTAAGACAATAAAGCTTTTCTCAAGTATTTCATTTACTAAAATTCATACAGTAATTCTTCTAACAATATTTTTACATATTCTAATTCTTAGGATTTTACATGAATTTACAAATTTATTTCACTTTCGAATTGGATTTCTAAATCACAAGATATTTAAACTTGAATCTTCACAGTTATGCAAATTCTGAAAATAGAACTTTCCACAAATGGCAAATCGTTTTCACTTTGGAGTTTCGCTTCCTTTACGGGCTAAAACCGATCGACCTTTACTCTTTGGGACAACGGTATGACCGAGCAAAAGGGGTTAGCTCACGGCCTCGCCGGTAACAATGGCAAGGCGAAATGGCAGCACCTACAGCACCGGCATGACATGGCGAACACATTGGTGGGGTTTGGTGTTTGAACGGCAAAGAACCTGATCGCCTACCTTGGTATGCCGTGATCTCGTGGCTCTACTCGGCGATCGATTGACTAAGGCGAGGATTTGGTGAGCATCGATTGAGTTGAGGAGGTTCGATTTGCGAGCGGCGCGAGAAAAGAGTTAGCGAGGCTCGTCCTGCGGCGCTGAGGCGGAGAAGAAGATGCCGAAATCGGCGATTTGCGAATCAAAAGAGATGAAATTGGAGCTTGGTTAGTGCATTAAGATACCGTGAAGCTTTGGATGGAGTCGATTCGAGGATTACCCGATTAGCTTGGTTGATTTGCTGGTTTCCCCCCTCCTGGCTCCTGCGCAATGGAGAAGCCTTGAAGAAAGAAGCGTGGTGATAAATGGAAAGGAAGGAGCAATGAGAGTGCTGCTGGAATGGCTTAGTAGTCACTTGGTAATTGTAGGGCTTGGGATGCGTAGTAATCGGCATGGCGGGGCGGGAGTAGGCAAGAATGGCGATGGTGAAGCTTCGGTGCAAAGCGACTTCGTGGTGGCGGTCACGATGGTGAGGAAGGGTGGCGGAGGAATGGCCAGAGTGGAGAAATTTGGTTCAATGGATCGATCTCGTCGAGCATTCGGCTCACCCCTCGGTGGAGCGAACAGAAATGGAGATGAAACCTCCATTGTCAGCCGGCCGAGATTTCTCGTTGCGCCGACAAAGCGGGACGAAATGGAATTGGCCCACAAGTCGTTGAGGATCAAAAGAAAACAGGGTGGTTGGGCACCATTTTCTCCCTCTCTCTCCGATTTTCCTGGTGGTCAAATGAACACAGGATATGGTGAAAATTTTGACCGTGATCTACAACCAGTGTTCACCTCCTGGTAAAAATTTGAGGTTTATCCAAGCTACTGAGATTTTATAAAAATTCTTTCAATACAGACTGTTTAATTTCTTAGCCTCTGTCTTCGATTCTTATTTGGGATCAAATGAAGTCCATTATTTTAATATTTTGTTTTTCTAGTGCATTTTAGCTACAGATACTTATGTAAAATTTTCAGCTCAATTACTCGAGTCATTATTTAATTAAAATTCTGACATTGGAATTTCCATTTTCCAAGTTTTCTGTTTTCGAATTTTAATAAATCTCAAACCAGCTTATTATTTTATTATATTTTTTACTGAGTGTAGATATGGAACTAAGGTTCTCACATGAATTTTCTCAGCTCCATTTGTTGCCCAATTATTTTACATCATTTCTGACAATGTATTATTTGGGAATAAAATTTGTTCTGCCATTTTTCTTTCCAAATTTCTTAGGCACAAATTTCATTTGAAAATGTGAATGGCTTATTTACATGCTTAAAATTTCATGACTAAATTTTCCAAATTTTAATTTTTGATTTTGCCCTTTTTCCTTTTGCATTCTTTAATTGATTTGCATTGCAACTCCAAATATAAAAGAATCCATAAACTCAATTAAAACCAAATATATCATAAACAAGTTGAAGATATTCACATTCAAAATTAAACATTATGTTTTCTTTGTTCCTAAAATTTACGAAATTTATTCACAGATCTACCCCTAACAAAAATCTAGGCCAGAGATTTGGTAGAGTCTAAAAAACTACTCTGAAAGAACTCGGGAAATTCTTGCTTAAGTCGATCTTCTGTTCCCAGGTTGCCTCATCTTCAGAATGATTACTCCATTGCACTTTAATCATCTTGTGAGACTTGTTTGAAAAGTCTTGGCGTTCAACTTCTTCTAGGATTCTAATCGGACGTTCCCGATAAGTCAAATCAGTTGCAAATCAATTTCTTCTAGTTGGGTGAGTTCGGAAGGAAGGCGAAGACATTTTCTCAATTGTGATACATGGAAGGCGTTATGAACAACTGGACAAGCGAGGTGGTAATTCGGTTTATCGCCTTCTTCGCCCATCTTCTCAAGGATGCGATATGGCCCAATATATCGTGGCGCCAATTTACCACGAATTTGGAAGCAGCGAACACCACGAAGTGGCGAGACCTTAAGATAGACATGATCGTCAACTTCAAAACTCAAGTCACGTCGGCGATTGTAACGCAACTTTCGGCGAGATTGAGCTTCTCTTAGTGACTTCTTATCAAATCTACATGCTCTTGAGCTTCTTGTATGAGATCTGGACCAAAGCGCCTTTCTCCGATCTCGACCAAAACAAAGGTGTTCTACACTTTCTCCCATAAAGAGCTTCAAATGGCGACATTTGCAGACTTGCAAAAAACTATTGTTATCTGAAAATTCATAAATGCCAAACTCTTTTCCCGATTGGTGCTATAAGATAACACACGGAGCTCTTAACATATCTTCCAATATCGATTTGTTCTTCGGTTTGCCCATCGGTTTGAGGATGATGGTACATCTTGAAATTCGATTTTGGTTCCTAGCATACCATGCAATTTTTCCCAAAAGCGAGATGTGAGCTGTGAGCCACGATCAGACACAATTGTTTTCGGGACTCGTGTAAGCGCACAATATTCTTGATATAAAGCTCGGCGATTTATCCCGGGTGAGTAGTTCTCACGGGGAATAAAATGAGCTACTTTTGTCAATCGATCAACAATTACCCAAATGGAATCATTTCCTTTTGAGTTGAGGCAAACCGGTGATGAAATCCATCTTGATATCATCCCATTTCCATTCGGAATTTGCAATGGTTGGAAAGCCAGTATGGGCGTTGATGTTCAGCTTTAACGCGCTGACACACATCGCATCTAGCGAAATATTCAGCAATGTCCTTCTTCATACCAGGCCACCAATACTCCTTTCTAAGATCTTGATACATTTTTGTGCTTCAGGGATGAATGGATAATGGCGACTCATGTGCCTCGAGCGAATTAACTTCTTGATTTCACGAATCATTACGGCACATAAATCCGAGATCCACGGAATACTACCCCATCTGAGTCTATAATGAATTCAGACTCCCCGCCTTCCTTTAGTTGATTCTGAAATTTAATAACGGTTTCATCTTTGAGTTGTGCGGCTTTAATTTGGCTCTTAAGGGTAGGTTGTACATCAAGAGCAGCTACATAGCCATCTTCAACTAAATTGATTAAGCTTCAAATTCATTCATTAAATCGACGATCGAGAAATCCAAGTGCAATAAAGTTTTCGACTGAGGGCATCTGCTACAACATTTGCCTTTCCCGGGTGATAATGAATACCAATGTCATAATCTTTAATTAGTTCTAACCATCTTCTCTGCCTCAAATTTAGATCTGGCTGAGTAAAGAAATATTTAAGACTCTTGTGATCTGTATAAATTTCAGTTCGATTCCCAATAAGATAATGCCGCCATATTTTCAAAGCATGAACAACAGCGGCTAACTCCAGATCATGTGTAGGATAATTCTGCTCATGAGGGCGAAGTTGTCGGGAAGCATATGCAACAACTTTTCCCTCTGCATTAATACACAACCCAAACCATGATGTGAAGCATCACAATACACGTCAAAGTTTTATGGATGTCGAGTAACACTAGCCTTTGAGGCGATGTTAATCTCTTTTTCAATTCTTGAAAACTTTCTTCACATTCAGAGTCGGATAAACTTCTTTTCTTTCTTTAATAAGTGGGTTAATGGCCTTGCAATTACGGAAAAATTTTCAATGAGCCGTGATAATATCAAGCCATTCAAAGAAACTTGAATTTCCGGGCCGATTGCAGACCTCTCCCAAGCTAATACTGTTTGTACATTCTTTGGGATCAAGCGCAACCCTCCTCTTGACGAGTACATGACCGAGAATGCTATCTCCTTTAGCCAAAATTCACACTTCTCAAATTTGGCATAAAGCTGATTTTCTCGCAATTTGCTAAGAACCATGTGTAAATGCTGAGTATGTTCTTCTTCACTTTGAGAATAAATCAGAATATCATCAATGAAGACTACCACGAATCTATCCAAGTACTCCATGAAAATCTTATTCATCAGATTCATAAAACTTGCTGGAGCATTTGTAAGGCCAAATGACATGACCGATTGTACTTCATGCGGCCGTAACGAGTAACAAATGCGATTTAGGAATATCGAGCGGTTTGATCTTCAATTGAAAATAACCCGATCACGAGATCAATTTTAGAAAACACTTGAGCACCATTCAAGCCATCAAACAAATCATCTATGCGAGGAAGAGGATATTTGTTTTGATGGTGGCGTCATTTAGCGCGACGATAGTCCACGACATCACGCGAGACCACCATCCTTCTTCTCAACAAACAAAATTGGATCGCCCCAAGGCGAAGAACTAGGACGAATAAAACCTTTTTTAGCTGCTCTTTGAGTTGCTTCTTTAGTTCCATTAAATCATTAGGGTCATCCGATAGGGGCGCTTGGATATGGAGTGCGATTCGGGCACCGGATCAATAACAAATTCCATATCTCGGTTAGGAGGCATTCGGCAATTCATTAGGAAACACATCGAGGTACTCATTAACTACGAGCGCCTTGATTAAATTTTGAAGAAGATACAGAACATAGCACTGGTTGCGATGGAATAGCTCTAGTGCTAGACAAAAATTCTACATGGATACCATCTTTGTTTGTGAGAGCTACTGATTTTTGAGCACAATCTATGTACCCTTGGTGTTTTGCTAACCAATCCATTCCTAAAATGATATCTAACCCGAGAAGTTTCTATCGTAATGAAATCAGCATAGAACACTACTCCACTTATTTCTATGGTAACATTAGGGCAAAATTTGTAGTCCTAATGGTAGCTCAGAGATTTAATTACCATAGGAATGGGCGGGAGATTGGTTTCTAACTCATTTTCTTTAGAGAACCTTTTAGACATAAAGGAATGGGAAGCTCGAGAATCAAATAAAACCAAGGTTGGGCTGAATGCACCAAACACGTACCTAGCACCACATCGGTGCCTCTTGAGCTTCTCGGCGGTCATGATGTAGGCAGCCCACGGTTGCTACTTGGAGTTGGGCAAAATTGCTCGAGGCAGGCTGCCCACTAGCTCCACGAGGGCGGCCTTGCGCTGAGCCGCAGCTGCCCGACCTTCTTCTTAGAGCAGAACTTGCAATGACCACGTTCATTACAATGAAAGCAAGTAACATTGGCCTTGGGCTTTGGAGGCGAATCTTTGTTGTCTTTCTTGGTGTGAGGAGGCGAGTGGTTCGCTGCGATTGTTCTTTGAGTCTTGAACAACTTTGGCTGTTGAAATTAGCTTGGGATATTTGGTCGCTGCATCTGTGGTGGAGGTCGTGAGTAAGCATGATGGCCTTATGACCTAGAAGAACCGCTATGATTTGCGCGCAAAGCCATTTTAAACCAGACTTTCTAAGACATCCTTGCTTCCATATTCTACTGTTTGCTTTATCAACCAAGGTCAGGAAATCATTAATGTCTTGAAGCGATGAGAGCCCATTTGATTTCTTCATTCAAGTGCTCTCGAAAGCGCGCTCCACCTTGCGAGCTTCATCCTCTACTTCATGAGGGGCATCGAGACAAATAATTGAAGCGGTGCAAATACTCCATAACAGATCATATTGCCTTGCTTCAACTCGAAACTCTCGCTTCTTCACTTCTATCACACTAGTTGGTATGTGGGTGCGACGGAAGCCGTCTTGAATTAAGCCATAACTGCTTGGCGGCCTTACAGCGGGGTAAACGGTAGCTATATCACCATATATGACATCTCCTTGTAGGCGATAGGAAGCGTACAAGACTTTTCCTATCATCACATTGGGCTATGTTTAACTTGTTCTCTCTTGCTGCAACCAATTATCCGCCTCAAGTGGCTCGGATACGGAGTGAAAATTGGCGGTTGCAACCTTAAACTCATTCAATTTGATCCTCCATTGCCCCTCGATTCACACCTTAGGCGATTTGCGCAATAGCGGAGTGTGAGTCTGCCGCCTGCTCCATCATAGCCAGAACTTGCGCCATGGTTGGCGGCTCTGGCAGTTGATCTTCCGGAAGGTCTGATTCTTGGGGAGCGGCGGGCGGATCCACGACAGCGCCTCGTGAAGTTGAGGCCCTTGTCGCTGAGGTGCTGCGGATTGGTGCATAAGGCGTAAGGCGCCGGTTCGTTGAGCCGCGTTACGCTTTCAACCTCACTTTCCAAGATATTGCTCAAGGATCTAGTGGGTCGCATCCTGCATACAATCCTTATTAGAGACTGACGGCAAAAGAAAGCATTAGCAAATTTTAATGCGTCCTGGAAGCTTATGACTATTTCATTTTAACTTAAGTGAACACAAGAATAATCTCATCGTAAATTTCCACTCGAATAGCTAAAATTTGCAAGAAAATTCATACATATACTCACAGAAGACGATATAACCAAACTGTACATAACATAGCACATATTAATGTACACTACCATTTCATACAATACTAAGCATACATACATGCATTCATTTATCTTACTGCCAGTCACTTCCCAGCACTTAATAGACACGCAAGCTTGCTCATCTACTAGGGCCGAAACATGCAGGCACATTTCCTACATCCAGCACTTACCATATTTAAAACATACACACCCATTTGTTTCCAGTGCTGCCATTATACATATATATACTTTACATTCAGCACTTTACATTACCAAAATATGGTACTACCCAAGCAATTTCTGCTTGCTGTTTCCTACCCACGCCACAGCTTCTATTCTTGGCCATGCTACACTTCCCACTAATCATCGGAGTCACTGGACAGCACTACCATGCAGCGGTTCTTGGGATATGGTGGCGGCACTATCACGTCACAACTACTCTCACGAGCTAGAGCGTAAAGTGACTGATCCTGTCGTCCATGGGCTGAAACTGTTGCAAATACTCGCGCTTATTCGGTGTGGCGCGGCTTAGGTTCAACTGCAGGACCATCAAATCCCTATGGTTTTTCATATATGCATAAATCACGCATCTACACTAATATTATGAACCTTGCACATTCTGCGCATTAGTTTCGACCTATCTCTTGCATAGCTTGATGCCTAGTTTCATTGCGATTGCTGCGTGATGTTGCACTACCTGGTCTCGATGAAAGAGTAGTAGCATGAGCCTTAACCTTAAAACCCAATCGGTGTTTGCTTTATACTAAAAATCGGTTTACTTCTTTTATGGCCAAAATCAACCGCGAATTCCCTTGCCACGTCTGCCCATACTACGTTATGGGTCATCTGTAAAATTTAAAATAATCAGGTTAGTACCCAATAATATTTCTAGAGCAAATAACTACAATAGAACTGCATTAAACTTTTAATTATACAATCATCCCATAACATCTTTAGCGCAAGTAGTTATAACAGGACATCATCCACTTTTAATTGTACAATTACACCAACACATTACATCCCAACAGAAACACATACTTTAGGATTTTTAGCTCCAAGCCACATGCTTCCAGCAAAAGACATGCCAATCTTCTTATAGAGCATGCTGCCACAAAAGTATTCTTTACAACCTTTCTCATTACCTTACTAACTCCCATCTAAACCTTGGACACATACTAGTAATTTTTAACCCCACTTCTCACATCTACAGCAAGAAGCCAACTTGCATCTTACCTTGCATACTAACACAAAAGTTTCCTCAACCTTCTCATCATCCTATTAATTCTCTCCTAAGCCTTTAGACATATACTCCCTGCGCCTATACACACATGGAGACACAGGATGGTACTCACACTTGCTAGCAGGATTAATTCCTTTGTCATTCACTAGGCAGGTGGCTGCTTCAGATGACATCCACGGCACCTCGAGACCTACCCACCGTAAGGAACATCTGAGGCAGTGGGCCTAGCGTGGCGGATGGTATCTGTAAGCACCACCACTTAGCCTGTCACGTGTACGGCACCCCGCCACGCCCGATGCTAAAGGCGGTCTCTAAAAATGCCATCTCGTCGTGAGAGTCTCCTAAGTTCACGTGCCAAGCGCACATAGTGTTGGTCTAATCTATTTGCAAAATCCACCATGACTCGTAGACTAGCATTATTAATACTACTAGAGTCTCTATAAACACTATCTCCTACTACTAGCCTCCCGGGTAAATAATAATAAGTGGAATCCAAATCCGGGAGAGCTTGCCTAAGGCGGACTATCGCCAAATACGCCGCCTCGTTCATGGATGCATCTATTGATGACCCAAAACCCACAAAACTCCGCTCCCCCTCATTCCAAGCAGGCCTAGGGGGCACAAAAACCCTGGTAGCGAACTCTTTTGTCTCCACACTAAGATGAGCTTGGAACACCACATAGCGAGGTTGGCCCTCGAAATGACAAGCCACCAACAGACTACTTAATGCTCCCATCATCCCTGTGGACTCCAAACCTGTAGACTCGTGACAGGGCACAAATCTTGCCATCTACAATAATAAAATAAAGAGGAGGCAAGATTAACATACATTATTATGAAAGTAAAGAGGCTACAAATAAGTGATTCATGGCCTACAATTATTTACTTTCAAGGTGGTATACAAAGATTCAGGCATTTAACTAATCCCAAAACTTATTCAAAGTCATTTCTATCAAATTAGCATGCAATAGTTTAAATCAAAGTAATTTGCTCTAATAGGTTCAACATGATCAAACACAATTTCTCAAAAATGGTTTGCCTCGAGCTTCGTCGTAACCTCGAAACCTTCGCACTTCAACGCCTAATACAACGCAAAACACAAAACAATAAAATAAATAAACAGTAGGCAAACAGTGCTCAAAATTCAAATAAAATTCATAAACAGAAAGATCACAATTTTACAAATTTATAGAAATTGAATCACCCATCAACCGAACGCAAAAAAGGTAAATATTTAAGTTTTAAATACATTTTAAATCAATAAACCGAATTAAATAAATATTTTTTCGTCGAAATTAATTATTGTTGCCATCATGACGTGTCACCACCACACCGCCGACACGTGTCTTTGCCGACGCCAGCCCTCGACCGTTTCGCGTGCAGACGCCGCGATGACGCCGATGGCGCTGGTCAACTCATCGACAGTGGGTCCCACTGCGGACGCTGAAGCAGACGCTGCCGCCAAGACAGCGCGCGGCGGCCGACGAGAGCGGGCCCGCCGCTGCGGATTTCTGCCACCGTACAAGCAGGCGGTCGACAAAGCGGTCCGCTTTGTCGACACGGTAGTCAAAGTGAACGTGGCGCGAGATCGACAGTCCGGTTGCCGCCACGGCATAAAGGAACGGCGATGGCATTTACGGCTCCTCGGATTTGCATCATCTAACGGAGATTAAAGATGGGCCACTGCGCTAGGCGACGGGTCGGACCGTGGTTGATGCTCACGGACAGGGGAACGGCGCGGCGATTTATGGCGTGATTTGCCAGGTCTCACCGAGCGAGGAAGACTTATGGCCGGCGGCGCTCTGGCGGCTTCCCAGCGCCAAGAAGTAGCCCCCGACGCGCTTGACGAGGTGAGTCCGAAAGTGGTAACGGCGACGCTGAGATCACGGCGCACAACGACGCAAGGAACTTCCGGGCTGCGGTTGAACTTTGGCGAGTTTCATGTAGGCGGCGGCGATTTCGGGCGGCGGTGTAACGGTTGCGCGACGCTAAGAGGAGATCACAACCCGTGGCGGCAAGAATAAATAGTCCTCGACGTCTGCGGAAAAGCGCGAGACCGAAATTCACACTTGCCAAGCATGGAATCCCCATGAATAGGTTGGTCGACGCGTGCGTTAACGTGAATCACGATGAGATCTAACGTCAAGTGCGTTAGGGTTTTTCCCGAATGGGTCGCGTCATAGATTTCGCGCCAACACTATTCATCGATTTTTAATTTTTTTCGATTTAAAATAATTCCAAATTCAAATAATTTATTTGGGGCATTAAAATATCGAATTCGAAAAATTCTAAAATATTTTTAAGACATTTTGACTCAAATAAATATTTCCAGCAAAATTATTTTAACTTTTCTATTATTTAATTAATTTGTTAAATGGCTTAATTCAAAATAAATTCAAATAATTTCAAATAAATCCAAATAAATTCCAAATTCCAAAAATTCAAAATACCAATAAAATGCAAGAAAAGCAAAATTGGGTGTTACAAACTTCTTAATCTAATCTCGACCGAGATTCGGTCGACCTAGGAATAGGTCAATTCTTCAGTCTTCTTCACGCCCCAGTTGCTTCGCCTCTAATGGTTATCTAATCAACTCGAGAAGCGGTCGATATTTCGCCTCATCCATTGTGTCTAAGATCTTCACCGTACTCTATAAGTCAAATCCTCCTCAAATGACCGACTCTAACTGCATCCGCTTCTTCCGCACTCTGAGACATTTCTTTAATTGTGACACATGGAACACATCATGCACACCGCTAAAGATCATGTAGTCTACCATACGCCACTTCACCCCGACTTAGGATCTTGAATGGACCAACATATCTTGGTGCTAACTTCCCTTGGTGTGGAACCTCTTAACTCCTTTTGATGGGTAACTCGAGATACACAAAATCTTCAGCTCAAAGCTCAGATCCTCGCGATTATCGCAGAACTCTTCGCCTTGATTGTGCAATTTTCAACCTTTCTCGATCATGGCTATCCGCTTCCTACCAAGAATATCCGCCCAAACATATGACGCTCCCGCTTCATTCCAATTCAATCTGGCCTTGATAGTGCTTCAAATGGCTTACATCTCGCAAACTTGTTCGTAACTATTGTTGTAGCTGAACTCAAAGATATGGCAAACACTTATCCCACGGTTGTATAAGCCAATGCACATGCCCTCAACATGTCTTCCAAGATTCGGTTAACTTTTCCGCTTGCCCATCTGCTTGTGGGTGATATGCAAGATCAAGTTCAAACGAGTCCCTAGAGCCTCATGCAGCTTATCCCAAAATCTCGAGGTAAACCGGGTACCGTCTGATACAATTTTCAAACTCCGTAGACATACAATTTCGACATATATAACTAAGCGTCCCCTAATAGGTAGTCTTCACCAGATGAAGTGGCAACCTTTGTCAAACGGTCCACTATAACCCATATAGAATCATAACCGTCTGGTCCTTGTAAACCGTAATGAAATCCATTCCGATTTCTTCCCATTTCCACTCTATATCTTAAGTGGTCAGAGTAACTCCGCCGCCTTGATGCATTGCTTTGACTTTTGGCATATGTCGCACAACGCAACATGCTTTGCAACTTCACGCTCATGCTTGGCCACCAAAATCCTTCAGATTGATACATCTTAGCGCTTGATGGATAGAGTACTTGAGTCATGAGCTCCTCTCCGTAATTAGCTTAGCCCTTTTCTGGCGCTAAATACGCTTTCTGATCCACAATGTACCTCGCTTCATCCTCGCTTGAAATCCTTCCCTTGCCTCCATTTTGGACTTAATTCTCCGAATCTTGACATCGCCCTTCCGTCTCTTCACGAACTGATCTTCCAGTAGGCTTCACCTCTAGAGCGCTAAGAATCCTTTAGGCACAACTTCCACCACTAAATTCCTTGCATAACTCACTCGTTTTCTCCCATCAACATAGTCACCGAATGATTTCTTCGCTTAAAGCATCACCACCACATTGGCTTTCCCGGTGATAATGAATCCTCAAGTTGTAATCCTTAATTAGTTCCAACCATCTCCTCCGCCTCATGTTCAGTCCGATTGAGTAAATATATATTTAAGACTCTTGTGGTCCGGTACACCTCATCGCTTCCAATTAGATAGTGCCGCCATAACTTCAAGGCATGCACCACGGCTTAATTCTAAATCATGCGCTTGATAGTTCTTTCATGCAACCGTTTTGATGGCGTAACGACTCTTCGCTCGTAACACGCATCCTAACTTTGACGATGCACAAAGATATATCAAAGCTCGCTTAAATCCGTGAGAACTAACACCGTGCCGATGTCAAACGCTTTTAGCTCCCAAAACTCCGCCACATTCCTACCCATGAACTTTTTTCACGCCATGTAAGGGTCTCAATCGCTGAGAATCCTTCTATAAATCGCGGTAATAACCGCCATTCCGAGAAAACTACGGATTTGAGTCACCGCCTTGGTGGCTCCAATGCAACACCGCTTTACCTTACTTTGATCAATCGCGACTCCTTCTAAATACCACATGTCCAAGGAATTCCACTTGTTCTTCCGTAAATCACACTTGCTAAACTTAGCTTAAAAGTTGTCGCCTTAATTTCTAGAACTAGCTTCATGTTCAAGATGCTCTTCCCTGCCTTGGAGTAGACTAAAATGTCATCTATAAACACAACCACAAACTTGTCCGTATTCCATGAAAACCTTGTTCATCATGTTCATGAAATATGCATTTGTCAAACCAAAGGACATTATCAGAACTCAGAGTGCCCATATCTTGATTTAAAAGGCGGCTTCGCACATCCTCGTGATCTTCACCGGTGATATCCTCGATCGAGGTCCATCTTGGAGAAAACTCCTTCCTTCAATCGTCAAATAGGTCATCGATCCCGGTAGCGGATACTTATTCTTTATAGTGACTTCATTTAACGCCGATAATCCACACACATCCGGTAACTTCCGCCCTTCTTCTGACAAATAGAACCGTGGTTCTTATGGTGACGTAACTTGGTCTCGATAAATCCTTTATCCATTAACCTCAATCGCTTCTTCATTTCACTAGCTCATCTGCTGACATCCGGATAAGGTCTTGGTTATCGGGCCGTTCTCGGTACTAACTCGACATAAACTCTATGTCCGTCTCGCAGATTCTGTAAATCCTCCGAAATACATCCGTATTTTTCCGGCTAACCGTACATCTTCTATGCCGACGGCCTCACATCATTGACCATCAATCCGTCATCCCCAAGGCTGGCCTCAAACTCTATTTTCTCCCACAAGGACTCTCGATCGATATGACTCTTCGTCTACAGCCTAATACAACCTTGTGTTTAGACACCACCATTCCCAAAATAACATCTAGGTCCGCATCTAACACCACTAAGTTTGCTAGAACTCCGCTCCATCTATACAACTTTACCCCGTAACATCCTATCGATCGGGAGTTCTGATCCCGGATGTACTAGTAATACATGCCTAAGGTTCACCATTTTAACCCATGGTTCACAAAAAAATCCGAGATATGAACGAATGCGAAGCTCCGTAATCAAATAAACCAGGTAATCGAGTTGACAAGTAACTTACCCAAGACGACGTCCGATGTATTCTCAGACCGGATCGGGTGACATGATTGACTCGCCTTCTACCAGCTTCCGGCGTGGCTCCAGATTGTGTAACTCCACGACTTGCTCCTCGGCGCAGTGTCTTCGCTGGAGTAGTCCCAAGATTGAAGTTAATGTGTCACTCCTCCTCCCTTCTAGGACAATAATTGGCAAAGTGCCCCGCTCTGCGCTATAATAACGCCTAACCGCCGATCGCATTCCTCGCACTAAGTGCTCCTCAACTGGCAGGTGTCGGAAATTTTGTCCAGCGTGTCTTGGTATCGTGGCGGCGGCTCATCACATTCCCTTGGTCAAATCAAGAACTGATTTGTGAACCTCAAACGCGCGCCTCGGCGTGTTCCTGGCCGTGCATCCTGCGCCCGGTTGTCCTCCACTCCTTGCGCTTATCCTCCAATATCGCCGCTTTGTTCACAAATTTCCGAAAGTCCGGAAGGTGAGGGTTATGAGTCCACCCGCAACCCGAATTCAGTCCTTTCATAAAGCGGACTCGTCGTTTGTCTGCTGTTACGCCCTCAAAAGGGAAGGTACCACCGCGTGAACTTATTCAGATTCGACACCGGCCGATCGCTTTGCTTTCAAGGTTCTAAACTCCTCCTTTTTCAGCTCCATTATGCCTCGGTCACATGGTATTGCCGAAGCAACGTGAACTCCTCCCACTGATGTCCTGTGGGTGATGGGCAGCGCAGAGTTTTCCCACCATTCAACAGCAGCTCTTCAAGCTGGTGTGAGGCATAGAGCACCGAGTAATGTGCAACTTTCTCTATCGCCTCACCAATCATCCGCTCCAATGGATTGGCATTCTTAAAATGTAGGCGGTCGTCCTCATGAATCTCGACAGCCTCGAGTGTGGCCTCCAGACCGGGTTGACTTAATTTGGGCGGCATGCTTAAGGGCTGACCTGCTGCATCTCACGATCATGGCATTCATGTGAGACCCCTGCTCAATGAACAGAACCTCCATGTGTATACACAGATTAGTCCCCGGATCAGAGCTAGCACACACATGTTTACAACAATAATATCACAACCAAATGGTATTTATAACTCGCCAACGATTAATTATACAGAACAAATTTTACAACACTTAGGAAATAGAAGTAGCAACAACACTCAAGCGGAAAAACCAAAACCCAAAGGATTGCCCCTACAACCCGCAGCATTAGATCGGGAAACACCTAGAAGAAAAGTCGCCATCTAAGCTCCCAACAGACGATGATCAAAGGTCAGCAAAGCCGCTTCATCTTTCGAGACCAGGTAGAGCAAGATTTGAGTACGCTATACTCAAAGAAGACTTAATAACAAATGCAATTAAATAATCGTGTGCTTAATCAAATGACGAGTTTCTAGTTATTTTGCGCTGCAAAAACAAGAAAGCATAAACTAGTATTAGATTGCATTGTGATTTAAAACAATTATGAAGAATAGGTATTTTACGTAGTAAATATACACTCAACCACCACCCGATCGACAAATATACATGTTTATTCTTTTGACATAAAATAATTGTTAAAACCAGTCAAACCGAAAGCTTTTTAAAACAACAAAGTCTAACATTGAATGACTTCACCAGGCCTATGATCACAAGCGCTGCTAATTAATTAGATTTTAAACACTCGCAGAGGTGTACAACTTACCCACAAGGAATGATCCACCTTTTGCAACCCGCTCATCGCCAGACGCGATGTTCCCGATCCCAAAGATCAAATGACACCGGCAAGAATGCGGATGGGACGACTCCGCCTCTATCCTATGCTGAACCGTGATGGTGACATCCTGCAATATCCAGCCCGCATCATGAGTCCCCAGAGATCGGCTCATTATAACCTCCCAAAGAATGTGCATCATACGCCAAAGTCCAGCGCATCTCCAAAGGCGCCACCAAAAGAGTGGATCATCCTCATCTGCCAAAGGACACTCACGTGAAACTCAGATAGTTTAAAACAAAGCGCAAACGTGATAAATTCAGCAAGGGGTTTGAAAAGAAAGAAGGGGTAAGTCGAGATTGTATTATCATCTTGGCATATTTTAACTTTTAGAAAATAGTTTTGTCCTCACTACGACCATTCTAACTAAGGGCCACTCATACACAAGATGGCTCGATACCACCTCTGTCGACCTGAACGCAAATCCGACCTCCTGTATTCAAGATTAGTCCAGATCACGCTTAGTGCACACAGCCTCAACATTGGTACATATCACACCATAACCAACTAAATAATAAGTACTTTAATTAAATACTCAAACTAGTTGATTGACCTTATGGTCAAGTTATTAAAGACACTGATTCGAGGCTTAAAACTTATTAAAATATTCAAAAGCAATGAAATAAAATAAACTCGTGGCGCCAACCAATTTGCCACAGTAATCGATCGGGCTCGCTTCCTAGTTCGCTTCTCCTCCCGATACTCCTCCCGAAAGGGTTGCTTCTTCTTCAACCGGTTGTGTTGTTGTGGGTGAGTACTTTGAGCACTCAAAGAAGTCATGCATGTAATGCAAATCTAATATTCTACATGCATGGCTTAGTACAAAGGATAGGCTATGGTTCATGAGCTGACAAAGATTCAAGATAAACAAGAATAGATTGCAAAGCAAGAAAATAGTAGTAAGAATAATAGCTTACAAACATTTCAATCAGAATCCTTTTTCCATCCTAAGTCAAGTTCATCATTACCAACCCAAGCATTTTCCATCAACAAATCATTTTCATGAAGATCTAACCCTTGATCAGAATCACCGAAGCGATGCTCAATACCGTGAGCACGGCTATTCGAATAGGTTGTACCTCGCAGAGGTTATACACTTTACCCACAAGATACAACAAATACCACCAAGGCAAATAACCGTGAACGAAGCCTTTCCAAAGTTCTATCTAAACTCAAGATCGCTCGCTAAGGTTTCAACACTCGAGGGACTGGTTACCACACCCGTGGCCCCTCTTGCGCCTTGTGAGTTCTCATTCCGCCTCCGCCTCACATCACCACGACAAGACTAAAGAATAGATTTCTGCCATTTCACTAAGCCCGCCCCATTACGGAGCTTGTGGTCGATGAGAGACTCCTCAAATGCTCGCAAGGTTAAGTCCTTAGTTGACTCGAGGCAAGACTAACCAAGTGTAACTCAAATATCCAAAACCAATAAAACCAAATACGACCGCCTTGCCACTCTTGGCCCTCCGTAAACAATCTTGCCATTTGCCCCAGCCTAAATCATTTTCCCACCTGTTCTTTTACCATTGCACCACGTCCATCATCAACTCAATAACACATGTCTCATTCACAAAACATGTTCCATATCTCATTAAGTCAATATTTACTTTGGTATTTCCAAAATCATGAATTGTCCACGCAAGGTATAGCATACTACTTCTGCTTACTCAACCCATGTTGGCAATTAATTAATGTCCAACTATTAATCCACAACCTAGGGTGACAAATGATTCATGGCCTACAATTATTTACTTACAAGGTGGCATACAAAGATCTCAGGCATTTAACTAATCCCAAAACTTATTCAAAGTCATTTCTATCAAATTAGCATGCAATAGTTTAAATCAAAGTAATTTGCTCTAATAGGTTCAACATGATCAAACACAACTTGCCTTCAAAAGTAATCGCTTCGCCCCGAGCTTGCTTCGGTCGAACCTCCCTCGAAACCTTCGCACTTCAACGCCTCACGCTAACGCAAACACAAACAATAAAATAAATAAACAGTAGGCAAACAGTGCTCAAAAATTCAAATAAAATTCATAAACAGAAAGATCACAATTTTACAAATTTATAGAAATTGGAATCACCTAAATCGGAGTTAAAACGCAAAAGTTATAAGCTTGAAGTTTTAAATTACATTTTAAATCAATAAACCGAATTAAATAAATATTCTTTTTTCGAAATTAATTATTGCGCCATCTATGACACGTGTCACCACCACAGAGCGACACGCGGCCTTGCCGACGCAGCCCGATCGTTCCCCTGGTGACGCCAAGATGACGCAAGATATGCGCCAACTCATCGACAGTGGGTCCCACCGCGGACGCACGGTGACGCCACGCCGCGACAAAGGCGTGAAGGTCGACGAGTGGGCCGTGCTGTCGCGACTCGGCGAATCGGCACAAGTGGGCCGACAGGGTCCGCTTGTCACGACATTCGCGAATCAAAGTGAACGCGGCGTGAGATCGACAGTGGGTCCGTGTTGTCGCCACCGCACGGAACGGCGACATGGCACGACGGTGGCCTCGATTTGCATCTAACCGGGAGATTAGAAGATGGGCTTTATCGCTTTCAAGCGCGACGTCGAATCAGTGGTCGCTGATGCTCGACGGACGGCCGTGGAACTCGGCGCGCGACGATGGCGTGATCGCGAGGTCTCACCGAGCGAGGAAGACGACGGTCGGCGGCGTTTCCGCTTCTCCGGCACAAGAAGTAGCCTCCGGACGCTTGACGAGGTGAGTCCGATGGTGGCACGGCGACGCGAGGATCACCGGCGATTTAAACGACGCAGGAACCTCGGCTCGAACTTCGCAGCTCTTGCGAGGCGGCGATTCGGCGGCGTGCTGGTACGGACAGAGGCGCTAGAGGATCACGATGCGGCGGCAAGATTAAATAGTGCCTGCTCTGCGTGAAAAGCGCGAGACCGAGGCCCACACGGCGACGCATGAGTCCGGCGCCACGGACGGTCGACGTGCGTAACGCTGGCCGTTTGATCGAGATCGAACGGCGGGCGCTTAGGGTTTTTCTGAACGGTCACGCATAAAGATTTTCCCAAAGATCGCTCAATCGAAGTTTTTAATTTTTTCGATTAAAAATAATTCTCAAATTCAATTAATTCATTTGAGGCTTTAAAAATATCGAAAATTTCGAAAAATTCTATAAATATTTTAGGAATGATTTGTTAAATGGCTTATTAAAATGGCTTATTAAAAATTCCTATAAATATTTTAGAATAATTCCCATAAAAACTCAGTATAAATGAATAATTTGTTAAATGGCTTATTAAAATATTCAAAAGCAGCGAAATAAAATAAACTCGTGGCGCCAACCAATTTCTGCATATTTTAATAAGCCATTTAACCCGCTTTTGACCGAGGC